>JAVLVB010000779.1:3235974-3285359 GCA_032876305.1 Orestias chungarensis | reverse complement strand
ATGGAGGGGGGGGGTGGGGGGTGGGGGGGGAGCTCTCATCAATATTCAGCTATTTTAACAATGTCTGCAAACACATTGAGGATTCCATGGATTTACATGGATGAGGACGCACACACACACAAATAATAATAACAATCGGAGAAATTATGCAGCTCATTATTCTTGTATTTAACAAATGCAAAACTCCTCCTGATGAGGAAAATTTGAATTTAAGTAACTCGTTTGTTCAGATTGCCTTTCAGAGTAAAAATATCTTAGGCCTTTTCTAAAGTCTAAAATCCCCTCTGCAGTGCTCTGCGGGCCAATCAATACAAATTCTCCCTGTTCCGGATGTCAATAGGCTACCATGGGTGCTCAACCATCATCATAACTTCTTCAAAACGTCTCCTCTGCCTTGCCACTTTATACAGCTGTATAGAGAAGCAGGCTGATACTAACGTTGAATAGAAAAGAGATCACGCATCCCTCTTCCTCTGACAAAGCAACTGATTATCTGTCCTGAGGATTTCATGAAGGTTCACTTTGGGCAAGGCTCCTGCTGTCAATAAACACATCAATAGAAAATAGGCCCCACGGCATAGGAGGAGGCAGACAAGCGAAGAGCAAGGGGAAACATAGAGAATCGCTCATCAGGAGTAATGAGGAAACATTTAAACCAAGTAGAAACAAATAAGATTTGTTTTTTTCCTGTCAGGATATACCCTGATCATGTCAAATTCTTGTCATTTTGACATATTATGTTAAAAGCACAATAAATGTTTACCTCAGTTATACCGATCTTTTATAAACAGCTTTAGGTCATATTATTTGCCTATGTGAGCAGAGTCTGAAAAAACGTGTTTGAAAAGTTCCCCCCCTGGTGGTAGACTGTTGAAACCTGGATGATTTAAAAGCTGAGAAGACAATGAGCTGGTGGTGTGAACACAGAAATAAAATTGAAATATTACCTTAATTAATCTATGCCAAATGCTTAGGCGGTTTTTCACCAAATGGCCATTGGAGATCGTCACCAGTCTATCTATGACTCTGCAAGGTTTAAACGGGCACAAGGTTTGGTTGAATGGACCTCAATAACAGAGTATTAAGGACGTCTAGTGCTCTTGCCCAGCTGTCTTTGGACAATAGGTAAGATTCACAAACATACAGGAAAAATAGCTATACATAGACAAACATACCTAAGAGGAAAATGGAGAAACCAATTACCTTAATAGTCAGGTAAGACTGTAGGAGGATGTGGGAGTACCTGCAGAGAATCCACACTTGCACTTGGATAAAATAGACCCCATGCTATAGTTCAAACCAATCCCCTTAATGCTGCATGGCAACAATGCTAAAAACTGGGCCGCCGTGTTGCTCTTGCTCACGCAAATCCCTCATAAAAATTTAACAAAAGTATGCATGAAAACGAATTCACACATATCCTACAGTGCAGCTGTGTAGTAGTCAACCTAAAACATAAAATAAAATGGAGGGATTGGAAGAGATGACAAAAGAGAAGCGGTTTAGGGAGTAAGTAAGGAAGAATTAGACAAGAGGATAATCTCAAACTAATACATACCAAGGATCCTGGTACCGCGGGCATTAGGCTGCCCTTCATATTAAATTATTCTTATTGGTCTGGAACAAAAATGCTGATAACCTACTGCCGTGCTTTCGGGCGCTGTCGTTGGTTATTAAATAGGTAAAACACAATAGAATAAAACAAAGGTTCCCAAAGTTGGGATCGGAATGATTTTTAGTATTATAGTGATGTGATAATAATATAGCTATCATCCAATGTCTGATTGAATATTATAATATACTTTTGTAGTAATCAAATCAGAATCAGGAACATGGATGTCATCATTGTTGGGTCTGTTGATTTTCTATTAGTGATCTGTATTTCTATTACTACCCCAGCTACTAAATTTCTTATTATGAAGAGATACATTTTGTACCAGAAAATTTGTTTCATTGGGTTTCTAATGTTGGACGGCAATCATTTTGAACACAGTTATTTGGATACAGCCGAGTCAGCATTAACATCAATATGACTTGCCATTCAAATCCTAACAGGATTATCATGTCTCGTTCTGCTACAAGAAAATGAAACATATGCATAAATTTACCAGTCATGAAAGCAAACAAACGTATGCAGAATACTTAATTCTGTGTCTGAATATACTGATTACACACAACAGGACTTTGTTTAATTACTATTTATGGAACAAAAACTGAGGAAATGCTTGTTCCCCTTCTTAATCTAGCTCCTTTTTTATAACATTGCCTTTCTAAAATATATCCTTGTATGCATCCACAGGAACAAAATGTTCTGGAAATGCATCCTTTTCCGTTGCATCCCACACTCCTCCGTGCTGTCGCTTTCTGAAGTTGCCGTTGGCAAAGGTAGGGGCTTATTATGGGCCGTTTCAAACCATGGGTGCATCAGTAAGCACCTCTCCCTGGAGGAAAGTTTAACTCAGTGAGATTCTCCCCTGACCATTCTGCAGCCATCACTGGTTTGGACCATCTTTACACATGGCTGATGCAGCTCCAGCTGCAAAATCTGCCTGGAACCTGAACAGATGTCCTGCAGTTAAAGTTCTTTTATGAAAATGACGGCTTTTCCAAGATTCGCTGGGGCTGATTAAGGTTTATGCAAAACCTACCGTGGCTAATGTGTTGTCTCTTTTCATCTACTATGGATTGAATGAAACCAATTCCTATAGATTATATTTTGCCTTCATCCGATCTTTTCAATGGCTAATAGCTAAGCTGTATTTTATTGGGGTCCTTGGCATAAACAAAAGTGATTACGTTCACCTTGCAACATGACAACAGCTGTTTATTTCAACGAAAAGAAAGGCTGATATCTATTTGATTTAACAACTGCCTTGCATTGTGCTCTGTAGAATCATGCTCCGCACTCTTTAGTAAGTGAACTGACAGAATCCTCAATGCCAGATCATGTTCTTGCACTGCAGAACCTCGAATGGTGTTGTCGTTTCATGCAACGGCACCACGCATCCTATAGCTGCTGTCTGATGTGGAGGCATACTCAGAGCAAAGCTGCCAGATACATACTCCCTCAGTCTGCAGACAAGCATACTCTGTACAAAAAACGCTCAAGCCTATAGCAAAGGAATGTGCTGTGAGGGTCTTACAGCTTTAGTGACGCACTCACTTTTTCATCATCGCTGGCGTCACTTGAACAGGAGCACTGCATTTAGCACGACTCCACCAGGGATGGGGGGAAAGGGCATTCCTCCTGGAAACGTTTCATAACGTGGCTGCCCTCTGAGGATACATGACTTTATACCAGTTGAAGGTTAAAGACCATCAATGTTTATCTGTGGATGAAACAGTACAGCTTCTGCAAGGTGCTAATTAAATAAAAATATCCAATGTACTTTGAATGCTGTAATGCTAATTTCTTCAGGCCAAGCTTTACAACAACTGCTTAAAGCAATTGGAAATCTATGGTGTGTTAAATATCTGCAAGTCATATTCACTGAATATATCGAATTTACTAGGCGATAGAAAAACACAACTTCATATGAATAATATAAATAAATATGAATAATATTTTTCTACGTCTGCAGAGTCTATAACAACTCAACAATGATGGTTAAGTCAAAAGGGAGTGCAGACATTATATATTATTAACAAAAACATTTTAGGTCTGTCTAATTTTGATTACAAAAGTGCAAGATTTTCAGCAGATAACAGGAAGCCTGAATTAGGTACAAAGTCGCTGTGTTTTACATTTTGTCTTTTTTGACAGTGTTTCTCCAACATGGACCTCAAGGCTGTTCCTACCTGTATCAGTTGTTTCCCTGGTTCAGCTCAAATTACTAAATACATTGCTAAATAACAGGCACCTGATGGCATGCTTAGGACATAATGCAATCATTTGAATTTGGTGTTATTGGGCAGAGACACATCTGGAACATGAAGGACAGCAGGCCCTCAGGACCAGGGTTGAGATCATTGTGTTTTGGAACATATAGAATTTTGAGGGGCTGGAATTTACATCTATATTATCTAAGAAACACATGTTTATTTTTAATGTAAGAAATAAAGAAATGTATTGAGCCATTTTGTGTTTGTTTGGAAAATACGGGTACACTCTGATCTACAGTTCACACTAATGTTCTTTCACCAACCAAGGGTAATGTTGCCACTGCCTCTAGTATGAATTATCAGGCACCGCTCCAAACAGAAAAGCTAGAATAAAATACTTATTTGAATTATGTTGTTTTATAGTTATTCATATGACAGTAAACAACAGAGTTGCCTTTTCCTTGACCTTATCTTGCAGTGGTTTGTACAAACCTCAGCAACACAACTTGCATCAATCTGCAGCAGTCCAAGATGATCTGTGTCTTTGTCAAAATATGGATGTTGTATTTTAAAAAGCTCAGGAAATATATCTGCTTCTGAGCCTCCAATGTAGCAGAATCAGCTTTAGGAATCAAGTGGGAGGTAAGCTGCCAGCTATGGTGAAATGCGAATTTGAATTGAACGTCAGCATATACTACTCCAGAGTTATTTGCAATACACTGGATGTCTTCGTACCCATTCGTCAAAAAATCTCCATCGTCTTTCAACAAGTAAGTCAACCAAGAAAAAGATTTGCATAATGTTTGAGACATTTGTCCAGTTAATGGACCATGTCATGTGTACAGCTAAAGCTATGGAAAAACCATAAAAATCAAAACAAAAGAAATCAGCCATTGCGGAAACAGACGTTCTTCTGCTTACTGTACAGCTGCAAAAAAAGCAAATATAACTGATTTAGGAATTCAGTAACATCTTCTGTACATCAGTAAACAACAAAAAGACTAATTAATTAGAGCATCTATGTCTGGTGCACACCAGGAAAAAAAAGCAACGGAGTGATTTAGTAGACTAGAAGTGCAGCAGAAGCAGAAGCTTGCCTATGGAAGACTAAGAGGAAACCAATGATCTCACATTCATTAAGGTGACTGATCCTCATGGATCACGGCGTGATGGGGTAATTCAACATTACCCATCGGCTCATACACACGCACAAAATGTATGATGACGTGAGCTCTATAAAACAGACCACACTTGCTATAGCAAGATATTTAAATGTAGCTATGCAGAGAAATAACATCCAAAAACCTTATTCAGCTGATTATACTGAGCACATGACAGAAGTAGGTACGTAGAATTGTTACACAACAATACAATGATACTAAAACCCATCTTGGCAACAAAATGCGAGCTTTGCAAACACACAATCCATGAGTAGGTTCCCTAAAATAAAATTAAATAACCATTTCCACGCACAAAAGCAGATGTAAGAGCTTCGCCACACACGCGCACAAAGATTGTACGAATCACGCAAAAAACCAACAAGCACTCCCACAAAAATACAGCAGAGGCTGTAAGGGACTCATGTGCCCAATACGAGCTGTCACAGCATCACGCAGAAATGACTCATGTTTCCCCGAGGCTCTAAATGCATAACTTACATGACTCTGCCGTGATCACAGCTACAACAGCAGCTTCGCAAACACAAAACAACCCTATGGTGTTATCATGTTACATAAACACACATGGCATTCATGCATCTTGATGCAATCTGAGACTGCCATTCACACAGAAGCACACTGCACCATGCCACCCCTCCCCATAATGCAGACATTGTTTACAAAGAACACAGGGAGAGAAAAGGAGAGACATGGCAAGGTCTGAGAGCCGTAGGTGACTCAGCATGGACTGTGGAGTGGGTAGACACAGTGTTTTCCTCTGCCACCAACTTGACTGCCCTTCCTGTGAATGGGAGCCGTGCAAGTGCCGCCTATGCAGGCGAGCCAGCCTGTCTACCTGGCTGAACGTGTTTACAAGAACCTAGCTTTACTCACATGTCGTAGAGCCGGTAGCCCATGGCAGAGCCTGGTCTGCTCGGGTGGGACCCGGGGTCTCGTGTTCTCCGGGGATCCGTGCTGCTGACCACCGCACGCCACACGCTAGGCTTATCCATCCTGTCTTCTGGAGAACGGGACTAGATGGTGGGACGGCGTGTGCACACAGGCTCACTCACAGTCACTCTCCTTCGCAGTCACAAACATGCGCTGCCACAGAGGAGTGTGTGTGATGTAATGAGGAGCATCCAAGAGGCTGGCGGACGGTGGGGAGGTGTGGAGGGGAGTAGGAAAAGTAAGAAAGGGAGGTGTAGGGTGGGGTGTGGTGCCCAGGAGCTAAAGGAGATGTCTGGCAGGCAACCTTTTGTTCTAAAGCGTAAAGAAATATTTGCTTTTTTTCACAAGTAAAAGTTTTAATGGTGACTGCCACCAGTAAATAAATAATGAGGACATAATCTGCAAAAAGATTGCTGGGAGGTTCACTGGGATTATTGTGCATCTCTGAGATGTGGGAAAGCATCTGCGGATATGTCTCTCCACCCTCTCATCCTCTCTCAGTAGTACGGTCCTCATATTTGGGCAATTTGATTGGTTGCAGGGTCTCCATAGAAACAAGAGGATGGGTCAGAGGTAGGGCTCATTATCATGCCGCCTTTTCTCCCTCCTTCCAATTTTTTGTGATTTCTCTCCTGTTTTCTCCTCACCCAGTCCTCCCCACACCCCTACTGCAGCATCCTTCCCTCCCGTACAATCAATGTTTTTGACTCCTTTAAAAACACATTCCCATTACAATACACAAAGGATAAGGTTATTCTACTCCATAAATTAAATGAAAAACACTAATTATATATATATATATATATATATATATATATATATATATATTTATTTTTTTGTTTATTTTTGTTTATTTTTTGTTTAGTTTTTTTGTGTGAAAGTGAACATAAAAATGCAAAAGCACAACCACATTGTAACAAAAATACTTCTTGAAGTAAGGCCTATTTAGTGATGTAAGTCTTATTTTAGAAATATGAAAACACATAGTGATCTATTTTCAGCAACATCAATGTGTTAAAAATAAAATCAGTAGAAGAACAGCAGCTGTTGAAGCTAAACTTAGCACAATATGTAAGGAAGGTTTTGTTTTGATGATTATTTCTGGTATTATACTTCCTGGCAAAAACTAAAACAAAAAAATCATACTGCCAAGTGTTTATTTTGCTATAAATTCCGCCATCTTTGGAAATAAATCTGTTTTCTTAAATCCCCTCTAAACAAAACCTAAACACCCTATTCATATATTTAGTCATAACGCATAATAACATTTTATTATTCTTTTTATTTTTGTTTGACCAGTTTCGTTTTCTAACAGGAGTTTTAAACCTCCCACAACATTCTGACTGATAACTCGTCTCAATGTCTCAAACATCTAGCTCTGACAGTTGGGTTTTTCCTCTGGCTTGGGTCAGAGCTGAGAGTTAAGTAAACTGGTCTCAGCATCAACATTCATCTGTTAGGCATTATAAAACATGATTTGATAAACAAAACATTATAATATCCTTAATTGGAGACACATAATCTCTCAAAGAAATTGGGGAAAACCTACTTACAGGAATCTTCTTTACACCAACTGCTGTTAACATTCCTTAGGTTTATAATGCCTGAAATGCCCAGACATTTATGGAATTCAGAGTTATTGCATCATAAAAAATTTATACTAAACCAGAGATGATATCTAATATTCAATATTTATTAAGGACGCGACAGTGGATCTTTTCAACCAGAAACAGACATTTAAGTTGCAAAATGAGTCAGACCTATCACTGTAAATACATTACACTGGGCCTTTGTTAAATAATACAAACGGTGGCTCCTGTTGTTCAAGCCCTCACCAGGTAACAGCCACCAAAGCGGTTCGGTTGTTAGGGATGGGAGAATGTGAAAAGAAAAGCAGAGCTATCAACAAACACACACACAGGTATGTATTTCTACCCATATTAGGACTTCCATTCATATTAGCAACTGCATTTAGGACACACACACCTGTACACAAGCATGGAAAAGAAACCCTGGATTCATGGCCCCCAGTCTCCAGTGAAGGATGTTTGATGTAGTGATGTTGATATCTTGATCTTTAAGGTCAAGGAGAATAATAACATCAGACATCTGTCTTTTTGTTAATGAACCTGTCTGGTGTAGTAAAAGTGTATGCACGTCATCCAATCATGGTTACATTTATTGTGTAATTGCTTCAGTCTGCAATCATCAAGCATGAGAGCTCTTTCCTCTGTCTGACATACTGAACTGCTGTGAGAGGCAGTGCAGGCAAGAGGAACGTCTGTATGATCTTTAAATTTGCAGGACCCTACACTACATCTCAAACAAGCTCTACCTTTTATTTCACTCAGTTTTCTGAATGCCAGAGTCCCTGACTTAGAGTTTCACACTTTGAACCGCTTAACTCTTATAATGCAGCTCTTGTTATGTCACTTCTAGACAGTTAATTATTGTGAATTTCCTCTAGATGTCAAGTTCAATTCCACCAAAGGTTGACATGTAAGTTAACTTTCCGGCCGATTTGTGTGGCCTCAGTGTTGTACCATGTGTTTTTGTGCTCATAGGTGTGTCTGTGGAGGATAGCTTTTTTCTGAAGTAGTGAGCAGAGCTCAGCATCTACTAAATCTCTTTAAAATCCAGCAATGACCTCATATAGGAACTGTGAGATGCGTCTTCTCTATATGTCAAGTTTTCCCTTAATAACTCCTAACAAGATGATTCATCCCGTAGGAATAAAACAACTACTTTAGGTGTGTCAAACTGTGTTGGGTTGATTTATTAGATCCAGTAAAAGAAAAGGGGAGACTGTCTTTGTGGCAGCTAATGAAATACCAATAGACCTAATTTAAAACGTCTTTCATAATCGGCCGTTATGAGTAGTAAACAATATCCTTAACTAAACATTAAATAGTTTTCTACAATTGCAATGTGATCTTAACACCATGTGGTTTCCACAATCATAGAAAAGACTGCTGACTTGATCCTCAACAAGGTACAAAAGGTCGTTGAGAAGGATTTTGTTTACATTTCAAAATCTACACAAATTAATGGAAAATTTGTTTGGTAGGAAAAGGGTATTGCAGAAACATTTGCACCAGCTGCTGCCTTAAAAAGATTGTGCAACAAAGTTCATTGAGGTTTTTGCAGCATAATCTTCTTTACCACACACTTACATATCCGGGACAAGGGCTGCAAAATTAAGTCGCCTCATCTGTCATCAAGTCACTAGTAAACCACAGACAAAGATCGTTGCTCAGAGATCCAGAGTCACCTTGCCAAATGACAAGTTTTGCATTTATTTACAAATTATCTGACAATAATCTGCTGGATGGGAAAATTATCTAAGCTGCTTAGGGTCCACTCTCAAGTTTTCACATTTAGTGGATATTTATTGAGAGACATTGGTAGAGTCCTGTTGCTGGTTCAAAAATGCACTTATTGTCAGTAGGTCTCAGTGTTTGTGTCCTTGAGCAAAACATTTTACCCCTATTTCCTGGTGGTGGTAGTCTGATAATATGATGGAACCGGTGCATAGCAGCCTTGCTTCTGTCTGGCTAAAATATAGCAGCTTTTTACCATCAATGTGTGAATGTGTGTATGAGAATGACTGAACAACACGGACAAGATAAAGCGCTATACAAATACAAGCTATTCGTAACTTTTTCATGTTATCTGTTGGTGTTGGTCTGGACTTCTTTATTAAGTCCAAAGTCACACAAAATAATTTACCAGGTACTGTTATAACTCTTAATGGTTCTTTAAGCTAAAGCTGATTTTTCTGCCGGGCTTGTTACCTGCACATACTGCTTTAATAACCACGGAGTCGCTTTGAATCATTAGCCATCAAACTGAACCAAAGCCACAGAAGAGGCGCAATCGCAAAGCAAACTATGCATATAAGCAGAAGGCCACAAAGTAACCCAGTTGTCCTTAACTCATCAGCAGATATCCTTGAAGCCACAGTAAGTCATGTAAAAGAACCCCAGACCATTAATAACTCATTAATAATATGAAAACATGTTTACTATGTCTATGTTTATTTGCATAATCACTACTATATGCAAGCCAAAATGTTGGATTGTTCTCGTACTGATGGCCAATGTGAAGTGAGACTATAGGATTGTAAAACAGACTATTTTAATATGCTAATTATATGTTGGCTTAATGTTAATTCACTCTATGGAAACAGCAAGAAAGTTTACCCAAGGAAACAAATGCATAGGGGGCACAAACTGTCCCATGGCTTGGGTTCGTTTACATGCCCAACTGAGGACCTTATCTGCAAAGGTTTGAAGAGTTAAGGGGACCCTTTAAAAGCCCGACAGAGGTTCCGACTTCTTCGAAGCCTCTATGTGGGCTTTTAGATTTACAAATATTGAACATGTTGGTCTTCTTCTTCCAACCCTCCCTGCTGTCCTCTCTCACCATATGGGCCCTTTTTGATCCAGCTGGCCTTGTGAGCAGTCTGATGTGGGCTGCCTAACTCTAGCTGCAGGATTCTGTTCAGGACAGCACAGAAGGCGTGCACTCCAAATCACGAACCCACGCAGTGGCATACAAGATTTACTCATTCTTACCAGGGTAAAAAGATAAAATACCCCCCCTAATACACAGTCATTAATATACTTTGCATTTCAACACTAACATGCCATAAACTTGACTGATAAATCCTGAGAATTGTCCAATCCACAATTTGCAATTTTCAAGATAAAAAAAAAATCTGCAGCAGAAACATCAACAGATTAAAGTGCCCTTTAGGTTTCATTAAGTGGAATGCATAAAATACATTTTTAACACTTTAGGGGAGTTAAATTAGCATAAAATAGAATAATAAACAACAAACGAAAACATTGCAGTATCAGGATGGAAATTCTAAAACAATATGCATTTTTATTTTTTTTATGAAGAAACATAATCAAAAACTAAAGGACAGAAAAATTAACAGAACCAGGAGTTCCTGTTTCTAAAGAAGCTGAAAGAAAATCATCTAAAATGTACGTACAGAAGAACCAAACTAGAACCGCCATTAACACAAACAGCGGAAAACAAGGTCCAGTAGGTTAAACTGAGGCAGCTATAGACTGAGAAGGATTTAAAGGAATTTGGAATACATTAGTCTCTATTGGTCAAAGAAATTAAATTGGAACATCTCTCTAGTTAAAGACTATTTGGGGGGGAAGAGCAAGATGTTTACTAAAAGCTTCAAAAAATTCAAATCTGCTAGGAAATTCAGAGACCAAAGCACTAACCCTAACATCTTAGATCAGGATTTTTTAAATTTTTTTTATGTATTGCAATTGCAGATTTTTGTCCCATCTGTTTGATTAAAAGATCTGCAACAAATTAACGCAAATCATTTGCATTAGATGTATGTTACGCAAATTAAAATAAACAAGCTTATAAATAAAACTTCAATCACCTTATGTCCTTCTTGACCTTCTTCTGGGTGAGCAGTGCCTTAAAGCAACGTAAACCACTTAGATGAGAGTCATTACAACAGCACAAATCTCACTACTGATTTCACAAGATCATCTGAGAGCTCTTATTGATGACTGTGAAAAAACAACAACTAATAACCAGACACACACATCAACCTTTACTTGTATTCTTGTTTCCATCCTTCAGTTCAGAAAAATAATTCTCTCAGTTTTCTTTTCACAAAGCAACTATTAAAGTGGACTTGAAAGTAAAAAATAAAAATAAAAAATGATTCAGATTTCCTAACATTCATGACCCTTAAATGTTTTACTGTGATAAGAAATGCGGTACTGATGAGTTTTAAATCCAAAAAAAGCCCAGATCAGATTAATAAAAAAAGCTAATAAAATGACGTGAGACACCGGAAGGCCCAATTAGATCTTTAACAACGGTGACTCATGTCCTCGCACTTAAGCTGAGACAATTAACCTTTGAGTCAAGCCTACAAGGATTAAAAACTGAGAAGGGTTTATGCATATTTTAGCAATAAGATTTAATGTTTTCTTTATCCGATTCAAATAACTAAAGTGACTTAAAAAGCATTTATACCCTAAACTTTTACTCAGGTGTTATCTTCAGGCCTCAAAGCTTTTTAATAGGATTTGATTTGATACTTCCACACAAAGTAGTCGATCTTTCTGAAATGGAAGGATAATTGCATGATTGCAAATAAAGTCTTAGGATATTAGACTAGATTGGTGGTTCACCTTTAAGAAGAACAAAGACCCTAAACACAGTTAGAGGTGTAATATTGGATAAATCTTTTGATGATTTACACTAGTGAAAATCGCTCTCAAAACTGATGTTGACAGATCTGGCCAAGACTGACGTAATATTCAAAAACTGCTAAAGTGCATATAAAGTTTATTTTACAAAGCATTGTCACATAGAACCAGATTTAGATACAATGCACACTTGCATTGTATTAATAACAAGCATCTTTTGCCTTCAATAAAATTCAAGTCAGGTTTTTAATTGTTACATTTAAAGGAGGAATTAAAGCCTTTGGAAACTGTATTATCAACTTGATTGTATTGTGCTTTATTGAATACATTTATTTATAATAATGTAATCTAATGAGAAATCAAAATATACCCAAAACATAAAGATAGATTGCAACACATTTCTTACCCTTCGCTCTACTAGTTTACTCATATTGCCAGTTGATTTGGCTGAAAAACGTTGATAACACAAGTAGTGAAGGTCGGAAACATCCTGTTCTGTGTATGACCGTCACCAGACTGACTTATCACTTTGTCACAACAAAGATTCCACCTGGTTTTGTGAAAGGGCCTTCAACCCAATGCTGTGTCTCTAAGTTTATATGGAAGCAACAGCTTAAAATAAAAAACATATTCTGACAGTGGGAAACATGACTGCAGGGATTTGGCATCCTATCACATATTTTCAGCCTACTTCAAACATTTTCAAAACACACAACAGACAGAGAGGCGGAAAGAGCTAATCATCTTCAGGGCGATTAATGCTACAAGCCACAAGATGGCAGTGCATGATCTACTCTGAGTCTGGAAGCCACTGATCATCTCAGAGTACCAGTGCTGCTTAAAAAAACCTAATTGTTGTGTTTATGAATGAAAAACTTAGGCAACAGTTACATATATGCGCTCTCAAACTGCAGTTACACTGAAAACATACCCCCCTATCGCCACTTCCGTTATTTCAGCGTTGATGCGTTTAGTTATAAGCAACTTCCTCTGATTAAATAACAGCTAAAAAGTTTTTTGTTCCATATAAATATTTGTCCACCCTCACAACTGGCATGTGAACGCCTATCGCCATGTTTAGATAAGAGACCCCTCCACCCTGCTCTGGGCAAGAGAGGTGAGAGGTTTAGTTCCCCTGCTGTTTTCCATGTTACGGCTCTGCACGGCCTCTCTGCGCCTCGGCCGCTGTGCAAAGGCTCCTTCTGTTCCCTGCTTGGCCTCAAGCCTGAGAAGATCAGAAGTAGGAGACAGACGAGCTTTTCATTGGCAGGCCAAACAAAGAACTGTCTCTCTCTGTCTGAATGTGACACAGAGACAAGAGCGCGACCTCCCAGCCAGCAGCTGAGTCTCTTTGCTGCCATCACAAAGATTTAGACTTCAGTAGATAAACTGATATCTGTGATACAGCCAGCAAGCCTCTGACCAAAAATGCAATCCTCGTACCGTTACCCCAGAAAAAATACCAGCAGGCTGATGTTAAAAGATACAATTTTTTTTAGAGGTATAAATTGTTGATGATGTGCTGTAAGAGAAAAAGAGTTTCTTGTTATTTTTTTTGAATTTCCAAATACTCTCATATATTTGACCTAAAAAAATAACAGATAATTGCTACGCTTTGACATCTGAGGAATCATCACATTGCCTTCCAAAGAAAACCCAGCTGGCACGGTCCATCTAACAATTTTAGAAGATCCACTAAAAACATGTTATAAAGAAAGTGATTTAATTTCGCATTCAAATCTATCAGAGAAATATACCCTTTTTTTATCTTTAGTACTTTCAATTTTTAATGTGAAATTTGTTCACATTAATTTTCATACGGTTTTGCTACAGAATCAAAATGGTTGAGTAAATTTTAAGAATCCAACACAAGTGCTAAGACTTTGAAATACAATTCTTTCTCAAGTGTTACATCTTTTACCCCAAGTTAAAACAAGTTTTGAGTCTCTAATGAAATAAATATTTCTCATCTCATGCATGCATTCTATAGTCCACCTATAAAACTGCATGTATAGATTGGGAGTTTAAATCCTACACAAATTTAACAAATTAATACTTTACAAATATGGTAAACTTGCTTTAATATTCAAAACATTGTTATAAGATGCTTATTTTCTTTGGTTTTGTGAATATTTTTTTCCAATCAAATCCAAATGTATATGTTTTTATTAAAAGTTTGTAGGCCTTTCCACAGTAGTGACTTCGTAGGTACATGACAAACTGTATTTTCCTAAAAGCTGCATAAGATTATGAACTTTCAACTCTACAATTTTTATTTTTATTTAAAAAAAAGCAAGATATAAAGCTTCAAAGGCAATAGTGACGCATATCAGACTTTTTGGCGTTAGGGTAAATGGCCCAATTCGGTCTGTTCACTCAAAAATGATACTAAACTAAACATGTTTGCAGTCTGAACGGTCACGTCACTTTTTATCCTGCTTTTTCTAAGAGAGTCCAGATACGATTTTTCACTTCCGATACCGTACCAATTCTGCATTCTTCAGTATTGCCCAACTTTATTTTGGCATGAATCATAAAAAACTCTATTACTTTTGTTTTGTAAAATGCTACAAAGGGCCTGATTGGCAAATATGACTCAAACAGTAGCTTACAACAACCGACATCACCCATTGCTTGCTCACACTACTAATTGCTAATTGTTATCAAATACTTGTGTAGTGATCGTGGGGGCTGTGCATACTGGATAAAAGCATCCAAGTAGAAATGGTGGCGCAGATTAAAAATACTGTTTATTTTAAGGCGTGCTCATATTAGAAATTTTAGATGCAAGTTGAAGTAAACAATTCCTGAAGCGAGCAGGCCTTTCTTTTGTTTTGTTATAGTGTTGTGACAATACGGTAGGCTGTCATTCATTACCAACCACAAAAATCAACCAACAAACAGTGGAATCCATTGTATTTCTATACACATTGCACTGATCTGTGGCATCCGCATTCTTGTGGGTCTCTTTGGTGGGTCTCTCCCACAGAGGTCTGATAGAATAGAATAGAATAGAATAGAATAGCAGAAGCACTTTAGTCATATACTATGAAAGATGCATAGTTGCTGTGTGGGTGTAGCCTAAATGTACAATTAAAAACCTTTATTTTAAAGACCAAACTGGAACGTTGTTTCAAGACACATTTTATGTTAAAGTAAAATGAGAAGTGCAGTTTACAAAGCCAATCTAGAATGGAGAAAATGTGTTATATCTGAATGACAAGTGCTTTCGATTTTGATAAGCCAGAAATATTTTTGTTATAGCACAACTGGTTTAACAGGGAAGGAAAATGTGATGTGTGTACTATGAAGTTTAAATACTGGCTTAGGGTCCCCTGGGTTTACATTAGATTAGTTGTCTTCAACTCCAGTCCTCGAGTACAACTGTTCTGCAACCTTTGGGTGCATTCCTGCTCCAGCACACCTGAGTCAAAGGGCTGTACTACATCCTAAACAGGTCAGGAGGTTTTGCTAAGGCCTGGTCATTCACCTTTGAGTCAGGTTTTTTAGCAGGGATGCATTAAAAAAATACAGGACAGTGGCATCCGACTACTGCATTAAATAAAGGCCTTAGACTCAGATCAAACATCCAAGTCAAATCTCAGGTCTTTGGAGTGAGTCCAAGTCAAGTCTCCAGTCTTACAGGTGCAAGTCGATTTCATTTAAGGTTGACTACAGCCCAATTCTGAATGCTGATTTAGCATCTCTGAGAACTTAAGATGCTCTTTAGAAATTAAGCGTGAAAAAATATATTGATAAATCATAATTATTGAGTAAGATCTACTTATTTTTAGCAGAAGTGGTTCTAGATTCCAGAGATAGTCTGGTACACAACTTCTTCTTACTATTATTTGAGGATATGTGAGCTGAAAAGTTTAATAAATACTGATCTAAATGTTACCTAAATCATCACAGTCATCTGAATCAAACACACACACAAACAAACAAACTAACATGTAAACCCAGTTCAAGTCTCTTGTTAATATGTTGTTTTACTTGTATAAGTCCTTGAAACATGAAATGAAACTGGGTATTAGTGCTCTTTGATCTGATTTCCTAAAGAAAGGTGATCCACACCTTCCTCTATTAGCTGACCTGTGTGACGTCCTCCTCATATGTTTGATATAAGCAGGAATATAGTCCTTTGAAAGCAAAATTTCCCTTATCAAACTGACAGACAGATCTGATACGCTCCAAGGCCCTTGTGCCTAATATCACTGGTGCATGGAGCTGATGAAAGGATAAGCTGTAAGGGAGTTGCAGTATCGCTAATCTGTCACTTGATTTAATTAACCAACCAAAGTGGCACAGGGTAATATGGTAGCAGTAAAGCTCTAAGAGGGAAAAAAGCATGACATGTTGTTACTATAGTGTGGGGGAGATCTGTTTCACGCTGTTTCACTTAGAGGCTTTGTGAACCACACAGATCTTAAACATGAACATAACACAAATATCTGTGTCTTCTTTTGTTATTATTATTTTTAATTAATGCTAAAGCAGTGTGATTTCTGTAGACCTGCAACACTTTCTCAACCTCAGCTGAAACACAAACTTCCACACTGATTGATTCACATCCTTATAATCTAATTGCTTTATTATGCATGCAGTTTTTAGATTGAAAAGTTTGGATTTTTCCACCCCATCAGCTAAAAGAGAAACCGAAATTAATATTTTACGAGCAGTTGTCTTGATAATGACATTGCAATTCAGAGAAAGGGCTTGCTGCTTTATATCTGATTCAAGGGGTTGAAGACGCTGATAGCAGGCTGTGTGCTCCCTGAAATCATAATAGTGTGTAAAAAGGACAAATTGCTTATTATGACTGAAGGTAATCATGTACTTTCATGCTGACAGCTTTAGCCTTTAAACCAGATGGAACAGAACAAACTGATATACAGTTTACAAATAGAAAACATGCTGGGAAACATCTTTTTCAAGTGTTGCTTGCACAAAGAGAGACATACGAATCAAGATAAGTTCAAGTTCAGTTCCAAACAGACACTAATTACGATGTAAAAAAATTAAAATGCCTTTAAAACAAATTTGATGACAAAATAGCAAGACTATAATAAATCTTAACATATATATGCATATTTTATGCAAGCAAAATGAATAAGAAAAATAGTACATTTTGTTAAAAAATATAAAGTATGAAGAATATAATATGCTGCAAAAACCTGGTTTGCTAAAATGTTAAACCCTTCAAGTGTTTTGATATCACCTTAGCAATTTGTTTTCCTATCATTGCTTACTGCGATCAATTTCCTTAAACACGATTAACATGTCCTGTAATCTTTTGTGTGAACCAATAGACTTTGGAAAAGAAGTACTAAACCTACTAAAGCAAAACCTTAAAGACAATTGTAAATGATATTCAGAGAACAAAACAACACTACAAGAAAAGTGACTAAAGCAAAATGTCTACAGTAAAACATAGTGATGGCAGCATCATTCTTTGAGCTTACTTTTTTCTAAGAGAACTGAAGCTACTCTCCAATTATAAATCCTTATAGGCAATTTCAAATGATAGTTTTTGCAAAAAAGGACACCTGACAAAAATAGAGAAATAGATGGTATTTTATCATCACTGTAAGTTTGAGCATGTATCCAAATCCAAAAAAAAAACCATCTTCACCTGCAGAAAATTAGCCAAACAAGAACAAAAATTGTACAAATAAAAAATGTGAGCAGTCTCTTCTGTGGTTACAATTAAATTAACGTTTTGAACTGAACAACTTTTGCCATGTACAGTAGGCTAATTAAAAAATGCAGGATCGGAGAAAAGACGACTGAATGCTGCAACTGAATCAAAATCTTTCAACAAGGTCTTAGTTTAAGCGCATCATATGTAAAATCATTGGCTGTTTTGTTTTGTTTGTTTTTTTAAATAAAAACTGTATTTTAAACTTAAAACAAATAAAACTGAAATGAAGTAGCAACCTTTTTCAGAGAGCACATACTATTTGCGGAGTTAAAAATATCAGAGATGGACAATAGCCTATCCTAACTTTAGGAGTCCAGAACAGATAACCACTAAGAACGATTAAGATACATGCATTATTTACAGTGAAACTATCCGATTGTTCTAACTTATTCAATACTAAAACCACAAAACATTGTTAGTCCATGGGAACAAAGGGACCATAAAGGTATAGTATCATAAAAGTGACAAGATATATAAACAGGAGACAATTGAAAGCAAATATAGAATATGTAAGACAATATTAAATAAAAGCATTCAGTGAAGCCAGAGGTGGAAATCAGTTCATTCTAATACAATGAAAATGCAATGAACATATCGAAAGATTATTTCTGCCCATCTTTCATTGCATCAAAATCCTCTATGATGCTTAACGCGCGACTACATAATCCTAATTCCACACACACAACCTATAATCTGTGCATGTTTCCATGTCCCAAGAGGAAGATAATGCCAAAAGCATCCTCACTAGGAATGAGGGAAGTAAAAGGCACACGGCAAAAAGCATTTTACCTTCTGACTTTCAGTCAAAGAAACTTCCTAAGCCGAAAGGAAAAACCATGTGCTGCTGGATCAGAAGCATGCATTTTCCTCAGATCCAGCCTCAGACTGCCGAACGGAGCCTTTAATTAACTGATGGGGAATATGGTGACGAAACAGGAGCTGGGAAACTCAAAGTCAGCCTTCCCAGGAGTTCAGACTCATTACTGAAGAGGATCTCCATATTTATAAGCGTATTAAATAACCTTGCAGTTTTGTTTTAACATCTGGTGACTTCAAATTTTTACAATACAAACAGCAGTAAATAAAAAAGGCCAATAAAGGTGGATTTCCTACAGTCGGACGAACGTTACATTCTGCAGAAGCCACTTTCTTTGTTTTTTTGTTTTGTAGCCAAGCAGTATTTTATCTACGCTATTACGACTCATTCATTTAACAAGCAATCTTTGCTGCCACATAAAATAAATGTTTACCGTGCTTTTAAACCCGTCTCAAAATGACTTTAGTTATTGTTGTACGTCTCATAGGGGAAAACCCTGTGGTGAGAAAGACACAATTAAAGCCACAATGCAGGGGTCATGAACCTACACATGGGAGAGCGTCTACAGTTCCAAAGCATGTCGTCTTCCACTACGTTCAGTTCTGCGACACGGTCTTATGAGCCGTGTTCCTGCCTCCAGCAGTCAGCAAATAACAGAGCAGCTGCTTCAGCAGCTCTGTGATTCTAAATCAATGGCTCTGATTCTGCAGTGCTATTATTTAAAAAGGCGCCGCGTGGTTATAATCACAGGTTCTGTCCAGAAATGGACATTCACAGTAATAAAGAACATAAAATGTATCAGTTATTTATAGACTAATTCAAATGCCAATTAAATAATGCACAACTTAAATAAGCGATAGTGAGCCTAAAACCTATTTGGGAACATTTAACAGATTATATAACTGGGTAAAATGGCCATAAGCAATTATAAATTTAGTAAAACAAACTCTTTTTGCATGGCAAACGCACCCAGCGTGTACGACATTGCCATTAGTTTTATACGCCGTTCATCAAAATGCTCAAAATGGTGTCGGAAAAGTCTTAGATTAGCAAATACGTTTTATTATCTTATTTCCTATTTTTAGAAACCCCAAGACGACCATATGTGAGTTGCGATCAGATTTGTTAAACTCATCTGCCATAGGGTTTTAGATGAAGTGTTTGGTTTAACTCCACTACAGAGACAAGCTTCCGAGCCAGCAGTTTTCACTGTAAAACCTTTGTTCAAGATCTAAATATCCAAATCAGAGTTGGTCGCAGGATTGACCTTAGAAAGTGGCAGAGCAGAGGCCTGCCAGGGATCATTGACTTAGGGGTAAGAAGAAGCAAAAAAGGAAGTAAAGGAAAAAAAAAGTGAAATCAGAACAGAAGTGTAAAGGCGGGTGGGTGGGGGGGAGGGCACAGTGAGTATCATGAGTATTTAAAAGCCTTCTTTCAGCCTTGAGCTGGAGATGATGGGTGCAGAGAGGCAGGGAGGTCTTAACTCTACACAGCACTAAACTAGCAGGCAGCTGTGGGCAATGAATGCACCAGCTACTTCACAAGCAGTACACCAATCAGTTCCAACTTGACTTCAGTTCTGTTGGATTTAATGATGAAAGGAAAGCGCCTTGAAATGGAATGTCATTTCCTCCATAATTAAAGAGTTACACAATATTTTTGTAAGATCTGGCCATACAATACATAAAAGCCTCTTTTCATTTTTTATTCTGCTGTACCAGGCAGCTCTCCAGTTGGACATTGCCGTCTGGCTTTCACTACTCTTGACCTCCGCATTTCTTTTCAACCTGACATGAACATGTTTTCCGGCATTCACCTCTCAATGCCACAGCGAACTCAGTGGACCCCAGACAACACTGTAGCCATGAAACCAAAAAGAAAAATACAGCCAAATATGTTTAGAACACAAGCTACGAGAATCAAATACTGCCTGCAGATAATTATCGCACAAACAGACATAAAAAAATACTGTAAAAGTGAAAGAAAACAAAGGGTTTGGACTGGAGGTGCAGGGTTTTTTCATTGGGCTCCCATTATAATGTTTTATTGTAGAGTTTAAGACTTGTTTTGAGATTAACTGTTGCAGCACCATTTTAACTCTACCTACTTATTTGCTTTTGAAACATTTTTACTGCTAATGGAAGCTTATCAAATGGAAACATTTCCATTTGATATGAATGTAATGACCTAATGTAAAGCCTATATTGATTCTGCCATATTTAGAGCCCATAAAACCGCATAGTTTAGACCTGCAGGGTGATCCAGTATTTGATACCAGGCAGAATAAAATACATCCATTACCATTCTAGGGGGTAAACCATTATCGCTGCCAGGTACCACCAAATATAAGTTTAAGTAACTTGGGGATAAAGTTGGTGAAGATCATTCAAAACTTTTATGCAGGCCAACACATGACACAGAATTTCTTCTAGAATGTGTATAGAAGGCTAAAACGGTAGGGCAGCACTGCATACACAGTAGTGGGGAATAATCAAAAAAAGCTCTTAAAACCTTTCAACAATTATTAATCTGAGAAAGTCTAGAAAAATACGATTTATTTAGGTACTTCCAATTACAGCATAGCGTCAACACAAATGTTTTACCTGAAAATAACAGGAAAGAAAACCAATAATTAACATCATTATAGATTCATGTAAAGGGAAATAGACAAAAGATTTTTATATTAAAGATTTACTTGATAAAGTAAATAATAAAGATATCTACCATGTAAATCAAGCTTGGGTGGAAGAGAGAGGCATGATTTGATACGTCTGAACACTATTGGTTAAATATCTTTAAAACCCTATCAATAGCTTCTGATTTGTTATGATTTATGGAGGGAATTTGATAAGAAAAATGCAGATTTTTTTTTTTTATATCACTCCCAGAGTTGGGAAGCTCTATGGATAAACATAATTTGACCATTTCAATATTTTTGGATGGAATGCCCTAAAATAGACAGAACAGATTGGGACTATCAACATGGTACAGCTGGCGAACAGCTTCAGCATACTCTATGCTCCAAGAGGGTTAATTCAGCACCTAAATTATGCGCCTTCCTTTCGCCGCCATCCCTGCTGAGGAAACACGTGTTCGTACGAGTTAAGTGTTTGTTCCACTAAACAGTTGATTTTTTTAAATCATAAATTAAACCAACAGAAATTAAGGGTATACAAATGTTTTGACTACATTCTCTTTATACAGAAAATGTCAAACACTTCTCACTCTCAAAATTTTCTGTCCAAATATATGAGACGCAATTAAAGTAAAGAACTAAAATAACAGACATTTGTACTGTAATTTAATTACATAAGGCATATTATGAGAAATTGTATTCTCTAAATATTGGAACCCCTTACACGTAAAGAGAAAACGTTCAATTACAGTATTCAACAGACCAGCTTTTCTTTACACTGAATCAGGAATATTATTGTTGCCATTTTAAATATTGGTCGTAACTGTTTCGCTTGTTGGCTGGTGCAGAATGAACATTTACTCTCTGCTAGTTCTTCTGGTAATGTTAGCAAATTCATACACAGAACATGAATTGCCCTGATCTTTATACATTTAAGCTATCAGAGAGCTTCAGAAGTCACTTACAGGAGCAGATAAATTGATTCTCATGTATTTAATGGCTGAAGGCATATAAGAGCCTGAGCAGGAAAAAAAAACAAAAAAAACAGACAAGACACAAGAAATGCAAACATGAAATGAGAATTAAAGAGAAGAATATTACAGCAGCTATGATTCAAGTATAACCATGGAGTATTTATTTTCTTTTTTTTTATATTGCGATAAAGCAGTTCTGCTTGCTTTGAATCTGACTGGTAATCTCCAGAGACTGCACTGTGCATGTATCTAAGCGTGAAATAGCTTAAAAGTAAAGTTGCATATATTAATTTCCCCAATGTTTCTTTAAGGTCAGTGGCTTGAGAAAATCCTGGAACTATTAAACAAGTAATTCAGAAAACACATCATGATTACAGTGCAGGTCAAAAATGTCCACACCCCTTTAACTTCTTCTGCAAGAAGTGCGTTGAGTAATATAAATATACAAATATGAAATGTGTGGTATTTACTTTTATTTATTCCCTTAATCAATATTCAAAATCAAGTTTTACTGCAACTTATGTGTGTCAACAAGATTTACAATTACCAGAAAGCTACTTATCTTTTCAAAGTAGTTGAGTCTCTTGAGCATCTTCTAAAACGTTTCTTCCAAAAATTACATATTCCCAACGATTCCAAACAACAATTCAAAACATGTGCAGTTTTATTTTTGGGTTTTCTGACTTTTATTTGTAAATAAAAAATAAAATAAAATCGCAAATTATTTCCCTTGGGCTTCACAATTATACATTACCTTGTGATTATCGACCACATGTAAAGAGTTCCAAAGCTGTGGTAATTTGCAAAATATAAAAAAAGTGGAAGCAGTTTAAGCTACTGTAAATGACTGGGCAGCAAAAGCTCAGCACAAGTCAGACTACCCTTTTTCCAAACAACAACAAAAAACCTGTAATGAATAATTTAGCCCTGCAAAAGCTTCGGATAATTAAAGTTTTTCTTCAACATGTTCTATTATGCAACACACACACATCTAAAACCGAGCGAGGCAATGAGCATGCTGCTGGGCATGGCATTGCACATCAGAAGTGGCAAAGTAATTAATATTTTACCCACTTGTTTCACATTAGCACTACACAAACACAGTGAGAAAACAGTTGCAAGAATCCGTCACTCATCAGGAGTCTCGCACAGTCGCAGACCTTTGGCGGAAAATGATTACACAACATCTTTCCACATTTCTCTTCAAACACAATGTGGAAAAAATGCCGTTTTCCTGTGTCTTAATGGTCAACACTACATTCCACTTCAATGCAACATCCTGAGTTCAAATCTGGTGCAAGACCTTTGCAACGTTATGGTGAGTGAACTTCCACTACCAAAGGAAATCATCGCTCAAACAAAGTCATGACAAAAGACCGTCGTGATGGAAGCCTCGATGTTTGCTCTCGATCAGTGTCACGCAGCCATCCATTCTTAACTTTCCTTCAGCCCAATGCAGTATTTGTGTTGTTGAAGGCAGACATTCAGCAAGCTGCCCACTCACATTCATTGTTACACACAAAACTGGCCTGAAATGCTTGACACAATAAACAAACAAAACAATAAGCCTCACAGTGTCACGAACGCTACAAAGAGAATAAACAGAAAGAATTGACTGCCACAAATTACCTTTTTTAACCAGATAATCACTGAAACCAAACATCAGGATTTATTTACAAAAAAAAATAAGAACCTGAAGGAAAACCATTTTGAAAACTTGAGAGAACGGTTAATCAGTGAATTAGATGAAAGATCAGCCTGTAGTGAATCTATGTCAGAGAACACTTTATAGCTGCCCTTGATAAAAATTTTGTTGCACACTGGTTTTATTGAAACTACAGAAGTCATTAGCAATGTTTGTTTTCACCCAGCTGATGCTGTAACAATTGTCAAAACAAAGTAGAACCAATGTGTAAAGGGGTACTACGATTTTTTGAAGAGAAAATCCATCTGAACTTTATTTACCACTGCCAAAATAAAATAAATATGTACTGGATACCATTCACTCCGTTCCAGTCATTGGATAATTTACAGTCATTGACTATTATTTACTATTTACTTTGACATACATAGTGACAGAGAGACTGTATTGACTGATGCACCTTCCTGTCTGAGTCATGTGAGCTGCTATGTGTGCTGAGCTCACACAGCTGCAAGAGTACGACAGAACTAATAAGAGAGCATCTGAAACACAATTTCACACAATTAATTAGACCTACACTTAAATATGTTACTGAAATAATAAAAAATAATGAGACAATTAAAAAGAGAATTTCCATAAAAACATCAAGCAAGCACTTAAGCAAACGCTGTTATCAGCAAGAGCAAAACCTTACTTTTACTGGTTAACTCCACTATAGCTGTGTGTTAACTCAGAAAAACGTGATAAAATAAATGCAAAAGCAGTTTTAGACAGATTATTAACCAAGTTAACCACATGTTGTAAAAGAAACTACAGAAAAAAGACTCCCATCATACATGGCAAGTGAATAAACATCACAACATCAGTTTAACAGTTTCTCAGTTAGCTGCTGTGACAATGAAGAGAGAAAATAGGTAAATCCAGCAAAAAGCTTTACATCAGCATAGTTCCACGCTGATAAGATTTGTAGTTGGCTACAAAATGAACTGAATAACCTTAAAACACAAAAAATGTTAACATAACTGGTAGATGGAGAAAAACAGGCTAGTGGGAAACGTCAGCAACCAATAACAGTTTAAAGAGACACAACTAAGAATTAAAACAGCCAAAAACAGAAAAAAAAAACTAAAAAGAGTTCTTTGTAGCAGCAGGAATGCGGCCCTAATGGGGTCACATTGAAAAGCTACTGCTCATCAGAACTGCAGCTGGCAAAAATTTCCAAATAATATAGCTGCTTTCTACAATCCATCCAACAAGGATAAAGGAGCAGCTTTTCACAGAGGCTCACAGCATTCAGCCATTATCACTTAGCAATCAGCTGATTGTAATTGTGTCAGGATCCTGCTGTACAATAAACAAAACTTCTCAGCTGTTTACATTCCTCATAATCCATTTAACCTATTAGCTTTCAGCTGTTTTTAAAAATGACTCGCTGCGGAACAATCAAGCCAGGATGAGAAAGGCAGATAAATAGACAACATTCATCAGCAATATATATTTTTTGTGTTTCAACAGTCATAACCCTACAACCTGCTAATATTAATCAGACACTTACTTTGGTTTAAAATGTAGAATACTATCCAAACCATGCTGAACGATTTGTTTTTGTGCAGTGCAGGAGCCAAAAGTGGGCGATAGATTAAGCGCATATTTCATTTTAATGATGAAGCACAAAGCACTAGGAGGCAGCTCCGAAAACTCTCACAAGTCTTCTGAAGCTCCAACTAGTCAGTCCCACAGATTTGACAGACTGCTCTCTTTTTCTCGTTGTTTGCTGAGAAGCCTTCTGAAGGTCTGAGCTTATTGCAGACTAATGGCTGAGCAGCACCGAAGGCTCATTTAGGACTGGATCATATTTCATCAAGGTAGAACCTGATGATCTCCTCCTATAGGGTTCTTGGTCACAAAAGATGAGCGTTCAAAATCCGTAGAACAAAACAGAGACTCTCAGAACTGCATTCATAAAGCACTGATGACTGGAGAACAGCTGCAAAGCCTCAAACATTAGGACATAGCAAAGTTTGCGGCTGCCAAGCTGTCAGTTGTGATACATCTGACAAAGAAAGGCTAACTACAGAAGGGCATTGATTTTAGCCGGGACAACTTCTAGACAATGACAGAAAGAAGACAAAAAGTCAATGATGTATATTTTTCGCTCTTAGTTTGGGGCACCCTGCACGTTTAGATCTGGGATACCAAAGCAACATCTTACTGTACCTAAAGGACGCAGACTTCCACTTGCGGCAGGGGATGACCCTTCTGCAACCTTCAGATGCCAACCTCCCGGGATTTTCTGTCGCTTCAACCGGCAGAGACGCATGTCTCCTGAGAAAGGACAAACGGCGTCACAGCAAAGAACAAACCTCCAAACAACTGCCGACAAATGAGAGTGTTAAAGACTCACGTCTAACATCCGTGCAAAACGACCGATCGGCAACGTAGAGGTAACCATTTTAATAATAATTATCTTTATCCTTTTTTTCCCCACCAGATTTCATTTAGGAGTAAATAGTTTGCCATGAAGTAATCAAACATTTCTGGAGGCAGGCAATATCTTATTTCATTGTTTGGGTGCAAAACATCATCAACTTTTTTTTGACACAAAAAATAACATTTCAGTGTATTAACAGAATAGATTTTCGACATCCTAAAAGGTAAAATATATAAATAAAAAAATGACTTCTTGTACATCTACAATCAACTACAAGCAAGATATACATTGTTCCTCCTACTGCCTCCAGCTTGTCACCATAGAACAATGAGCTTGTGTTCCCTTTTTGAATATTGATTGTATCTCTGTTCTTTTTTTATTCTGTGCACACTCCCTAAAGCTATTGAGCTGCTTGCTTGCTGTTTAAACAGCGTTTTGTTTTGAATTCTGCTGGGGTTTCTTTTGCACCCAGTCAGGTTAAACATACCTGCGCTGCCAATGTTTTAGTCTTGTATGTAGGCAACATTATTTTAACAGAGATTAGTCCTATGGCTACGTTCAAAGTATAATTTCTTCTTCAAATTTACTTTCTGTAGCTTTCACAGGTCTCTGTGCAAAACCTCTAAACCCTCTTGGCTGTTTAAAATGGACCACACAGAGTTCTTAAGCTTTAACATTAGCTTGAAGCCCGACGTTAATAATAGAGGTTTTTATTACAGAACAACAATGATTTCAAACCACATAAATATTCAAGAGTAGTGATTTTAAGTCTTTTAAATTAGATAATGCCAAGGTGGCAGGCAATTTCTATCACTGTCTAGGGGATAGAGGTAGTCATGCCCAGCCATAAATTGTTGCTGTGCAACACCTTCCAGCAGACGGTAAGAAAGTTACACTTTTAAAAAAACTTACGAGAAAGACAGATTCAGCTGTGTGGCAAACGGGCAGATGTCCTGTGGAAACTAAAGCAAAACTATTGACCACTTTGATTATGTTACAATGCTGTTTTAAAATTACAGCTAGTTTATGAAAGTTGGTAAAGTAAAGTAACTGCAGGTTAATTAATCATTATGAATCAAATGTAATGAATCATTGTATTATTTTGGAAGTGACAGGAATAATTGATTATTTTAAACTAAAGCAATTAGACCACCAGGTGGATCTCAGTTAACTACTGATAACTGATTAACCGTAGCTTTTATAGCTTTCCAGCTAATGCCAAAACTCTGTCGCTTTGAATAAGGGCAACATTTTGTTATACCACTTTTGACCAAGACAATCGTGTCAAACAATGAACATGTCTTGATCATGTCCCAGGTGAAGCTCTGGCACCCTTTAAAAGCAGGTTAAGTAGCCAAAGGTCATGGCTACAGAAGCTTGCTGCTCACAGAGTTCTCTGACCAAGTACGATAAAGTAAAAAGTAGTGGAACAAAAAAGTTGCGTTTGAAACGTGAACCATAGAAAGAACTTTGGCATGTTATATATACACATATATATACACATGTATAATCAAACTGGTATTTTAAAGCAACACTAAAGAAGTTTCAGTTTTGGTCGATTTTGGCACTATTGGAAAAAAGCGGTAGTGTTTTGACCGAAGGAAGACTGCATTTCCCATGAGGACCAGCCCATAGGATCGTAAAACCCTGATATCCCGGTCGCCTGTATTTGAAGTACTTTTCTGTTTCCAGTGGTTGTGTGAAGGATGGATAGCGATGAGGTAATGAATCTAATTGTCATTTGGTGGAAGTGACGTATGCCATAAAGCAGTCAGCACATTTGTAGTTGTTTTGTGTCGCAGGGTGCCTGCCATCCTCCTCAAAGTTTCTTAGTGCCAGTGACAGAAGTGTCATCCAACAAGCTGTAAGTCGAAATATAAACACAGAAGTTATGAAAATATATTATGAACTTTGAAAAGTTTCTTAGTGTTGCTTTACATCAAGGTTATGATTTTATTGAAATACCAAACTAGAAATTGACTTTTTAGAAGATGAAGTTCATACGTCGGATCTGTTAGCTCTGTTTGTTTTATTTTCTTCTCCAAAAACTAAAATTAGCCCTACTATTTAAAATTGCTTGCTAACACAAATCCCGCTCTGAGATCCAAACAGTCTGATATTGTCATGCACTATGCCATTTGCTGCCGTTTCAGCATAATTAATTATAAATTTGAAATATGCTATTTTTTTTTTACTTTGAATTCAGAGCTACAGACACAGAGTTAGTAGAAATTGAATCATTTTCTTTCCTTAGTTACACCAAAGCTAATACCAAATCCAATTCTGTGATCTTGTTTTAAATCTGCAAGTGGCATTGGTACTTTAGAACGATTGAAACAGAATATTTTCTTCCCTAGACAGAGATGTGTTGCAGCTGAAGACCTCAGTTCACTGTACTTTTCCCAGCATAAAAGGAATACTGTAAATGGAGTGTATGTTTTTGGTAAATGGATTGGATTTAAATAGCACTCCTCTCGCCTTGTTGGTCTAACAAGTCCTACAGGCTGCCCCCACTGTCAAACACCAGTTGACATTTGGAGGAATGATGGGCTTCAGATGCCTAATTTGAGTTGTACAGATGAGCTGGGGGATAGACATCAGGTTTGTAAAAAACTGATACATTTTACCAGAAGGAATCTTCCCTCTTTGCAATAATCAAAAACTAATTTCTAAGTTTTCCTAACTGGGAGCGAAAGCAATATGTTTTTTATGTTTTTTTTAAGCAAAATGAAAAAACGATGACAAAAAACAATTGTGTTTGGTAAATTAATTTCAGATTTTAAATCTTGCAGAATTCCAGAAAAGTAGATCTAATTTTAGATCAAACTATGGCATAAATACAAACAGCTTGTGCAAGTTAAGCCCATAAACTATGATTATAGCTCCACCTGAAATAAGTTTAATTTAGATTAGACCTTAATGTAGATTTACACGGATTTGCTGGTCTTATAATTTTCGGCAAAGCTCAAAAACACAAATGTTTATTGCCAAATATTTAAGCTAAATAACTGTTGATGTGTTTATTTAATGACCATTATGATTGTGATGGCTTGTTTACCTGACTGTAGAAAGCGTCCTTTCTGCCGAGGGAAGGTCAGAGACATGATCAAATAAGCGTGATCATAATAACCTCTGCTCTATATTCGTCACACTGGCATTCTGTTGAGCTCATAATTTATTTTTAAATAAAATGTCGTACTACTTGAACCTCTTGACATCCAAATCCACTTCTCTCTTCAAGAGTCAAAATATTTTTTAAGTGAACTGAATTATCCATTAATTTTATATTTAGTCACAGATCTGGGAAATAATGCCCAAATTTAGCTTAGTTATCAAGGTGGACGTGTAACCTTGTAAAGAACTAAGACAGAGGACACAGTTGAAGCCCCAGATACCAAAGTTGATTATTTGCCAGGCGGGGAGAACAGGTTTCAATGATCCCTGATGACTTTCCAAGGCTTTGGGTGTGAGACAGCTCAACAGCAGAACTGAAACAGAGTCCTATTACTTCCTGTGTCCCCTGAAGATAAATGTCTGCTCAACTATCCTGTCACTACATCAAAGGGCATTTTAAGGGTAGATGACTAAATGTCGTTTGGTCCACACCATTCACTGTTTTGGAAACACCTTCTTAGCTGCATAAAAACTGATGTTCCAAAGCATTTTCTGAAATAACTCAGCTTGAAAAAAAATAAAACTATGCATCCTGTGTGCTTCCCTTTTATAAATGCATTACATTAATTCCTTTTGCATAATGTTGTGCTTAATTAATTATCTCACAATCCATTGACAGCAACACGACTAGAACAAATATTTGAATTGATCGGGCATTCTGGGCTTTGTTGCTGTTGCTTTGAAGACGTACTTTAAGAGAGATTTAAGAGAGACCTCCAACACATCAGCCCAGCAGAGCTTTATTCTCTTCACTGTCATCTTATAATAATGGCTGAGCTTTATAATCCTCGCCTCTCTGTTTTCTCCAAATCTCAGTGGAGGAGTAATGAAAAATAAAACCCACAGTCTAAAGCTTTTCTACAATGCATGCAGTCAATCTCTTTAGAGTTCTTCTCACAAGAATCCCCCGATTCTTATTTTGGTAGGCGATCCTAATTACTATGAAATTTCAATTAGTGTTCATTTCTTTTATGGTCTTTATCCACCCCAAAGGTAAATAGCAACACATTTATAAATGTGTAGCTGATTTTTGAGCTCATCTTTCACTAAAGGAACAAACCAATGAAAGCAGGTTCCTGTGACGTTGTTGATCTCCTGCTTGAATATCTCAGACTTCTAATCACATCTGAATAAAGCCATCCATTATGATTTCACAACAGCAGACCAATTAAACACAACCGTGTTGGTAATCCCCTCTCATTAGTCATGGAGCGTGGTGGAAAGTATGCGTCGGCATCACCCCCCGCCCCCAAGCCTCTTCCAAACCAGTGCAAAGCCATCCTGCCGGATCGGGGCTTATTTATTTATAGCGCCAGTGCCAAGTTCAGAGGATTCTCCATTATTAATGATAATAAAACCTACCGAGCCATGTTGCACAGAATTTTTATTTATTTATTTATATATTTTTTTTTTAAATGCCAGTCTCACTGGTGTCATGCTGCAGCATTTTAACAAGGTGTGAGATGTAAGCAACTGTAAGGGTGCTGGGTTGTCAGCGGACGGCTGTTATGACAGTTTATTTTATGCCGTTGTCGGTTTGGCTAAGAAACAAGAAGCAGTAACAATGATGGAGAAATGCACAATGACAGGTAAAGCTGCTGCTTTCCCTTCGAACAGGTTTGAACAAAAGGTTACATGGCAATATTTAAACTTAATCATGATTAAAGAAGATGTATGATGAGCAATAACATAGTAAATATTAAAGCAGAATCTGTACTATACAATAATGAGTTAGCCCAAAGTAGTTTATTTGTTTTCCCTGCAACTTTTCTTTTTCCAAAACCTAATAATAATAATACAACAAGGACAAGTTTGAGTTCAGTATGAATTTTCTTGACTGTGAATATAATCGACTGAAAATATTTTATAAGTTGTAGTTTAGTAACATATGTTTTACGCATAATTTTTTCAAACTTAAAAATATTAAGTCTCTACATCGCCGATGTTAAAAGTCTCTAAGGAGGTTGTGTCTGTGCGCTCCAAGAGTCCGAGGGGTTGAGCTACAGCCATTGTTCAAGCTGTTGTTTCTAAATTACTAAATTAACGTAGAAAAAGGTTTCTATTTAAGTGACAAATTTGCTTGGTTCAAAAAATATTTTAATGTCACTTATGTACTTTCCATGCACCTACTGTATTTTTATTGGTACAATCAAGTAACTATATAACATTTTTGTTATGATAATACTATATACACATCAAAAAGAAACTTGATTTCACATTGTTGCCAATATTGAACACCTTGATTTTGGCCTCTGTCTCTTGAAGAAGCTTCTACCCTTTCCATCATTCCCCTTTTCAGCGCATTATTAAAACACTGCATCTCCATACTGTGTGTTGATGCTGTTTTGAAAGTGTTTTTAGAGTGTTGCACTCTGTTGTACATAGTAGCTACTTGTATATAATGCTTTTTTGGGGGAAATTGGAGTTCCACCAAGTGTTTGATAATTGCTGCTGCCACTAATCTGGCAGAGGTGGGTTTGTAGGGCTACAGTCTGAGATTAAAGCTCTATATTAAGTTTTTTTTGTTGTTTTTTTATGCCGGTGTATATCAGCAGCAAGCGTTATGCACCTCTGTTCTTTTGATTTTTTAAAGTTTTATTGTGAAGAGGATGTTCTGAAGGAGGGAGAGCTGCACTCAACAAATGGACGACATCATCGTCAGCAAATAACGTTATACTAAAATAATGAATATTAGCATTCCAGGACATCAGCCAGGAAGTTAAAGCTTGGCGTCAAATGGCTTCTTCAAATGGAATCATAAGAACCAATTATTTATAGAGCGGCCTAAAAAGAAGATAGTCGATGCTTTTGAGCTAACATCACAAAGCTCTGAACTTAAAGTCCCACAAAGGATTTGCATGCAGACCCTAAATGATGCAAGGTGGCAGAAAAATCTGGCTCATTTTGTATTTAATAGGATTTTTTTCCAGTTTCAACTATATTGTTAAGTTACAAAAATCTAATAGTATAAACCTTGTATGAACTATTTTGACTATGTAAATACAGAGTTAAAACAATATATTGGCCCAATTTTAAATGAAATCCGATTTTAGCAAGCTTCATCTTGGCCACTAACTTTTAGCAACATTAAACAAGACTACAACGTCAACTTTTGGGTTGGCTTTTTAGAACTGCCTCTTCAGAAGCGATGGCTTATTTAGATTAAAATTTGCTTTGACATGTTTTTTCTGTTTGTTTGTTTGGTTGGTTGAAAGAAATTAACACTCTTGTAAGAATAGGGGTAAACTGACTCTATAAACTGTTTGCAAAAGTCATGAGGCTTCATTTTTAGGAAAGAGATGAAAGATAAAACATAAAAAAATTGAATGATTTGATAGAAACTGTATTTCCTACATGAAGATGCATATAACACTTCAGACCTGGAACAAGAGATATTCACCCTCAGGTGTAAAACACCAGTGAACACTTGTCAATGCCTTAACTTGTCAGAGCCGTGAATTAGTGAACTGTTAAAATAAATCTTTACCAAAAAAAAAATCTAGACATGGTGGTGTAAGGGGAACATTTTTTTACTATTTTTTATATTTTTATCATCTGCAATGCCAAAATAAACAACCAAGCACACTGCTAATTCATGGATTTTTGTAAGAGCTTGTTCATCAAAACATAGGCCTGCTTTTCACGGGATGATGATAATGAATGAGGCTTTGATGTGAAATCACTTTGCGGTTCTGCTTCGCATCCATGAAGAAAAAAACAGCTCTCAGTGGCCGCACTCTGCCAGGTTTACTTTTGAAGCTATAGAACCATGAGGTTTAATGAAGCCCTGGCTGCACTAGTTCATCTATTTTCTTGTCTGTTCTATTTATCAAACCGTCTTCAGATTGCATCACCTCTTGCTTCGCATTAAGCCTCATCTACACCTGATGGGTCTGCTGTAAAAGCAAAAAAAGGTCGCACTTACCCATTGTAGTTTTTACAGAAGCAGAGCATCATCTTGAGTTGGGAGCTCAGCGCCAATGCAAGCAACATACTAAAAGCCCACCAACTACAAACAATGCTGAGGGTTTTTGTTTTTTAAACTCGTTTAAATCAAGGATCCGTTTCCCCCGAAAGCTTGTGCTTTTTAATTTTAATTACACATAAAAATGAACCAATCGATTTATTCAAAACTATGAAAGCTTTGAAACAAGCTTTGGAAAATTATTTTTCCATTTTATTTTTCCCTATTTTATTAACATTTAATTATGTAGCCATTTCATAGCCTACAGCAAACAGACATTTGATAAAACAACACAGATCCTTTTTTTAAAATAAAAGTTAAACTGGTGCAGTGTTCTTTGTTTTAACAGTCTAACCAATCCTCTATCAAAAAAAATTCCTGGTTTGTAGATGAACAGCTCAATCTTTGTCTCCTTTGAACATAAAACGACCCAGTTTTATGGTCTGCAAATTTCATCAGAGCTTAAAGGTGTCGATTTTGGAAAAACTAGGGCTTATTTGCTGGTGAGCACCCTCTCGGTCTATATTGATTTTAAACTCACATCACTGCGGATAGTGACACTTATGTTTCAGGAACTCTGGTAGGTTCCTGGATCGTTCAAAAACATTTTCCACCTTTTCCTTTCACCTTAGGTTGATTCAGAGGAGTGAGACTTTGACGCAGCTTGGTTTTTAGCACTACAATGCTCCCAAACACATCCCAAGTTGGTCTTGGACATGAATAAATAGAGATAAAAGTAAGATTCTGGAACAAAACTCAAACCTACCAAAAATACATGAGCTTTGCCACAGCCGGAAATATGCCAAAATGTTTATTTGAGGCTTCACAAAGCTTGTGGCCAACCTGATACTTACTATGTGACATAAATGTAAATATTTTTAAGAGTGTACAAATATATTAACCAGTGAAAAAAAATTAAAGCAGTGTGGATTTCAGAAAATCTAAATGAAATCAAACCTAAAGCCCCTTATTGAAACTGAAATATATAATATAAATATATAATTGTATAATCATCTTGGAAAAGAAAAAGATTAGCTTAAAAATCTAATGAAAAGCTCCGAAATGTATATCAATGTATTAATATTAATGTCAATGTTATTATCACTGTTATTATGCACCGAATACAATGAATTCAGTAACTTTGATATAACCTATAAAAATTTTGTGAGAAAAAAAACCCAGCCTCAGTTGCAAATATTTCTATGCCTGTGAATCTAGTCAACAGGGCAGAGTAGCAACTGTGTCTTAAACAGACCGTTCATGTTTCAACACAGTTTTTATTTATATATCTTCTGTGCATCAGGTTTTTTCCTCTTTAGTTTTTTCTAAGATGGAATGATGCCAATTTGTTGCACTGAAGAACACAAACATATGAGTTCAGAGCAGCACATTTAGTGGAGGAGAAAATGACACGGAGAGCCCAGACTGTAGAACAGGCTTGAAATGTTTGGGATTTTTAACTAAAACACCAGGCAGTTTGTTTGACACCCTTTCTAACATACTTAGACAGCCTTTAGCTATATACACAATGCAGTCGGAGGTTGTCTGAGGTGGAGGATGCTTGAAGAAAAACAGCCAATGAGGAACGTGTTTACCAGTGAAAAAAACTCCTCTACTCTCTGCACATGGGTCATACTCCTCAGTTCTGTTCCCAGTAAAAAAAAACTTACTTGAGTTTTAAAATTGTGGCACCACAGGTGCTCCTACAAATCTCAAGGTACAACAACTGCCAGGATTTCAAAACAAAGATGAGACCTTCATTAGAAAAAAAAAACAAAAAAAAAAAAAAAAACAATTTGCTCCTTATTCTGTAAAATCCAGCCAGTTTCCAGCACATACAAAAGTGAGGAGCTCTGTCACACAACTCTGCACTTGTCCTTCAGAGAAGAGAAAATGCATCACCCAGACTAGTGTTCTGATTGCTGTTATTTACTGTTACGCGACAACAGCATGAGATATTTGAAACACCATCCCAATTTTATGTCAAGGATTTGTCCAAAGAAAAGTGCCTTTGTATTGGGGAAAAAAACAGCATAAGTCTACTAAAACTAAAAATGTAAAAAAAGAAAAGAAAAAAAAGCTCGACATACCTGACCATCCTGGTGGGGTCACACTCAGATCTGAAGGCAGAAGAACAAAAAACAGATTTAAATGTTTTGTTTAAAAAACAACAACCAACAATATTTTAGGAGCTTAACAGCTTATTCCATACAATATGTCAAATAGTTTGTTGCAGGGACATTTTGCAGAGACCCAGCTAAGCAGTTAGGACCTTTAATTCTCACCTTGTCTCTTTAAAATTACAATATATATTCCCTCTATTGTGTAATTTTTTTTAAAAATCTTTCAGCCCTAGCTCCAGCATAAACTCAAACTTTTCATACAGTGCATCCCTGTTTTTGGACATACTTCTGTGTAAACTTGTGTAAAATGTGTGTGTAAATTCCAGTAGTTTTGTAGGGAGTAAGATCGCTGTCAAAAAGGTGTATGCAAAATCCAACATTCCTATTTGTATTTATATGTCAATAAAGTTCTTGTACCCAAAATTCTGCTGAAATTTTTGTGAGTCTGAGAGAATGAATCTAAAAGCTGTGAGTGCAAAGTCTTATGAATACAACTCTAATTTTTACGACTACGAACTCGTCCTTTCTCAATGGACACGAATTAAACTTTGTGGGTACAAGTAAACAATTGTTACAATGACGTCAAGGGGTGGAGTAATAGATCCTCAAACACGGCCTGCTCCCAATTTAAAGATGGCGGAAGACAGCGGACCGGTTTGAGCAACAGCCTCAGGTGAAGCATAACAGGTAAGATTACTATATATCTCTATATAAACAAGTGGTGATTCCACCCGGAGCAGGCGGTGTTTGATGTGATCGTGGATCAATTACTCCACCCACTGACCTCATCGTAACAACTTTTTACTCATACCCACAAAGTATGAATTTATGTCAACAGAGAAAGGAGGAGTTCGTAGTCGTAACAATTTGAGTTGTATTCATAAGAATTTGCTCTCACAGCTTTTAGATTAATACTCTCAGACTCACAAATATTTTAGCAGAATTTTGGGTACAAGAACTTTATTGACATAAATACAAATACAAATGTTGGATTTTGCATACACCTTCTTGACAGCGATCTTACTCCCTACCGAATTACTGGAATTTACACACACATTTTAAAAGTTTACACAGAAGTATTGCCATAAACAGAGATGCACTGTATAAACAGTTTGAGTTTATGCTGGAGCTAGGGCTGAATGATTTAAAGAAAAAATTGAAATTGCGATTTTTCTGGCAGAGATTGCGGTTTCGATTTCAATCACGATTTATTTTCTTTAGGTCAAGTTTTAATGAATTCCATTGAGATAATGCAAGAAGAAAACTGCTGGCAACAGATTTTGAATAATGTTTTACTTTGATACTAATTTCGTCGGCTCTGCTTCTGCTCCCACTTCAGCCATGTTTGAAATTGAATGACTAGCTACACACTGGAGTTGAGAGCACATGACCCGGTGCAGCTTTCTGATTGGTAGCTGACACAGAGCCTTTCTACAAAGGCATTGGATATACATGTAAAAGTATTGACAAAAATATTATTGTTAGTAGTATTATTGAAGAAATAATTGGAGCACCGAGAAAAAAACGCAGCTTTGACCATCCCAAAATTGTATCGACTGAAATCGCGATTTTCAGTTAAAATCATAGATCGTTCAGCTCTAGCTGGAGCTTCACACTTTAAACCCCATAGTACTAATTGAGCATAATTTCCCCTTTATTATCACAGTGCACCAATTTTTCTGATAGCTTCTTCTAGCAGCATAATGCAGTGTTAATGTAAGCTTTAATAAACCCAAACTGTTTTTTTAGAACATAATGATCTCCACAGTCTTGAGATCCCTCAAGATCTAAGTCCAACAAATCCCTTTGAAAAGTGTTGGAGAAGGAGATTCAACATCAGGAATATATCTAAATAATGTTGTTCTGTGGCATGCTGTTATTCTGATACTCATAGCTGTTTACTTGCAAAAAACACCTTTAAGGAAAAATTTTCATTGGAAATGTTACATTTTGATAATTTAATGAAAAGTTTAGCTGAATGTGCTTCAAAGATGAAATCTTCAGACATGCACACACGCACCTTTCTTTTTAAACATTCTAAACATTTGACCAATTAAAAAAAACATTATATTGGACACCATGACTATCACTATGTGTGTTGTTAATCTCATATGGTCTTCAATTTCAAAATGCACTTTTACGAGTCAACTGCAGTATAAATGACTGCACTAGAACAGGAAAGCCCTCCTCACCAGGCAGGAAAAAAATGTGTAGTCGGTTCTTCAAACCATAGCTCTGAGGACCAATAAAGCAACTGCATGGCTGCGTCAGGGCAAATTTATGCACCGCCTGGTTGGCACCTTTCACTTTGGAGGAAAACAACAAGGTTAAGTCCAAGCACAGGCTATAACATTACAAACTCTAGTCTGTGCGCAAAAATGCAGCACTTTTCAGTAGATAATGGTTCTCTTCAACTTTACTCTGAATTCAGAAAAATCTGCCTTAAATTCTATTTCTACTCTGCATAGACGTAATTTTTTTAACAACTCTAACAAAGCATGGCACAAACATAGTTTTGGCTTCTTTAGGCGAAGGTTGCAAAACATCCACGAAACAGTGGATGAGATTCACTGATCCGCCCTCTGCATTTCAGTTACAACAGCAATTACTCAACCTATTGATTGCAGTGTAAAAAAACACATTACAGGAAAGAAAATTGAAAGACTCAAACTAATCAAGTCAAACCAATCACTAATTCATCCATTTCTCAAACTGCCCTCCACCCTCTCATTTATATCCAAACCATAATAGGAAGATGTAATTCTATTCTGCAACACAAAAATAAAACAGTTAAAGATACCATCACTACTATTAATAGTACGACAAACACCAAAGCTGTTTATGTTACAATTTGTTTTTGTATGCTGACACTGCAGTAAGCGTCCCATTTCCACCCAATACAGATGGACGGTCTGCTGCAGCGTACACAGCATGACACGTCGTCAGTCACTGTTATTCATGGAAAATGTCACTCTGTGCCCATCTGAGCCACTGCCTGATAAGTTCAAGCCATTTTGGCCACTTCAAAGCCACCCCAAGGGAAACATTGAAATATTGTCAATCACAATTCAGTTTCATTAGATCAAAAGCTTATCTGAATAACAAAATGAGCTTGATGCACTGTCCCATAACTAGGATTGATCAAATGTTATATTAAAAAGATTATTCTTGTAGAGTGCTTTGAAATTATGCATGTTGTGAATTTGTGCTAATAATAAACTGTAATAAACAAAAAACTGCAAATAAACTGAATTGAAGTTTTGCATGCTCTTATTTTCTTTAAAATCTCCATTAATTCTGTTTAAACACATTTTCCTTTGTTTAGAAGTTCCTGCAGCTCCTTCAAACCTTGAGTTTTTCCTTTTTTTGCAACTTCTCTGACCTGTTTCTGTGCAGCGATCCTTTAAAACATCTTTTAAAAACCCAGCTTCAGCAAATGGTTGCCAATTAGGAAACTTCAACAAAACAGTGCTTGGACTATAATGTAATAATATAAAAACTTTATTAAAAGGTATGTATGTCTGTTAAATTGGGTTGGCTTAAAATGTGTTTTACATTAAAAGTAATTTTAATCATAAGCAAGTGAACAGTGAACCATGCGCAAAAGCAAGGCAGCAGAATCAACTTTAAAAACAAACTCAACAGGTGAAATCCTTTCAGGTCCTTTCTTTGTGTTATGAATAGGAACACAAAACTAGAAATTTGTAATACAATTTTAGAGATTGGAGAACATTGGATTTGGTATTTACAAATACAAATAGCCAATACAAAAAGTGTATATTTAAAAACTATCCAACACAAAAGTCAGTAGACATACAGTAATGGGTATTTAGCAGTAAAAAAAAGCATGAACAGAAATTCCCACTTCCAGCAAAAATAAATAATTAAAAAGGAAACTAAAATCTAGTTTAAAGCTAGATTTTGTAGAACCTGACCTTAACTTAAATTGTGCTAAATTGAAATGGAGGCAGACTGGAGGTTTTCACACATTTAAATGTTCCTAGAGGGTAAAGGTCAGGGTTTCTAATGTGGAGGCAAGTGCAAATCCTCTGAATATAATGAGAAAGTATTAATTGGAACTTATCATAAACAATACATTACATATCCTGAAGATAAATTGCAGGATTAGAATTTAATTGCTGTGAGTTTGTGTTTATGGAGCTCTTTAAATCTGAAGGAAACATATTGTAGTATAAATGACCTTTTCAGCCTGGATCAAAGTTGTTTTGTCAGAACCAAGATAGAAAAAAGCACTTATTCCTCCTATCCATCAAGCATAAGATGTGCAACTAAATTAAAGCTCAAATTTCAGTTAAACACTTTCTTTTCCTGAATTGTGCAAAACAGTCTAAGGTTTGCTGAGGTGCATTCCCAAAGACTTTTAAATAATGCATGAAAGGCCAAATCCCAATGGAAGTATTATTCCACAGTAAGGCCTCCACAAGGTGTGTGATTGCTTCTTCCCATGCTGGCCCGGGAACATCCAAAGCTGCAATCGTAAAACTAATACTTTATCCCACCAACTTCCTCAAACCAAATCTTGAAGTTCTGTCTTTCCTGCAGGGTCAGTGATATCGCCCTGCGTCATAGGGGTGGGTATACATTTATCCCCATCTTCCTGTACCACAGATACCGAATCCGCTGAAATGAGGACAGTCTGTTTCCTGTTGTAAGGGTGGAAAAGAACAGAGGGCACACCAAGCAGGGAAAATGCTGACTCAGAAAATATCAATCTGCCTTTCTGCAGGAGTAAGTGCAACCGGACACGACTGCGGGAATGCAGCAGACTCCCTCGTTTAATCATAGCTTGCTGCTTGGCTTCAAATGAACTGGAACATCATTTACTGCAGGCCTTGCAGCAGCACAAAATCACACTTTAGAACAATGCTCCTCTTAAGAGTACTCCTTTAAACTTGTCTTTCATTAAACATATTTCTTAAAGTTATGTATATTCAACAGTTATGTTAAACCTTTTTCTTTTGGCAGCATGCCACATAAAAAGAAATTATTTTATGTACATATTGCATCATCTTACCAAGATAATAGCATAAACGTAGGATAACGCTAAAAGTAAAAGATCTAAAAACTCATATCTTTCATTAGCACACTTAAAGCAAAGGATTATGAGCTACACTTCCAAATTCCATTACAGAATATATTAAAATGACAAAAAAATGTTTGTTCACATAAATTCACCTTACATGCATTAAAAATAATATATATATATATATATATATATATATATATATATATATATATATATATATATATATATATGTATATTCAATCTCTGTACATATAGATATATCTATATACAAACCGGATTCACAAAAAGTTGGGACACTAAACAAATCGTGAATAAAAACTGAATGCAATGATGTGGAGATAGCAAATGTCAATATTTTATTCATGATTGAACATAGATAAAAGATCAAAAGTTGAATCCGAGTAAATTTAATAATTTAACCCTTTAGGCGCCTGAGTTTTTTCAAAAAAACATACAATTTTGATATCAAAATTTCAAAAAGCTATAACTTTAAAGTGGTTTGAGATAAAGGTATACTTTCAATGAGAAAATTGTTCAGTAGGACTCAAAGTCTGTGATGGAAATGAAATTATTAATCTAAATTTCATATTATGATGGACACAAGGTGGCGGCTATAACGGAAAAATGTTCAATTTATTTTGATATCAAGGTGTCACAAGGCTATAAATTTGAAGTTGTTTGAGATAAAGGTATACTGTCAATGAGAAATATCTTCAGTATGATCCTAACTTTGAGATAAAAGTACATTTGTCATGTAATTAGATTATTGTGACATCAACAGGTGGTGGCCATATTGGAAAATATCAATTCATCATTCAGAAATAGAGTGATGAAATCAATGGGCTCAGGATTTGTCAGATCGTCTCCACAATAACCAACAGGCTTATCAAAAGTTCTGATCCACTTTTGTTACTCTTCCTCTTCTCTCAAAAACTGCCAGCCATCATCATAATCATCACCGCCGTGATTTACAGTGTGGCATTGAACGCGGCAGTGAACGCCGCCATTAGCGGTGTGTTTTTTTCCGCGGCTTATGCCACGAAAACCAGGTTGTTTTCATCTCCACTACGTTCACCCCTATTTGCGGTGTTATGAGCCCCTCTGCCACCCCGACCACGTCCCCTACTTGGCGTTTGCAGGCTGATTCCAGGCATCATGCATCGTGATTAAAAGGAAAAACACTCTTCCGCTCTGCTCTGCTCTGCTCTCGTTACGCGCCACTGCTTCGCCTCCACGACACTCTGCGCGGTAGGATGTTTTACAAACTCTTTTTACTTAAAAACTTTGAAAAGAACGATGTTCACAAATGCTGCTCAGATTACAGGCGCATATGTCCCCTAACTCCTGGTGAAAATTAGTAACAAGATTCGACACCACAGTTATAGATACAGCCCGTTTTATTCAGCTATGTTGCTTGCCGCAGTATTGCGACTTTGGCGCTTAGAGGGTTAAAGGAAAAATATGTTGATTCAAAATTTCACAGTGTCAACAAATCCCCAAAAACTTGGGACAAGTATTAATAAGTGGCTGGAAAAAGGAAATTTAGCATATTACGAACAGCTGGAAGACCAATTAATACTAATTAGGTCAATTGACAGCATGATTGGGTACAAAAAGAGCTTCTCAGAGGGTCAGTGTCTTTCTGAAGCCAAGCTGGTAAGAGGATCACCAATTCCACCATTGTTGGGCAGAAAGATAGTGCAGCAATACCAGAATGGTGTTACCCAGCGTAAAATAGCAAAGACTTTTAAGTTATCATCATCAACCGTGCATAACATAATTAAAAGATTCAGAGAATCTGGAACAATTGCTGTGCGTAAGGGTCAAGGCCGTACAACTCTACTGGATGCTCGTGATCACCGGGCCCTTAAACGTCACTGCTCCTCAAACAGGAATGCTACTGTCAAAGAAATAACAGAATGGGCTCAGGAATACTTCCAGAAAGCATTGTTAGTGCACATAATCCACCGTGCCATCCGCCGTTGCCAGTTGAAACTCTACAATGCAAAGAGGAATCCATTTCTAAGCAAGCTCCACAAGCTCAGACGTTTGCACTGGGGAAGGGGTCTTTTTAAAATGGAGTGTGGCAAAATGGAAGACCGTTCTGTGGTTAGATGAGTCACGATTGGAAGTTCTTTATGGAACACTGAGACGCCATGTCATCCGGACCAGAGAAGACAAGGATAACCCAAGTTGTTATCAGAAGCCTGCAACACTGATGGTATGGGGTTGCATGAGTGCTTGTGGCATGGGCAGCTTTCATGTCTGGAAAGGCACCATTAATGCAGAGAACTATGTTTAGGTTATAGAACAACATATGTTCCCATCTAGACGTCATCTCTTTTAGGGAAGACCCTGAATTTTTAAACAAGATAATTCCTGGCCACATTCTGCAGCAATCACAACATCATGGCTACGTAGGAGAAGGACCCGGGTACTGAAATGGCCAGCCTGCACTCCAGATCTTTCACCAGAACATTTGGCGCATCATAAAGAAGAAGGTTCGACAAAGAAGCCCCAAGACGATTGAACAGTTAGAGGCCTGTATTGGACATGAATGGGAGTGCATTCATATTTCTAAACTTGAGAAACTGTTCTCCTCTGTCCCCAGACGTCTGATGAGTGTTGTAAGAAGAAGAGGGATGCCACACATTGGTAAAAAATGACCTTGTTCCAACTTTTTGGGAATTTGGGAAACAACACACACACACACACACATACATATACATATACATATACATATATATATATATATATATATATATATATATACCCTACTCAAAAAAAGTTAGGGATATTCGGCTGTCGGGTTGAATTTCAGGATGAACCCAAAATGCATTCAAACCTTAACAGATTAACTTAATGTGACCTTCTCTAAGCTTTTGAATGCACCTGTCCAACTGTTAAATGTTTCGGTACTTTTTGCACATGTTCTCTAACGAGGAGCTTAACGGCAAAAGTCACAACAGGTGTTTGATCCTCGATTTGACCTATAAATGTCCTGGTTCAATTACAGCTGGTGTTTAAACAGTCGTCCTTATCAGGCTGTTCACATTGTGAAATCATGAGACCAAGACGACACCTAACAATGGATCAACAGTACCTGGGCATTGCAATGCTTCAAACAGGACGTTCTCAGATGGACGAGGCCACTGAGCTCACAGTGTCACAGAGTGTTATCAGCAGGTTGCAACAGAGATACCAAGAGACTGGAAGAGTTACAGAAAGGCGTAAAAGTGGACGTCCTTTGGCCACATCCCATGCTGATGACCGCAACATTGTGAACAATCCCCTGAGAAACCCGATGATGAATGCCACTCAACTCCAGGCACATTTAAGGGAGGTGAGAGACACCCAAGTGTCACGTCAGATCATTGGAAACCGTTTACATCAGCGTGGTCTGCGTGCTAGACGACCTGCAAGGGTGCCTGACCACACCAGCAGGCACAAGCGTCATCGTCTTTCATGGGCCAGGGAGCATTTACGCTGGACGAGGTACCAGTGGGCCTCAGTGTTGTTCTCTGATGAAAGTCGATTCACTTTGAGCAGAAATGATGGCCGCCAACGATGTTGGAGACGTCAAGGAGAGCGCTATGCATCAGCCACTGTTGTCACCAGATGAGCTTTTGGTGGTGGCAGTGTCACAGTGTGGGCAGGTGTGTCCAGTTTGTATAGAACTGCCCTACACTTTGTGAATGGTACAGTGACAAGCCCATACTACCTGAATAACATCATTAATCCAGTAATAGTGCCCCTATATGAACAACACAGGCCTAATTTCATCTTAATGGACGACAATGCTCCAGCTCATCGGGGTCGCACTATCAAGGAACGGCTGTTGGAGACTGGTGTACCTCAAATGGAGTGACCTGCACTTTCTCCAGACCTGAATCCCATTGAAAACTTGTGGGATCAACGGAGTCGCCGTGTAGAGGCTCGAAACTCTGCACTCCAAAACCTCAATGACCTGAGGGCTGCCCTGCCTCAGCAGACAATTAGTCGACTTGTGAACAGCTTGAGAGTCGTTGTCAAGCTGTAATTGATGCTCAAGGGCACATGACGAGTCATTGAGACGTTGACATTTTTTGTTGTGGTGTACACACCATTGTTGTTAACTTTGGTTTCAACAAATTGTTTGAGATGAGGAAATCACCAGAGCATCCTTCTACTTAAATGTCCCACTTTCGTGATATGATATCACTGTAGCGGGAACCTTTTACATTTTCCACAAATTTCACCCGAAAGCCAAATATAACATTTTGTGAGTAGTGTATTTTAAAGTTGGAGAGTTGTAAATTTTCATGCTTGTGAAACACTTATCCAATAGTAAAGAGTCTCGCAGGAGTAAAAGCTCACACTGAACACAAATGACATTGCCCAAACTGTTAAAGGTCAGATAGAGTAGGAAGCACAGATTAGAAAGAGAAGAAAGAAGAAAATGGGCATATATCAACCATAATATTGACATGACTACATTTATAATATAGTGCAGCCCAAATACTGAGTTTATAATTTAGCCTTTGAATGACGAGACAGCATTTGCATCCAGGCAACCAAGAATAATCATGGAAAATCCGTCACATGCTTATTATTTTAGTAAATACAATTGTGGCACCCTAAAGTTTATTTTGTCCTTAAAAAGTAACCAAGAAATTGTATGTGCTTTCCCTTATAAACCTCTCACTGAATAAAAACAGAATGAATCACAACATTTGAAAATCTGTTTCACAACAATGTCACAAATATGATCAATGAAATTGCAACTTTATTCAGCATCTTGTTGATGTTGGCAAGTTACTGCAGAGCTTTATCATTAGCTACTTTTTTTTTTTTTTTTACAGATTTTCACAGGAGTCTTGACGAAGATGATGCATGTTTATGTTTTGTTATTTATATGCAACAGTTTCCTAGTAAACTACTTATATTTGCAACAGTTTCCTAGTAAACTACTTATATTTGAGCCATTAACAGCACATTCCTAGCTGTGCAACATACATCTAGCCCTCATGTGTCTTGTAGAAATAGGCAGACAACTGCATCACAAACAAGTGGAGGAGCAGCCGTCTGTGGAGGTTTCCTTCTTATATTATGTACTGCCTCTGGATGGAGTTACTGGTGCGTGACCCTCAATAGCTGTCTGGCCCAGAAAAATTAGGGTGGCAATCTGTTGCAGACACACATAAGCCCACGCACACAATTACAGGATGCTGTGGAAACTGTTCCAAACAGTTGCCCTCTTTCTTACCTATGTTGATTTCTCATTATTTACTCTGACACCGCACTAGCAGCCAATACATTATTTAGATAAATGTCACTAGCAGAGGAACCAGACCTCAAAGGATTGATGTACTGACTCTGTGTCATGTCATTTAAGAGGAAGTTAAGACACAATAATCTTTCATTTCTGCTCAGAAAAGTTGAAAATAATGGCATTTTCAGACCTTCTTTGACTGTGTTGTCTGTTGGAGCAGTAGCTTATCTACAGCCAAGAATGAGGCGTTTAGACAGACTCATTTATCAGGCCAGATCTGTGCTATGATCCACCCTGGACACAGAGGAGGAAGTGAGAGAGAGAAACACTCTGGCTAAACTAACATCACTGTTAGAAAACATCTCCCACCGAATGCATAAAACTATTACTGATCTGGTGAACTCCACCAGTGACCGATTGCTGCATCCTAAGTACACAAATCTGAGTTAACCACACATCCTTCCTCCCAGCAGCTGTTAGACTTTATAATCAGAGATCTAAAAAAAAATAAGTTCTTAATGCCATACATAAGTGTACAGACTTTAAGTCCTTACGATACAGTATTTTAGATTTTAGTCTGTTTTTTCGTTTCCGTTTATATTTAATTATTTTTTTGAAGTTGATAATTTGAAGAAATATTAAAATTACAGGTTATCTTGATATAAATATGTGGATTTTTGGTTAAAAAAGTCAAGTTTTAGGTTTGCAAAGTTTTTAAATTTTTCATAAAAAATACTGTCTTTTAGTACACAAGAAGATTCTCTATTTTAAACTTAATTTAATCAAAAAAATCCATTTGCAAAGCTAAGCATAAAATAATTTAAATACTTTGGGTTACCTAGAAATGTTTCTCTAGTTTGTCAGCTTTTAATTAAGCTACCAGTTTTCTTTCAATAACAACTATATGCCTACACAATTCAAATTAAAATTGTTCATTCCTTGTAGCAAAAGTGGCAAATAAGGTCTGTCTATGATTTAAAGCCTCCGGTGTGGTGTCATGTGGGTTAGTTTAGTACATTTGAAATGGAAGGACTATTTTAAAATGCTGTTTTTTTGTTTTTGCCACATTGTCCACACATTTTCATTGGGGCCAATTCCAGTTTTCTCCAAAAACCATTTCATATTACGGCCTTTTAGAATTCCCAAACTTTGTCCAAGCCGCTGTAGTGGGAATGCTTTTAGTAGCAATTTCTTCAGCTATTTTTCCTAGATGAAAACACTAGATGAGCTACTGCTGAATTTTACAGTTTACCTTCTCTCTTACGAAGTATTTAGGTTTTGCTCTTTCTTCACAGCTTCCTACCCCTAGCCTGATTCTGCTGCGTGTTTCTACATGTTAAAGGGGAGTTTTTCCTTTCCACCGTCACTACAGGCATGCTCAATACAAGGGATTGCTGCAAAGTTAAAACAGTGAAAGGTTAACTGTTGTTACATGCTCATCCAGGAGGAGTGAATGAAAGATTGATTGAATAATAAACCAATCTTGACTATATTGTTTGATTCCTAGGATCAAATTGGAATTAGTCTGTATGACTAAATTGACATTTTTGTTTCTAAAAGTTGCCTTGAGATGATATTTGTTGATTGAATTTACACAGTGTAAATAATCTAAATTGTATAGAAGTAAAAATCAAGGAAACCAAGTGTTTTAAAATGATCTTGTGACTTTTGCCTGTGCTGTATTTTAATGTAAACATATAATTATCCTGTGAGGTGCACCAAACATGTTTTTAAAACAAATCAAACAAGATGATCACATCAATCCTCCAAAAAAAGCACCAGTTTAAATAAATTATAAAAAAACTAGAAATAATGGGAAACTCATGCCCAGAATGCATGTAAGCTTCTGGTCAAGCTGTTTTTGACATATTTGTCACATTTGTTTACCTTGACACAAAACACTAACTTTTCAACTTGATGTAACTCTGTAAAGGAGGAAATAGCTGCATGATATCAGTTAAAGACAATAAAAATTGGAACATGCCATGGAAAAAAAATAACATAAATTATATTAATTGTTTCACAATCTTTTACTCATTTCTTTATTTGTCCTTAACTTAAAACAATTTTAAATTGTTTCGTATAAAAAATAAAAGTATATATTTTTTTTTACTTGTAATGTAGCACTCCTACAACATCCAGACAGCTTCACAAGTATAAAAATGATTGTTACTTTAACAGTTTTTTTATTTTTACTGTAAAATTAAGTTTTTTATTTCTCTTTTTTACCTTCCGTTTATCTCAAACTTCTGCTCAATGAGAAGACAGCCTGGTAACAGGTTCATAATTTGTGACGGTTTTTACGTTCCCTTGAAGTGTTCATTCCCCCTTTCATCCCATCTTAATACAAGAAAGCAGTAAACAGCTGACCAGACACAGGGAGGAGATATACCAGGAGATTTAGATTTTTATTTTGACTGCATTCCTGAAAATATTGCTTGGATTTATACAAAGCCTAAGAGTCTTTTACTAAACCCGGGGTTAATAAAAAGAGAAAGTAAGTACACACCTGAGCAGCCTGAATTGAAACTCAAATTGTATCCCAGAGAGCATGACTAAGAAACCACAGCAAACCAGAAGGTCACTCTGATACTAGTCAGCTATGTCCAACAACAGAAACCAGAATTACAGTAGCTGCACAGTACAATACTGCACATAAGCGATGAGTGTATGAATCAGTTTGTTTACGTGACTTTAACTACTTCTTGCTAAAATTTCAGCCCAAACTTTGTGGGCTGTAATAAGAGGAAGTCTGTGTTGGCATATTTCCCTGATGACTAAGAAGATCTGAGAGTAGTAAGTCATCATCTGTGTTTAGCTGTTGACTCAGCCTCCACCTTGTCAGTCAGGTACACACACACTCGCACACACACATATCACTGCTTGGCAGAATACTAGTGGCAGGCTTTCAAACAGCTCTCCACAGGTACTACACTACAAATTGCCTTCGATTGGGCTGCTGCATCAGCTGGTTTTGACAGATGCGAGCTAGATAATTGGTTCCACTGTGAAGAAAAAAAGAATGAACAAGCCAACCACACTTTGGCCTCCTGGCCCCTTCAAGTGTGATGCGTTAGTGTTGATTAATGGATTGAATAATAATAAAGGGGCCTGGAATGAGTAAGGTGGGCTTCCTTTGAGTTCATCAACAGTAAAAGAGCATTTTTATTCCAAATATTACTCTCATAAGTGGCAAAAAAAAAATACCCAAAGAGAACTTAAGATTTTTAACCATCTTAAAGTGTGGATCATAAAGTGTGGATTTTTCTGAAATTGTCTTAGTATGTTGAATTAAAGTTTAAAATAGAATAATTGAAAAGCTTATACATATATATATACACATACATATATATATACATATATATATATACATATATATATATACATATATACATATATACATATATACATATATATATATATACATATATATATATATACATATATATATATACATATATACATACATATACATATATACATACATATA
>JAVLVB010000779.1:3180824-3235874 GCA_032876305.1 Orestias chungarensis | reverse complement strand
TATATATATATATATATATATATATATATATATATATATATATATATATATATATATATATATATATATATATATATATATATATATATATATATATATATATATATATATATATATATATATATATATATATATATATATATACCATTATTCCATTTTAAACTTTAATTCAACATACTAAGACAATTTCAGAAAAATCCAATCTTTAAATTGAAAGGGTTTTTTATACTGTAGAAAAATATTCTATACAAAATAAAGGTTGTTTTTAGCAGCACTTGAATAATTGTTCACACTCTCAAAACTTCTTTTAAACTAACTGCTACTAAAGCGGTTTTGTAAATATCTGCTTAACATTAAGTTGATTAGAGTTTTCATTAATCTCAGAATACCAACCTAAAGCTCTGGTTTCTTTGCTGCCGTTGTGTAACATCTATTTTTGGATATTTTTTATTTATTTTTTTAATCTTCTTAACCATCCTGTTCACAGTGAGCAGTGGCAAGATAAATAACATTATGCAACCCATCTCTGGGTCATGTCATATTCATACGCCAAGGGGATCTAGGGGTTACAAAGTCTCCATGAAAACCATTTAGATGCCGCGCATAAGCCAGCCAGCTGTTTGGGACTAATGTCAGGAATGAGCCCTTTCTGTCCTGAAACCAAGTTCATACATCAAACCAGCGAGAAATGCAGAGTTGCAGAAATCCATTGGATGTTTTAGAAATGTTCGAAGCTAAGCACAGTTTTGAAGCCTGTGTTTTACACACCCACAACATGAACTGGTGGTTGAATTGTAGGTGAACTCAGAAACAAATAGAGTTCAGATTTCAATAAATACTCAATCTTTAATACAGACTTAAGCAAAAATATACAATAAAAATTGTTTAAATATTGTGATGTTCTTTTAATGGTTAATTTCACTGAATAATTAATTTGGCTGTTCTGTTACACACAACGATGATCTGATATCAGTTACTAGCTAATTAGTTGGGCCATCTGGAGTTAGCTTTTCTGACATTTTCATCTAAAGTTTTAAAGCAGTACAGATGCACAATATGTCCAACTAAATTACATCACTACATTTCGATACCCGTTTGTGCAATATCCTAATCGGATGAAGCTTCCCACAACATTTAGTTGCATATTATATTTCAGAAACTCACACTTTGCCTTTTAAATTTGGTCTGCTGAATTGACTAACCCTGATGGCCCCACATGATGTACATTTTGTAGGGTCGCATGTAGGACAACCAAGCAGCCGTATTGCCCCCTTTTCTGCCAGCTGACTCAAAGTCCACAGCCACGTGTCACAACAGCATTAAACCTACGCTTAATACAGTAATGGAAAAAAATCATTAACTCTGGCATTTTCTTTGCCTTCTCACTTTAAATAGTAGAAACATTTATCAGTTTGTGACTTTATTGTAAAACATCGGAATACCTCGACGGCAATAACCAGCCCATATCTAAATATGACTATTTTATAACGAGCTTGTGAATGTGACAGGAAGGGGCCTGCAGTGAGGTCTGCAGCTGCACCCTCAAAGATTAATCTCCTCTTTCGCTCCCTCAGCCTCATTGGTCCTCTGACTTTAAAGTCCCGCTACTGCTGCTGGCTGGTGAGTTTGCAGAAGCCATATTTTCATCTTTCACTACTGAGATTCGGGGTTGAGAACAAAGATGGGGTGTTCTTTTTAAAGTGGAAACTTGCCAGGTGGCAGACGGCAGGAAATTTCACACAAAAAACACCCAAAATATTTATTAACAGTAAAGCTTTAACAGCCATACTGTTGTATGCTTTAATATCCTGGCCCTGTCATGTAACTTAAGGAGATATAGGTAGGAATGCTCATTAAGCCTTAATTATGCTTTCCCTTGAGGCAAATGACATGCGGCATGAAAGTACACAAATCATTTTTAACACAGTTTGAAAGACTTTATTGAGAGAACAAGGGGTTAAAAGTGGTTAACTTTTTACCCCACCAGGATTGCTGCCACAACAAGATGGAGAGTGAGACACTATTTCTCACAGATAAAAGCAGCGTGATCTCCAGTGCGAGTTTCAAAACGTCTTTAGCCACGGCCTAAGATCTATCGGTCAGTCCGAATGCAAATCATTCTTGCGGAGACATTAATCTATAAAGGGTATTTCATTAAAGAGAGGGAGACCATGCCCTCATAAATTTTGTTTGGCACGCTGATTGTTCAGCAGATCACTGGGTAAATGAGCGGACAGCACCAGCAACAAGAAACGGCTTTCCCAATTATGCTATTCTTTCCTGCAGAGGGGGTCTCGAAACGCATGCTAAAACTGTTACAGTGGCTCAGGGTGAACCGTTTATGAACTTGCCAGTCTTCTGTCTGCAGCCTCCATCCAGGGGCTTAGTGTGGGCAGCTGAGGTTTCTTCAGGCAGCAAATTGCAGTAAAGAAGCCAAGAAACATTGATTATAACTAATAACGAGGGCAATTATAAAGCCACAAGAGGTTTTAAGAAGAAGATATGCACAGGCAAAAATCAACAACGTGAAAAAGCCTATGCTTATCTTACGCATAACTTTAAAATGTTTTGGCCTGATTCATTAAACCACACTATATCTATTTAAAGATGTCTTGGGGTCATGTGCATTATAAACAGTACTTCATATTTGCCTTATATTTCTCCATCATAGGAAAAGCACATCTGAAATTATTGCATACGTAATTTACCGCCCTAGATGTTTTTTGGACATTTTTAATTTCTTCAACATGGACAACTAAGATCTGATCTATATACCAGGGGTACTCAAATAGAAATGAAGAGGGGCCACTTTCTTTTTTTTTTTCGGTGACTCAAGGGGCCATTTATTGGGACAGCGTATGATAACGTATCATAACAATATAACATATGTATAACATTTATAAAATAACATTTTTATTAAAAACAAAATTACCTAAAATAAGAATATCATTTTAATAAGGGCATATATTAATATGAATAACTAATTAAAACCAAACATAACCCTGTTCAAGATCAAAAAAATATATAGGCTTTAGGCAGCCCATTTCTTGTGCTTTGTTTAACAAACTATGCATCTCAAGAACTACTTCACATTTCTCCCATGTCCCCTTTAATGGGAGAAATGGCCTCTTGTTTCTTTGGCCAATGTTTCAAACCTGGTCTTAAATGGTGTGATTGCCAGGGAGACACACTGATGCATGTGCTCGTTACTGATTTTTAAGTATGTTCATATTTGACAACGCAGATTCACATCTGTATGTGGAGCCGTACATTGTAAGGATGGTAGAAAGAACGCAAACATTTCTGTCCACTCTGGTTAAAACTGGTGGTTTTCGCTGTCCAGTTTTTTTTTTGGAGTAAATTTCGAGCATGCTATTACTGCTCCGGTCGGTAAACGTGTGGCTGCTTCTGAGAGTGACTGTCTCGAGTTTGGGAGGGCTGTAGTGCTATCTGTTTATCGTAGCCATGGAGGCAACCCACAGCCTCGTATTGAGATCGCGGCGCGCGATTTCAAAATAAGAGCACGCGATAGAATTTTTTAACTTTATTAATTAAAAAAAACTTTAAAACAGCTTGTGGGCCATTAATAGATACCCAAAGGGCCACAAAAGGCCCGCGGGCCGCTATTTGAGTGTGGGGGCTATATACCTTAATAGTATAGCTTTATATGCACTGATCAAGATCTACTCACCACATCAAGGCCAAATGCTTGCAGTGCCCCTACTTAAAAAAAATTCAATTGTATCGCTTCAAATGCTCTTTGATTGCACAAAGCACTTAACTTTTAGTCCTACAACTGAGGTAAATTTAATAATAGAAGATCCTGAAGAACATTACCCATTTGAGACTTTAATCTAAATATGAATTAAGAATACATAGGCAACAAGCAACACACACACATGCTTAACACCTTAAAGAACATTTTCTTGTTTTTTCTGACCACGTTATTATATAAGCTTATTTAAAGAAATAATGTAGATTCTAAAGACAATTAGCAGGAAGGAGCTACTGTAGCAGTCTCTGACTGATGGCGTTTGGTTGTTGGTGAAGCTTTCTTTGTGGCGTTATCTCCAACAGGTTCCACAGTAGACATCTTAATCAGGGTGTTGAGCCTTTTAAGTCCGTGGCTCTGATGCATCTACCCAAACGAATGATCGAAAACTACAAGACCAAAAACATCTTGCTGCAAACCTCGAAGGATCCGAGCTACCTCAAGAAAAACAACCCAACATACCCTTCTTCTACCCATATGGATATAATGCTTGACCTAACCCAGTTTCTCTAGGCATGGTGAAATACACGACATAAGACAACATTTAAAATCAATACTTACATTCTTTTTCAATATTTTGTGTTCCTTCAGAGACCAGTAGGATATCCAATCTTAACCAGTAAAAGTCTCTTTAGCCATTCCTACACATAATTAATGGCTGCATTGATCTGGTACAGCAATAGCATTAAGTCAATCACAAACTGGACACTTTTCTATTGATGTTCTCATGCTTCATTCAGACATGCCTGTAAAATTGACAGATACCACTTCGGTGCATGATATGTGCCATTTAGTGAGACTGGGTGCTACATCGTTAGATGACCTATCCTTTCATTAACCTTATGAAGTTTTATAATACTAAAACAAGGTTTTAAGACATTCCAACCCTATTATCTGTAATGTATGGCAGCAGTGAAAAAACCTAACTGGAAAAACAAGTCAGCTTACTACAGTTTTAGGATGAATTGCTTAACCACATTCCAGCTGTAATATCAAGGGAAATGCAATTTAATTTTACTTGAGGACACTGTTTGCAGGTCTTTAAAGCTTTCACAATATTTTTGAACAAAAATATATAAATATGCTATAAGATTCCTACCATCCAAACAGATGCTAAGGAGCTCCGCTAGTTTCAGTACCGTATGTGTAGAGGACACATTCGGTACTCAACACATGTTCAAGTCCTCTTTAAAGTAAACCATTTAAGATTTTAACAAAATTTCCCTCCAAAATAACTATGTGGAAATTTAAGCATACCAATGAATCATTTTAGGGAGTAGAGAGCCTGAGTAATACATCTTTTAATAATCTTTAAAAATCTATTTGTTTTTTGAAATAGTAAGAATAAACTGAGGCTTTTTAAACAACATAATTTAAACTACTAAAATGTTTATTTGCGATATATTTGGGTTATTTTTAGTCAACGTTATTGTGAGATTTCATGATTATTTTGAAAAGCAAACTAAAAAATAAAAAAATGTATTCGTTGGTTAACTTGTTGGCCACATGCATAATGCAGAGTTTCAAAAATTATCCAAATTCAAAAATTAGGAAAAAAACTACTTAAGACTACTAAGTCTAGTTAAATATTCCACTTTCAAAGATATGACTATATTTGTTTTTTTGTTTTACATACCACTTTGTAGTTCGATTTTTAAAACAGAGTAAAGGAAAGGCCTTAAAAAAAATCCCTATTTGCATAATTATGCAGCTGCTAGAATTTACCAAAAACTCAAAAGCTCAAAGCAAATGCAATTTAATCATATCTGAAAGTATGCAAGTGAACATAAACACTATGAAACACGCTTTTACTGCATGTACAGCCAAGCCAAACAAAGAAATGGAAAAGTAGAAGTAGAGGTCTTTTCACACAACGAGGTTGAGATGAATCATCACCTCAAGAGCTTTGATGCACATTCGTCTTCCCTGAAACGCTCATTAATGTGTTAACAGCACGAGTGCTGGAATTTTTTGTTTTCACATCATTCATTAATAATTGATCACTTAAGTTATTTTTTTCTTCTTTACTCACACAGATTTATGAGAAATTTAAATCACTTAAAAACACAGCACCATAGAGATAACACCCTTTTGACGCCTGATTTCCCTTCAGTCTGTCAGAAAACAACGAGCAACGCTTCTCCTTGAGCAACACAAGATAAGCTGCCAAAAACCAGGCATTAGATAGCTTCTAGTTTGAAGGTCTGCATTTAAACGGTTCTTTTCTGAAATCAGAAGATGGAGGCAAGCTGATTTCCATCACCAGCTGTAGAAGTTATCTCCGAAGCGATCAGGTTAGCATCCCAAATATTATTGACACTCGGTTGGCTATCTGAGCTTGGGACAAGGTTTGAATGCTAAACACGGGTAAGCACATGCAACCAGCAGCTTGGAGATAAGAAATAAAAGTGACTGCAGGCACCATAACACCACAAACTCTGGAGCGGGGTTCAGGTCATGAGTGATGCTCTCTGATTAAACCAGCAGCAAGCTTTCATCAGAAACGCTGACAGCAGTGAATTTATACGAAGAAAAAAAAACAGTGATCTGTAGATCAGTTTTGAAATAAAGAGCGCTCATAAACCCTTCTAAATGAAGAAAAGTAAATAGAGACAATGTGTCAGTGCTATTGCTAAGTAGACTCAAAAAAGGCTGCAAATTATTTTTAAACCGCATAGATAGACCAGGAAGTTTTTAATTACTACCATTTCTACTACTATGTTTTGTAAACCTGTGTAGCCTCTTTGCACACCCTTAGCAGTGGACTGACCATATTATACAGTAGCTTATTCTGCACAATCCACAGATAAATCTGCTGACTTGGCAGCACAGTCCCTGCGATCTGTGTCACATCACATTTATGGCTCTCCGTCCCGTAGTTCGTAAAAAAAAAATCATGGGACGAAATATGGATACAACATGAGTGGAAATAGCTTCCCATTTTAGACCAACCCAAGATATTAGCAAACACATTAATGGAGCTCTCTGTTGAACACATACTCACTCGCAGTGCCGTTTTCGCTCTCTCTTCCGTCATATTTGTTTTCTAACATGAATAGACACTTTGAAACGTCTTCATGCTGTACTGACTTAGACATGAAAGGACGGCTCACCTCTTTCCACATAAACAATGAACAAACAAGACGCGCTGTATTTGTGGTAGGTATCTAAAAACACACAAAAAAAAGAAAATTGAGATATAAGCATCGGCCTGATATACATCGGTGTGAAAAAAGGATTTTGAATAAAGATATTACAGATTTGTTCTTTTTTTAGTCAAATAAATATTATCGGCAGACTAAATATGTAGTTTTCAAATTGTTTTATAATGAATATCCTTAATATTTATGAATATTTATAATGAGGGAAGAAGCAATTTAAAAACATTTAAATGGAAGAATAAACATTTCACCAAATTTACTCCAAAAGCTGATCAACACTCATCCAGGAGGTGAATAAATAACCCAGATCAAACAACTACCACTCAACCCGCGTTAGCGATCAGGATGCTACAACAAGACAAGACCTGGAAACCATTGTATTCATTGGGAAGCTTAAGGGCCAAATCACTGCTGCCGAATAAAAAAAAGGCCACAAAAACGAATTCACCAAAACACATACCAATTATCTTTGACACTTTTAGAAAATATTATATGGACTTGCAAAATAAAGCAGGACATGTTTGACAGAGTTCTTAGAAAAACATTTTTTGAAAAAGAGCATGAGGTCAGCAGTCAGAAATGGTGGTTTAAATGTGATGCTTCAGCACCGCTCTGCGTACTTGCCCGGATTTCTTCTCCTAAAGCAACATTAAGTAACTTTTCAACATTCATAAAATATTTTCATAACATTTGTGATTACAAGTCGTCTTACAGCTCATTGAATAACACCTCTGTCATGGCCCGAGGGGGTCCGCATCGCTTTAACTGGCAATAAGAAACTTTGGGGAGGGTGGCAGGAACCCTGCCACACAAAATGACTACAAATGTGCTGACTGCTTTACTGCATAGGTCCCTTTCCCCGTTTCCTATTTTCAACATCATCATAAGACATTGTTTCACCACAATTAGATTCATGGCCTCATCGCTATTAATCCTTCACACAGCCACTGGAAAAAGGAATGAACTTCAATCCAACTGCAGGCGACCGGGAGATCAGGACTTTAACCACATTATGTACTGGTCCTCATGGGAAATGCAGTCTTCCTTAAGTCAAAACACGACCGCTTTTGTCCACTGGCCGCCAAAACAAACCAAAACTGAAACCTCTTTAGTGTCGCTTTAATTTTGAAGGAGAAATCTGGGCCAACAGTTCATAGCTTTAAACTAAAATGTACTTTGGTTGCGTGTGCAACAAGACAGGGATCCAAAGCAAATCAAGAAGTGTAATGTATCTCTAAATAGCTCAGACACAAAAAAATTAAAAATAAACTACATGAAAAACGTTTCAGCATGGTCTTGCTAAAGTCTAGAATTAAACTGGATTTCATTAGTGTAGTATAGTTGATTACATCTTATTTTACAAGCCCAAAAGAGTTAGAGACTAACCAATTTCTTATTGCATGTTGGGCCAGAATGGTAGAGTCACCGCTTAATACAAGTGGTTGATGGCAATTGATTGATGCTGCTTAAGGATCCCAGAGTCAGTATTCAGAGTGTGATTATTGGGTTTGCATAGTGGCAGGTTGGTTTGGTTAAACCATGTTCCTACAATAAATAGTAAAAACCTTTTTTGAAAAAACATTTCTGTATTAACTCAAGTTTATCATATCTTGGTGTTGATATTTCTTATATGTTCTGAAAAATGAACATGTGGCCATAAAAAAGGCAAAAACAGAGGAAAATTAAGTGCAGATACATATTTTTTCAGGACTCCACATCCACCAAAGCTTTAAGTCTATGCATTCTTTTGACACCTCCATCAATTTTCGGCTTTTTCTGTGTGAATATGAAAATGGTTCTGAAAACTGGATTGTTTCCAATATACGGCAAGAAATGGAGTTTGTGTTTGGGAGCTTGGATGTTTCGAGGTGAAATAACAGCCTTTCACGCCGCTACCCCATGTGTATCTCTTGTCTAGGGCCATTAGTTTTTACACTTCACCTCAAATTGCTGTTTTAGCAGGTTCAGGCTTTAAAGAACTAGACTGTTGTGTGTACTAATATTTAGACACACATCTGCAAACTACAATGCTGCCAATGTCTGTAAAAAGTACACAGCAGATGTAGCACTGTTTTACTGTTCTAAGGTAATAAATCAGATCCTTTTTTAGACATTATTTTGGAATCATTTTGTTGAATTATACTAAAATAACAACATTTATGTAAATTTTAAAAAAGAACATACCAAGAGCCTTCTAATCAGCCTTTTTTTAATCACCCCACATTTGGAAAACAACTGAATTTTTGGGTTGAGAAATATCCTGGGTACCTCCAAGGAGTCTCTTCTTGAGCTGCTGAATCTTTGGTTAATTATATATCTAGTTCCAACTGGTAATACCATCAACACCTGTGCTACTTTAGTAGTTAAGCAAGAATTAAGGAATCCGAGGACGTAAAAAGCAAAATTCAGCAGGGTCGAATTAACCCATTACACAGAAAGTCTGTCAAATTTCCCTGTACTTTTTTTTGTTGTTGGGTTTTTTTTTTCAACACAACTGATAGAGAAGAAAGTCCAACAATTGTATTTTTTGTTTGTTTTTGTCTGAGCGCACCTCGTTACCGGTGCAGCAGGTTTAATGGCAAGTAATAATTTGTATTAGACGACACAGGTTTGTATGGGTCCCAGTGGGTTTCTGCTAGAAATCTGCCAGCCCTCTTGTCGTCCGTCACTCATCACAACATCACACACTAGAAACAAGTCAGCTGACCCAGGGATGCTGAGAAATCATCAGCATGATATTAAATGAAATTATGGAATATCGGTTAATTTCTACAAAATTTGCGTAGCAAAAATGAAAATTTTGTAATAGCGTTTTGATGCATATGCCACAGACATTTTTAATAAAGAGTCCTCTACACACACGGTACTCAGTTTATGTTTTTTTCTGGACACATTAATTTACGTCTTCCTCTGATATCCATTAAATAATGTTGAAGTAACATTTGAAGCACTTCAGTGTTTGTAGAAATTGAACCTAGTAAACGAAACAACAAATTTACTGGAATTCAACTGACACATTTTGCCAATTTGCTGCAAATAAATCTTTTCCTGCATGTTGTAATATTCAAAACTAATGCATTTCTTGTACAATTCTATCCCGTTTTTGAAGCACGACAGAAGAAAATTAAACAGGTCACCAAGTTCTTCAAGAGATATTTTTTTTCTTCATACAGACAAGAGATCCAGGAGAAGGCAATTTATTTAACCTACTTTGGTTCTCTGATCCAGTCAGTCAGAACTATGACAGCCATCACGTATATACGCACGTCTCACCACAAACAAAGCTTTGTCTGCATTCCAGGCATACAGCTGAACACACAGAACAGTGTGTCACTTCACTAGAAGCCGGATATGCTTTGTCTTTGCTAACCTGCAAGACGTTCATTTCAAGGAAATAAAGGCAAAGCCAGCGTCTGAAGAGTGTCCCTTCAAACATCTACTGTTTGAAGACGGTGTTGATATTCAGACATGTGATCCTTAAATTTACACTGGAGTGTTTATTCAGCCGGTAATGTGTGTGAACATTTACACTCTCAAATCTATTTGGGCTCAAAACAAATGAAGCAGCAGTCACTGCGTGAGAAAGAAAAGGAGGGGAACGTGTAACCAAAAAATAAATCTACATTCTTGATTAATGTCAAAAATTAATTCTTCTTTTTTTTTTCCAAATCGGTCAGTATTTGAACGCAATTTAAAGAAAACGAGTAGTAAAAGAGATTTATGGAGCTATGATTTAAAGGGGGTTTTCACGGCTTTTAGATAAAACACAGAACTTGTACAATTGTATGCCTTTTGGCACTACTGACGCTCCTCAGTAGTCACTTTGAAAGAATGCAGAGAAAGACAGATAAGAAAAATACTTCTGGCATTGAAGTTTCTGAAAAATCCTGAAGGTAAACAAAGACCCTAGGCGAATAAATCTCTTCTTCCACGGCTGTTCACTAGTGCTGAAACAGTGTAATTTCAAAGAGACGACAGTAATTTCACAGTGTCTCACAAAAGTATTCTTACATCTTAAATCATTTAATATAAACCGACACAAAAAGTTTGTTAACAGTAAAGTGGAAGTAAAAGACTCGGCATCATTTTTGGTCATTTACATAAAAACCTAAGATGCCACTGCATCCAATTAACTTCAGAATTCATTTAATTAGAAAATTGAGGCCAATTGTGAATTGTATTTCCAGCAATAAGACAGATGTTCTGTGAAGGCCTGGGAGGTTTATTTAAAAACATCCATTAAAAAAAACATTATAAAAACAAAGAAACACAAAAAACAGGTCAGAGTAAAAGCTGTGGAGATATTTCAAGCTGGGCTATGTTTTAATGTCTGTTGGAGTAAAAATCAATCCATGATTCAAAAAGATAAAGAATCTGTGACATCAAAAAAAAAAACTGGCCAAAAATGGTTATCCAGCTAAACAAAAATGCAGAGCAGGAACACAAATACCTAGATAAGAATCCAAGGAAAAAGGGTAACTTTGGAGGAGCTACACCGATGCACAATTCAGACGAGAGAATCCATTGACAAGAAAACAGTCATTCACTTTCCAAAACAGTAATTTATGAAAGAGAGACAGGAGGAAAATAATTTAAATAGTTAATGGAAAATTATGTTTATCCCAAACTATTTAGGGGATAAAAACAAACATATACAAGACGTTGCCCTAGTTAGTTTGAACAAAAAAAAAAAAATTTTCGCTTGCATGTAAAACATTATACCTGCCAGAAAAGAGCACGGCTGTTTAAAGGTAAGACAAAGATACAGGGGTTGGACAATGAAACTGAAAGACCTGTCATTTTAGTGTGGGAGGTTTCATGGGTAAATTGGTCCAGCCTGGTGGCAAATCTTAATTAATTGCACATTGCACTAGTAAGAGCAGAGTGTGACGGTCCAATTTTGTCCAATCCACAAAACAATATGGGTGAGCTACCAGAGTTCAAAAGAGGACAAATTGTTGGAGCATGTCTTGCTGGCGCTAGGCCTGTCACGATAATAAATTTTGCTGAGTGATTAATTGTCTCAGAAATTATTGCGATAAACGATAATATTGTTGGAGACCATTTTAAGTTGATATAATGATAATGACATAATATTGCAACTATGGCCTGTCAAAGATCAATAAACTTTATTTTCAAATGAACACTTAAATCTGAAACTGGTAAATAAAATAAACAAAACCACCAAAAACATAAATAAATGGACTCTCAGTGTCTGTTAACAAAAAGTGCACTGGACTGCGTGTCCAAGCACCTTTGAGCGAGCGCACGCACCTGAGATTCATACGCAAATACTCACAATTATTGCTCCTTGTGCCCGCAAACCTGGTGGCACAAAACGCAACTCGACGGAACACCGGCTTGAAAAGGTCCATCGGTTCGCCTCGAAAACGCTCCAAAATGCTTCCACACTGGTGCAGTTACGTTCAACTTTGTAACAAGTTCTATTTTGAGGTTTGTCCCGATATCAGCTAATGTTTCTTAAGCATGCTAATTGAGCTAAAATGCTGGAGAAGTACAAAAGAGCGCACCACCCAGATTTATTAGTTAACTCCTCTCTCACGCTGAGAAAATGAGAAAGGGAGGGGTGAGTGGAGAGCACCGGAGTTAAGTCTTTTTGTCATCCAGTGTCGAAATAGGAAAAGGCTGGTAAAAACGATAAAGTCGATAAGTGAAAATGATCAAACTCATTTTAATTATCGTACGATTAATTGATTTGTTTACTGCGACAGGCCTAGCTGGCACATCTATGACCAAGACAGCAAGTCTTTGTGATACTGACCCACAGTATCCTGGGTAATGTCAGCTTTCCATCCTAGAGAAATCACATCAAAGAGGATTAACTATGGATGCAAGGGGAAGTTGTCTGAAAAGGATGTTTTGATGCTAACCCGGATTGTATCCAAATAACATAAAACCACAGCTGCCCAAATCACTGCAAAATTTAATGTGCACCACAACTCTCCTGTTTCCAGCAAAACTGCCCGTCGGGAGCTCCACAGGGTCAATATACCTGGCCGGGCTGCTATAGCCAAACCTTTGGTCACTTGTGCCAGTGCCAAACATTGGTTTCAATGGTGCAAGGAGTGCAAAGCTTGAGCTGTGGACAATATGAAACATGTATTCTTCTCTGATGAGTCCACCTTTACTGTTTTCCCCACATCCAGGAGAGTTATGGTGTGGAGAAGCCCCAAAGAAGCGTACCACCCAGACTGTTGCATCCCAAGAGTGAAGGATGGGGGTGGATAAGGGATGGTTTGGGCTGCTATATCATGGCATTCCCTTGGCCCAATACTTGTGCTAGATGGGCTCATCTCTGCCACTACCAAATATTAATATTATCTAAATATTATTGATCCACTTTGGGGTGTTTTGGAGGAGTGAGTCAGGAAACATTTTCCTCCACCAGCATCACGTTGTGACTTGGCTACTATCCTGCAAAAAGAATGGCTTAAAATCCCTCTGGCCTTCTTACCTCTGTGCAGGACTTGTATATGTCATTCCCAAGGCAAATTGACGCTGTATTGGCCACAAAAGGAGGCCCTACACCCTACTTTTAATTATTGTGGTCTAAGACCAGGTGTTCTGGTATCATTGACCAATCCCTGTATATAAAGTTAAACGAAGACCAATAAAATAAAGCAATTCTGCAGGATGCAAACTGCATTTAGAGTTGAAAACAGATTCACCTTTCAGCAGGAAAACAGTCCTGAATATACAACAAAATGATTCAAATCAAATGGCACTTTTTTTTTAAAGAAAAGTACATGTTTTAGAAGTCCAAACATAAACTTAACTAAGAATCTTTGCCAAGATTGGAAATGTTTGAGATGCTTGCAGATGCTGTTCATACAACCTAACTGAGCTTGAGTGACTAGGCAAAAGAGAACGGACTAAATAATCAGTGTCCAGATGTGCAAAAAATACTGCATAATACCGCAGCTGTATTTGCAGCTCAAGAAGTTTCACTGGACGGAATACAAAATGTTACAGATCAGCATTTGTAGTAACATAAAAAAACAATATATTGACAAAATAAAAAAGGTTTAAGAGCTATAAATCCTTTTTTGTAGAACTGAGTACATGTTTGAAATCATAAGTTTGGCTTGATCCAGATATTCCACTATACATCTTTAATTAGTGTCTATAACTAACATTTTAAATAAATTAATCTTTCACAAACCAAACAGTGTTTACATTTCCACCAGGCCCTGCTGAGGTAAACAGATTTGAGTAAAATTTAACGATCTACAACTACTGAGGCCTTACAGCATCAGACAAGGCAGCAGACTGTTCCTGGAGATGCCCCACAGAATCCTCCTTTATGAGACCCGAGCCAGATTTACAGATGGGAGTATGCTAAAGGTCAGCAGCCTAATCTCATGAGTCGGGTTTTAATAACCAGCAAAGACACACAGCCCTTGAGTCTAAAGCATTGATTTGCTGCCATTGATCCCCATGACATGGACATGTCCCCGTAGACAAAGGACAGGCACAATCACATGATCCTGCAGGCTGTCAGAAGCTCAGTCAAATGTCTGCAAGCCAAGCCATTTTGGGCCTCCAGCTAAACAACAGTGAACTTTAACACGGCAGGGTAATCCTGATGGTGCCTGACCATAAAAGTTTGTTGTGGAAACTACCACCAGATGCTGCATGAGGTTACCCTGTCTGCTCTGCTCTCACTGGAGGTTAACCCACCGACTGGCCTGAAGCACAACTGCATCATGGACATGTATACCCCCGTAAAAAAAAAAAAGAATTTCGCATATACTAATATGGTTCTCCAGTGCATTTAAAGATGCTATCCAATGATCTTTTTTTTGTAATTATTACAAACATTCACAAACAAGAAAATCACAGCTAGTTAATAACATTTCCACTGACAATTTACAAACTATTCCAAAAAATCCCTCAATGAAGAAACAACTACATATTTAAGCATCTGTGTTGAGGACATCACAAAAGGCACACAAATTATGTTGACCTGCAATACTTGTGAAGCCCTGGAGTTGCAGTAGGTTCACACTGACATTTGACGTTTGACCTCTTATACACAGTGATCAAATGTAAACTGGATAAGTCTAAAAACAAACAAACAAAAAAGTTTTTCAATGCTTTTTGTCATTAGAAACACTTTAGATTTAGATAGACATGAACAAAATATTCAAACAAGCCAAAACGAGGCTGGAATTTCATCATTGCTTGCAGATTCTTTTTTTTAAAAACACGGTAAAGGGATTTGTAAAACATCAAGTATATTCATACAGAGGGAAGAAAAAAAGCGGTAAATGTTCAGTTCCCTGAAATATTGCCAAAGTGACTTCATGAGTTATAAACATCTGACATTTTGAGTTAAATGTTCCAAGACAATCTTGGGTATCTAAATTTCCAGGTTTAGTCAAATATTGCCCAAACTATTGTGCAACAGCAAAACTTTAAAATCTACCTTGATGATTTATAAATAAAGTCCAAAGCAAATACGCTGTTGTTGCAACAAATGTGAGACTTACAGAACAAAAAAAAATGCCTGACAATTTTAACAGCTAAAAAAGCTAATTAACAAAAAGGGAGAAGTATTGGGATACATGATCAGAGATGTGCTGCTGTGTTGAGTCTGACGGACTTAATGAGACGGCTTGGTTGTTACTCTGCTCATCCTAACACACAGGGATGGTTTGTGGTTGCCATGGTCAGGGTTTCTCACACGCATCTCTGTGGCTCCTTCTAACCCAACTACACCAATTTTGTTTTGCTTTTGTTTTAAATTCCCTGCTGATCATCATGATCACCCCCCCCCCCCAGCCTAACTTTAATGAACATGCTGATGCGCAGTTTGCTGTTCAAGTTTGATTTATAAAGGCACGATCTCTTACTTGTCCTGTGCGCCGTGCTCCCTGATGGCCCCCAGGGTGAGCAGGCTGCAGCCGGTGCCCTGCAGCAGCCTGCAGGTTGCCAGGTGCCGCTGGTACTGAGCCTTCAGGCGGGCGTTCTCCGCGCACAGCTCGGACACTTGCTGCTCCAGCTCCTCTATCCTGCCTCGCTGCCTCTCCAGCAGCCCCTGCTGGGTCTCGATGATCTTGTTCAGCTCCTGCAGATATTCCGCAGCCTTGGTTGGGTTCTCGGTCGGTGTATCCATGTCGCCTCCACCTCCTCCTCCTCCGCTGTATTTCCCGAAAAAGACGCAAAAAGCTGTGAAACAGCTGTTTGTTTGTTTTTTGGTCCTGGATTTAGGCGGAACAAGTCAGCAGGCCGATCCGTCTGATCCTCGTCATTGTTTTTGTTTTTTTGGTTGTTGTTTGTCTCTCAGTTTAAAATAAATAATAACTAAAAAAAAAACACACGCACACACAATCCTGTGAGCACACGCGTGTCCAGGTCACCACGAAGCCACCGGCGCGTTAAAGCCGTGGACGCCAGCGGCTGCAGACGCAGCTGACAGCTCGCTGTTCCCCCTGTTGGCAGCGCGCTGTGACATTTCCACGCTGCTCCCCGTCACTTTTTTTCTTTCTTTTTTTTTCCGTAAACAGACGCTCTGCTGTTCAGTGGGCGGGGTTTGCTTTCTCCCTCAAGTTTTTATGAATCTGCGCGTGTCTGTGCGGTGCGGCTGTTCTCCTCGATGCAACTTTGCAGGGACAAACCGCAGCACGAGATATTTCGATTCTCTAAATCTGCGGTTGCGCCGGTTTTACTGTACGGTTTGTACGGTAGGCGCAATCCTGCTTCCCACACACCTGAATCAAATGAAGGGCTCGTTAATGGGACTTTGTCAAACGTGACGGTGTCCCTGGAAAACAAGGGCAATTCAATCAGTAGTTTTCAGCTGTGTTGGAGAGGGAATGCGTCTAAAACGTGCCTGGTTTTAAAGGACAAATATATATTTGTACCAACATGATGTTTGATCTGTGATCGGTTAATCCAAAACCTTTTAGTTGAATGAATCCGCACAGTTTCCTTGTGTGACACCTTGGAAAAAATCTAAAATCTGGGAAAATAATCCTGGTCATCTTTGACTATAATTTCCAGATGCTTAATATTGCCACATTAATCTGGATAATTTATATTGAAATGTCCATCAATCATGTCAGGATTTTGTTTCCCAAGACACAAAGGTACAATATGAGAACAAATGCAATTCCTTTTCTGTAAAAACTAATTGAATTGGACACTAAAAAGGTTCCTTAACCGACACGGTCTGAAAGGCCACTCGGAGAAGAAGAAGCCATTACTCCCAAAGCAACATAAAATGTCAAATTAGTAATTGTCAATTCTTAAAAAAGACTTTTGGCCATTATGGCCATTTTTACAAAATATAGTCTGAGAATGCTATCCAAAGAAAAGTATGAAAATGGCAGCATCATGTTGTGTTTTGCTCCATGAGGAACTTGTGTGCTTCACAACAAAGATGTTATCACTGTCTGAAAAGATCTGGATGAATAATGCTGGAGGAATGTAGGCTACTGTATTTTGATAAATCTCACTGAATCGGAACAGGAAAACTTTAGATTTGTTTTCGACTGAATGGAAAAGCAGAGTTTTGTGGATTTTGTGTGCTGTGTATGTAAACATGTGGATTTAAATTCATATTATCTTTCCTTCAAGGCTTCTCTTAGCTTTTTCAGAGCATGTTAGACAACAAAAAAATGCCCATAAAGTATAAGCATTGGAATAAAGAAAAATTTAAAAGACTAACACTTTTAGTATGGATAATTTATAATTATTTTACAGTTAGTGCTTGATCTGAAGACATGAGATTACAGAGAGCATCTTATTCTGTTGTGCATGTGCATATAACTTCAGTACATTCAGGTTGCCAATTCTAATCCACGTAGTTTTTTTTGTTTGTGTGTTTGTTTGTTCTTTGTTGTTTATTCACAGAGTGAGCCACATTAAACCAGGTTTACCATGGGAAGAAGCTAAACTGGCAGAGGTACGGATTTTGGTAGTGTTCTGCTGAGAAAACATCAAATCTGCTGTTACTATTAACATTATTAGATTGTGTTTTTACAAATAAAATAAATCACTCCTTAATCTAAAACAGTGTTTTGAACATTTTTTGTAAAGAATTTAAAGTTTGTTTATTGTTTCAACTAAATACTGTCATGTATTTCAAATTTCTTCAACACGGTGCTGAGCTTCAGTTAATAACATGTCAACACGGTTTCACAACTATAATCTCCTCATTATGGAAAATAACACTGTATAAAACACCAGAAGGCTCTAAATCCCCTCACTCTTGATATAAAATAAGTCACGGAAAACTCAGCCTGCTCTATTTTTTTGTAGCCCATGAGGGAAGGACATCCTTGGCACCGAGCCATATCGCACATATCAGAACTCCTCTCTGAGCACATCTGCATGTACGGGAGGTGAGCTGCAGATCCTGCACAAGCTGAGCTCAGTGTGAGATCCCAATCTGCAGATCTGTCAAGGGAAAATCAATGTTGAGGTTTTCACTGGGTTGCTATCTTTTCTCCTTCTGGCACAGGATGCCCTCCGAGACTTCACTGCAAACTAACCAGAGTGGGGGGAACAACAATCAGTCAGCCAATTACACACGCACACACACCTGCAGAATGTGATGTTACAGACATCTGTATAAGAGCTGAGAGGCAAATCAATAAAGAGACTGAGCAATGGCAGCTAACATCACTGGTTCTGCTTAGGGCAACTCATAGGGGGCATTGAATGGTATTTAAAAATCTGTCACCCATGTCTCTTATCTATGGATCCTTATGTTATATCACTTCTAATTTATAGAAAATTACCGTGAAGCATAGCATTTGTACCATCAGAGTCTATGCTGTGAAATGATAACACCATTTACATCAATCAATGGTAAAAAAAAAAGAAAGTGCTCTCAGTTTGAAGACATGAAGAAATGTTTGACAATGTTCTTAAATGATTCAAATCTCACTTTAAGTGAACAAAAGTACACAACAGATCACACATTATTTATGAAACAAAGACGAAGCCAAAAAGGAAAACTTTAAAACATAAAAAAATAAATAAATAAAAGCATGACTAAGAGTTTGTAATCCTCTTGTGTAACAAATGCTTTTGAACTATAACAGTCTGTATTATTTCTCTGTTGCATCTCAAGTCTTCCTTTTTTTTTTTTTTTGCATCTGTCTTGTGTTGCTCCTCCTCTTCCCTTTTTATCTCAACAGCTCTGTTTGGAAAAACAAAATAAATGTAGGTTTAACTTCAGTTAGTTTAAACAGATCTATTGTTTTTGTTCTCTTGATTAGACTAAAAAGAAAGAGATGTACTTCATATTCACTCAGAATTGACCAAACAGGCAGTTTAAGCACACATTTGATTTAATAATGCTTTTTATTTGGATGTTTTTGTTTTTGCTTCTTCTCTGCGTGTTCAAGACCAGGTAACATAATTCTATCTTTTCTGTAATCTGAGTTTCTGTTATGTTTCATGTCTTTTTTTAATCTGTTCTAACATGAGAAATCGCCAGTCAGAGAGGACTGGAAAAGTTATCTTACAGCCAGAGCTATGAAAAACGTCTACCACTCACAGTTGCCGACATTGATAAAAGCGTGTCTCACAAAGCGTCTACATAAATACGGTTCCTTGCTGACTCAGAGTTTCTCTGATTCGGTTTGTCGTCAGGAGTTTGAGACTGTAGTTGATGAGGTGGGATTTTGTTGCCATCAGCAACAGAGACACATTCTTCCCGCAAGGTTGCTGGCCTTACCTAATTAACTCAGAAAAAAAGATAAATTACAATCTAGCTTCACTACCGCTCCATATCTCTGAAAGCCAAATATGAGTTTCTTGGTGGTTTTTTTGTTTCCTTTCGTTTTATCATGCATGATACCTTTGAGATTTTGAATTCACATACGTCCATCATTGGCAGAAATGTCATACTGTCACATGTCATATGATAATACAACAAACAACCGTCAGGAATGAAATACAAAGATTGTTTTCCAAGTTTGATTTATTGCGGATCATGCACACCAACGAATGAAAATATGTACGTTTACAAATATTAACAATTGGTTACAAACTTTTATGAACAACCTGTCAATATTGATATTTCATCATTCTTGGTTTGGAATCTGTTGAATAGGTATTTTAACATTTTTGTTTAAAGAGATTCCTCAAGGCTCCATTCTTATTTTTACTCAAAAAAAAAAGCATGGATCATATGGGCACCTTATGTCATCAGAGATTTTACAGAACCAAACAAAAGGAAGTAATATGAACTTTCTGGTTGCATGTTGAGTATTGAAATATTTCACTTAAAATGACAAAAAAAATCTACATGTCTAGAGTTTTTTTTATTATTTTTGAGCATTTAATGTTCTAATCAGATAATGCTTTGGGCTGCAGCCTCGGTTGCTCGGGGTTAATCAGGCTTGCACCAAAGCATGTGACCAACTTCCAGTCGCCAGGCCCTATTTTATCACAGCAACATGCATCCGCCATAACTACATGAAGAGTAGTTATGAAAAACTTTGCTGCTCCAGTTCTCTCTGTTCTCATTTTCCTTTGATTCATTTTTCAAGGCCCCTTTGAAATGCTGCGGTTCCTGGATTGGGCCGAAGTAAAAGTGGGAACGATGAGTGCTTTGTCCATGAAACAGGATTCTTTTTCTTAATGCCGTTTCACCGGAAGGCTGTATTTATATGACCTGAAAAATCTAAGCTTTTTTTGACTCAGGGAGATTAGCAGCAACAAAATGGGAACATGGCATGCAGATGACGTGGGAGAAGGTATTAAAAGCCAGTGTGAAGTGGACCTGGAGTGTAAATACAATGTAATGCTGTAAACAACAATGCAAATTGACCTCATACAACAAAAACTGAAACAACCTTTTACAGAACGCAAAGGGAAGAATAGCAGACAGTGGATCTGTTTGGGCAACAGGACTTTTATTGCAGTTTCTGTGTTTGAAACCGAAAAAAGTAAATACACGTAAGAATATTTATGATGTAAATCTAATCTTAACATATTAAGCATCTATGATTGCACCATTAGACCATGTAAAGTGCTTTGTAAATACCTTTACAAAGCATTTCACAAATAGCTCATTACACCATTGAGCCATATGTCTGAGCAGGTTCTAGATATGTTTAATTTAATGTACATTTTAAAAGTAGCAGAACTTTACTGCTTTGAGAGGAATTAGAATGAATTACTTTAAAATCCTCTGTTACTCATCATTGATGTGCTTCTGGGTTTCTCGAGTACACGGGCGAGAGCGGGTTGTAGTCAGCAAAATTTAGTACTGAAAGGGCAAAGTGGAAAGCACTCTCCACTTGCTGCAGGTTTCTCAGTCGTAAATGTGTCTTTTAATCTGCAAGCTACCATAAAAGCAATGTAATCGGCTCAAAACTCTGTGTCTTTATATTTTATGAAATCCATAATTAAAACGGGTCATAGCAAAACCCGAACAGGCTGTTGGGTTTCCTCAGTTTATGCCAAAGCAGCAGTTCCAAACAGTAGTAATTTACATGAAGCTTGATTAAGTTTGAATTGATTTGTGTGACATGTACAGTATGCTAAAAATGTATCTGCCGCAATTTCCTCCTCAGCGTAGTACAGCTGCAAACCTAATTTGTCTTGGTTAAGTTTAGCATCAATGATTCAATAGTAGCAATTGGAGGGGGAAAATGTTTCCATTGCTGTTCCAAAATCAAACCCATGTTGAAAATCTCAAGGACTTTTGGGTAATATTTTGTGGACTAGTGAGACAAATGTAAAAGGTGGGTCATTTCGTATGTGCTTTAATGCGGATGTGCATCCCTTCAACAGGCAAACCCTCCTGAAAAAAGAACCTCTTGGTTTTTTTCCCCCAAATATTCTTCTAACCAACCTCTGTGGTCCTCACAGAGCTACTGTATTTCTAATAGATTACACAGAGGTGGACCCTATTTAGTAAGCACCAATCACGTAATCACAACTTCTGAAGGCAATTATTTTCACTCAGACAAAAAGAGGCTGAATACTTTCACAAACTGGTTATAAAAAAGGTTTTTAACCATCTATAATGTTCTATCCATTTCACAATTTTGTACCACTTTGTGTTAACCTTTACATAAAATTCCAATGGAAAGTATTTATGTTTGTGGTTATAATGTGAATTAATATAATAGTAAGGTTTAAGGGGTTATAATGTATTTTCAGGCCAGTGGAAGTCTAAAAGAAGCATGGTATCCTACGGTTTCCTTCGAACAAGATCCAGCAGGAGCAGCCTAAGCTCTATGGTCAGCTTCACTCTGTTAGCCCCTCATTGATCACCTCCACTGACAGCACAGTAAAACACGTGGAACTGTTCCCCTCACTGCAGGATCGGCTCGACATGCAGAGATCAGGGGGCTGGAGCGGTCTGCGTGCTTTAGTCTGAAGAATAAATTGATTGTCATTTAAGTCCTGGTAACTCCTTTAATCAATTATTAAGCGCAGTCACACTGAAAATTTACCTGCTGCTACCTATTGAAGGGGAAAACACTGATTTTCACGTTTACATTTTATCCTATTTTAATTAAAGCCGGCAGTTGATTATGAGTGTCACTGATAACCATCTGCTTAATTAAGTGGGCAGCCAATGAGCTGGTATGTTTATTTCTTTGCACAGTTTTCTAGTTTGCTTGTTTTCTTTCATCTTGGCCAGCCAGTATCCACAGAACATCATGGGTCTAATTGGCCCCCCGAAGCTTTGTAAACCAATAAACAGCATTCAGTCATAAATGCGAGAGTAAACACAAAAACACTATGCTGGAGGCTGTGAATGTCCAGCTTTGGATGAATTTAAGGTGGTGGTAAAAAACAAACAAACAAAAAAAATCAAACGGGCGTTACTGTGCTTCCCCACGTGCTCCATATCAGCTTCTGGGACAAATCCTAATGGATATTGATTTGTTCTCATACTAATAGTGCCTGGAGTGGATCACATTTTCCTCCTTCTCTGTTTATGCTAATACATTTTCAGGATTGACCACAAGTTCAGAATAGTTTGAAAATATGTTCAACCCAATTTACTAACCATGAGTCAAAAACTTTGCATATTCTGATCTGTAGTTCCTTTTGCAGATTTATTAATGGAAAGTATGCGATTTTTTTTACTATATGTAAGAGGTTTCGGCCATTTGGATTCAACTCTTTATTCATGACGGTATTTTGGGGTGGGTTGATTGAAAAGCAAATTGTTTCACAATGTTTCTCATATGAGGTTTCCTCTCCAGAAATTATCAATAATCGCCTTTTTGCACTTTCTGAATTTAAGGCTGTCCTTAATCTTTTCTTTGGACTGATGACCATAAAACCACCTGCTATTGAGGGTTGGACAAGCTCTGCACCAAATTACATGCAGCAACCTCTTTTGGCACTCATTTTTGCACAGAAACAAAATCCCTCACCTCGACAATCGGGAATAGTGTTAATTTGCTGTACTTCATTGTTAGAAGCAGTTTCAAAAGCTTTATAGAATACATTTTTAATGCAAAGTGAAAATAGCTGCATACTTTATCAATAAAATTAACAATTTCAAACACTAGAGCAGAAGTTGTTTACATATGAGTCGGGTGGTAGTTTTCAAATCTAACTTGGAAATCAAATTTAGCTTCTAAATTTACTAAAAATAAAGATAGCAAACCTTTTTTTTTTACCAAAGTAAAAGCATTTTAAAAATAAACCGTTTACGCAGATGCAGCAGCCTAAGAGAGGGCCACACTTGCCTCTCTCTAGGCAACCGGAGCAACTCTTCTGTGGAAATAGCAAGACGTTTTGTAGCCAGCCAGTTCTCATCCCAGTGTGTTTTGCCCAGAAATCCCAGCGGGGAGGCATCCAAACCAGATACCTGAACCACTTGTATTGGCTCCGCTCCATGTGAAGGAGCTCCAGCTCTACTTGGAGCACAGAACGCGAACACAGACCTGAATGAGAAAACTAATGTCAGCAGCTTCTTTCCTAGATCTGATTTCTTCAGTCACCACCCAGAGCTACTGACCACAGATAAGCTGTAGGAACAGAAATCAAAAATTACGTTCAAAACTTCCCCTTCTGGCTCAGCTTTCTCTTCAGCAAAAGAGACCATCGAGAAGACCTTGAGATATTTACAACTTGGGAAATGGAGCTCTTCCTCGATCCACATTTAGTGCTCTACGATAGTCTCAAATTTGAAGATGCTGAATTTCACCCCAGCCACTACACTCAACTGTGAAGCACAATGTCATCTGCAAAAAGAAGTTCAGTAACAGATCCCCTCAACACCTTCTGGCTGCGCTCAGAAATTCAGTCCATTAACTTTACAAACACAATTTGTGACCCAAATTACAGCCCATCATTTGTAATCACAAATGATTGTGATTACCTTCTACGCTTTGTTAAATCAAATAATTTGAAAACATTTCACATATAATATTTGATTCTATTATTAAAAATCTTTTTAGTTAGACAAGTGAGTCGATTCTCCAAGTGGATTTTTTATTTATTTTTTATTAAACTCTGCATTCCTTCCAGCGTTCCAACCATTCGGCTCCCCAAACTACGAAGTTTTCATATCAATGAAAAGAAAATTGAAATAAGCCACTCTGACCACTGGACAGCTCAAGTTAACTAGACTTGATGTTATGCTGCCTTCCAAATGATATTGTACTGTACAGTGCGCTCACCTACGTGAGATTGTGGAGCAGTTTGTAACACTGGCTGCTGCGGGCATACAAATGAGCTTGGTGACTAACACCAGAGCAGTTCAGGGGAAAGTCACAGAAAAATAAAAGACAGTCTGGTGCAGTGGTCAAAGGGTTTTACAGAACCAGCAGGTTTAAACCACCTTTCTTTTTTTATTCATGTTTTCAAGTAAAAGTAGAGATTTAAAAAATATATATACAATTTATTATATTGATGTATATATAAAAGAGTCAGTTCAAATGTCAACTTAAAGGCATTTATAAAAAACAAAAATACATCTAGTTTACGTGGCTATATTTGGAAATTCAGTCAATATCATACGTTTTAACTAAATCCTAGTCAGAAAACCATCCCGTCAACTTTAATGCTTTACCTCAGCTGGTCAAACCTTTTCTGTGTAAGGAAACACAAGCGATGGCATTAACCAAACAACATCGCAGTAATCCTTCTTGAATTAACATATGGTAACTGGGGTCATCTGATAGCCATAGATGAAGATCAGATGCACATAAAAACAACACAAAAGCGATGATCCTCCTTTAGAGGTTACACTTAGACAAAAAGAACCGGCTAAAAATAAGATCCGAGTCCATTTCAAAATCTATGCCTAGAAAAAGAATGTGTGGATAGTAGCAGCTATATTTCCTTGAATTGATTGGTCAGAGAGTTAAACAGAAATACAGGGTCAAGTGTATCATTGGTAGAAAGAAAATGTTTAAAGATGGAGGTTAGCACATCTGCCATGGGTCAGTTTTGTTTGATCCGCGGATGTTTTCCATTCATCCATTATCTTCCGCTTAAACTTCTTACATGAAATCAAAAATGGTGATTATGACTTAAAAAGGGAACTATAAAAAGGAACGAATACATGTGCATCTCAATATATGAAGAAAATCATTAAAACTTTGGACTTCGTTTCCTTCCGATCGGCTTTTAATTAACATGTTAGGATACAGCGACAGATTGTTTAGCAATAACCTTTAGAGGATTACGCTCCGTGTGAAGGGTCTCAACGATTGCGTTCTGGAGGAATGTCAAGTCAGTAATTTTCCACACATTTATATCAGACTTAACATCCGTTCTTGTTGGTGTGAAATATATTCTTCTGAGAAATTACATTTTTAACACAAACCTCAGGTACAAACATTTTGTTGTAATTGATGATCTTTCTAGTAATAGTTTGAGGAAGAAACTTAAACTACAGACACACTTATTTAAAAACATAAACCACCTTAATGAGACAAACTCTTAAAAAGTAAAATCTTTATTTAGCAAAAACAAGCACATTCTCACACTAGCAAACAAACCAATATTAATCATGTGCTGGAAGCCGTTCAAAATTAAATGCAAGGCATACTGATCAATAATTATCAAAAATAATAAAGTTAGTCACGTAAAAACAAAGTTACACCTTAATAAATCAGCATTTTAACAGTGCCATAAGTCGTTTTCCTTAAAATGCTGGGAAACAATCAAAACATTTTTCCTCCAAAATGAATCTAAGTCACATTTGAATGCTTTAGTACAGATACCTGTTACAGATAAAATCTGAACCATGGTTCACATTTGCCACTGTTTCACATTAACAACCTAGAAAAAGAGCTGCACAACGCTGTGGCTCAAACATCTGAAAAGGTTAATAAGGGTTAAAAATGCCCAAGACAGAAATTAGACCAACTTAGTTGGTGTTCAACACATTCGGAGGGTTCGGCACCTTGAAGGACGGATTCAATGGGCGACAGTTACAGAACCAACAGATGTTACTTTGGGTTAAAATACAAACAAAAAAAGAAAAAAACAATGTCAAGTTAACTTGTTACTTTAAGAGTCTATTTGGTTGTTCCTGAGTTACAGAGCTTCACATGTTTAAACATTAGCGGCACAGAAGTTATTGTCAAACACTAACTACAACTTTTAAAGCCTAAACCAATAATTTAGTTTTCAAGCACTTAGCAAATTGTTCAGTCAATCAGGAAATGGCAAAACAAAACAGCACAGCGAGTACATTTCTCAATCTTCATATACAAACACCAAATCACACTAAACACAAAAAAAGAGCCTTGCACTCATTTCTAACTGATATACTTTTCTTTCTTTTTTTAGTTTCTGTACCAACATTTGATGGCAGAACATCAACAACATCCCACAGCTTTCCTGCTGAGGTTTGGAGGCACATTCCTCATATATTAATGGCCTGGGGTGTCATGTTGAAGAATAAAGGGGAGCGTGCGGACGGTCCGATCAAGACTTGTAGTCTGGAGAATAGAGCTGCGACCTGTAAGTGCTGTTTGGACTAACTTTCGGAGACATACGGTTGAAAGAATTTGCTATGGGCGAGTCGAGACCTGAAAGAAAGTCAGACAATAAATAAACGGTTAATAAACTACAAAAGTGTTTAGTTTGATGATTATCCTTTATAATATAAATTAGATTTTTAGAAAATTCCAAAGTAGTTTTCCAAGAAAGTTTTAGATTATTAGATTTCTTAATAGAAAATGATTTGATATTTGTCCCACAGACGTTCACCAACACCCTAAACAAGGAAGGGAAGTTGCAAAAGGTAACTGATGGAAGAAGTGCTGCATTAACACATTTTAAAGAACGTTGAGTGGAAGGAGGGATTTTGGTAGGAAAACCTGCACAAGCATGAAAGATAACCACAGCCTCGGAGGACTTTCCAATTGTGGAGACGCCACAAACATATGGAGGAAAAGTGTATAGTGGCACAATCCAAGATGATTGCGACATAACCTTAGGTTACCAGTGGTAATTTAGGCTGCTGTGGTGTCACATGAAATACTTCACGCTTCCTTCTGTTGATGAGCTTGATAAGCATCACTAAGAAGCTGGTATTACTTCCCAACAGGATTTGGAACGTGCCCAAACTTCCAATCGTACAAACACCTGCCTTAATGGCTTTTTAACTGTGCTTTTTTCCCCAGCTAATATTCGTGTGTTAAGGCCAGAGACTCTCAGGGGAATTGATGACAAGCACTCGAGCAGCAATTCATACAAAACCCGTCCCAAACAAGTGACAAGTACACGTACTATGCAGTAGAGAAGCATCGCATTCTTAAAATTTCTTAGTTGCTGACAAACTTAGAATGCTGCTGTTTAAATTAGCTGTAATCCATAAATATGATTATATCATAAATTTATACTTTATAATTTGTTTGCAAACTGTGTAATTTTCTTAAGATTTGAAATTTTCTGTTTGAATTGAATAACAAAAATAAATAAATCTGTCAAATTCTAATCAATTGATCTTATTCCCTTTGACGAGAGCAAATAACTACTTCTTTGGGCCGTGCATGGTGTAGCGCAGGAGTGCTCACACTTTTCGAGCTTACGAGCTACTTCAAACATAACCAGTCCTAAGGAATCTAATAACCCCCCCCCCCCCCACAATTTTTAAAATTTATTTTATATTATTTAAATCATTTTTATTATATAGTTTGTGCTTTTAGGATGAAGTATAATTAAAATTTCATCTATAACACATATTAGTTTGTCTTGCACAAACTGACGCAGATAAATCTATAAATACATAAATATACATTCAGGGGGGTTGATGCTGCCCCGGCCTCTAGCTACTCTAACTCCGCCTCTGCTAAGAGAGACAGGGAGACTCTCTACACGACACCGTAGTTTGCCAAGACGGCAAACTCAAAGCTAACATAGAGTTAGCGTGTTTGCGTGCTTAAACGCGCATCAGTTTGCCTGCCGTTATGCAAATAAAAACATAAACGGAAGGATGGATGATGTCCTCTACTTCCTTTAATGCCGTGCGATCGACTAGACAAAGCTCGATATCGTCTGTGTCCTACCAATGACAGGCGGTGGCGTCCTCTGGATGAAAGCTGGGTGATACGATTGCTCCTTGGGAGACAACAAAGAGTGCAGCACTGCAGGGGATAAAAATAAATAAGTTCAGTTTTTCAAACAGGGTAAATTTACACGAAAGGTGGAGTTAGAGCTTGTGTAGAGTTAAATAAAGTCAGAGCTAAACACAAATGCGAAACATGGAGCAAAAAATTAAATGCAGTGTTTCTACTCCCATGCTTTTTAATTTAAGCTAAAAATAAATTAAATTAAATTAATTAAAGGAAGCAAAACGTCAAGGTTTTTAATCAGAGGCAAATTGCACACTGCTACATTTCTATAGACAAACATAAGTATATAAAAAAGGACTGCAATACAGAAAAGACGTCCTTAATCGGTTACATTTTCAGTAAAAAGCTTGTTTCCAAATCAGCAACAATGGCATTAAAATAGCAATAATGTACATTATAGCACTGGTTATGTTTTACAATGTAAAATAAAAATTATAGAAATGAGCATTCAACAATAAGTAGAGATTCCTAGTAATAAAGACCATATGCAAAACTGTGGTATTCAAATTTTTCCCACTGAATTTTAAGCAAAATGATTGCCTTTTGGTTCTTAGTCAAATATTCACAAAGTAAAACGGGTTTTAGTAAAACATTCATAACATAAAATGGATAGAGCAGCAGCTTTAAAAGAACAATCTGGACTCTTTTATTTTTACCTTTTATAAATAAAGACCAACAACACAGGATAAAAATTTGAGGGGTTCTTTTTGCAGAATCTCTTGCTTTTGTGTCAAGAATTCGAATATATACTTACATTTTAAACTGCCTGGGCTTACGGGATGTGTGCGCAATATTGGATTTACTAAGAAAAATTCTTGGATGCAAATTGTATCTCAGCAATTGTTCGTTAAAGCGACCAAACATGAAGATGTTTAGACAGCAAAGCTCAAGGAGATCACTGAGTGATAATGATGAAAAAATTTAGATATATTAAAACAGTCTGTTATTTCTAATCAATTACCTTGTGTTTCTAACATCAATCACATCTGAAAGAATACAGCAACGCTGAGCAGTTTCTGCTAAAATAATAATAATAAAAAAACTCAGAAAAGACGAAGTGATTCTGAGCAGCACCTGCTGCCAACAGAACTGGCACAATTTAAAGATTCTCTGCCAACAGAGGAGCACGAATGAACGCAGGCTGACGGAGGAGGATCTTTTGGTCACATTCCGACACATACATCAACACTTTCACCAACATTTCATCATTTGGTGGCAAAACAATCTGAAACATTGTGCCAGGCATCCACATTGCGTTTCAAGATGACGAGGTCGGACGTGTTTGACTGAATTAACTGCCTGATATAGATCCAGTGAATCCGCCAAATAGCTAATGAATGTCTGATTTATTTAGATATTCCAGAAAAAGCCGGCAACATATAAGAACTGTGCACACCTGTCACTTGATTTTCACCGAAGGCAAACCTTTGAAGCAGCCGTTTTCTCCGATTTAAGCCTTTTCCCATTTCAAATTAGCTTTCTCTGCAATATCTGACCCTACTAAAGTTAGAAGTCAAGATTAGGCCCTTAAAACATCCATTAGCGACAGACTACACGTTAAAACTCCCCCTGCACCTACAAAATAAAAGCATTAAAGCAAATAAATTATAAATAAATTTGAGATGACCCACCGATGATGACGATAGCCGTCCCCGCCAGCAGAGCGAACAGGGTGCAGAACATCATCTGGTAGGAGTTTATGAAGCTGTGGAAGGAGTGACTGTTGTCCGCGAACACAGCTGGAAGAGGCGTGGCTGTGATGAAGCAGAAAGCGGCGTCAAGGTTTCTTCGAAGATTTTAAAACATGGTACATTTAAATTAGTCTAGGAAATGACACTGAGGTTTGTTGAAGCAGAGTAGATGTTTGCTACTTCTGTCTCTTTTACGTTGAAATGTCCTTGTTTGTTACAGGTCTAGTCAAAACACTTTCCTATACCAACAGCTAGCGGCAATCACGCTCCAAAATTGATGACGCATACGTTCTTGCCGGGTTGTTTAGATCAACTTGATTAGTGTTCAAAACTTTAACGTATATCGTCACTGTGTCTGCTTTTTATTAAAGGAATGATTATAAGTGTCAAATATTGAGAAAAGTCTAATATCTACATAACTACAAGCTCAACAGATCAAAATGTAAACAGAAACAGTATCTGACCTTGTTTGGCGGCGTTGGGATCATTGACATGAACGATACTGACAGGAACGACCAAACTCTGGTCAGAAGAAGAGCTGCTTATGGAAACAGAAGCGAAGACTGCCGAATGAGTGTCCACAGCATTAACTGTGTACTTTGTATAACTGGGGAATCCTTGATGAACCTCCTTCTCGAAGACAGCAACACTGGGAGAAGTAGACATGACCTAAAGGCAAAAAAATAAAAACAACCGTTTACTGAAATGTACTCGTTCATAATTGCAGTATTTTATGTTCGGTATTTCCCAAAGAACTCCGGACCTCGATGTTAGACAGAACGGCAGGAGGCCCATAAACTGTGAGCTCAGCAGATGGGTGCAGGTTGGAGAGCAGCAGCTCGGTCTGGTCCGAGTAAAGGCCCGGCTCTATGGGCAGCCGGGTGCTGACTTGTTCTCCAGTGAAAACGCTGCCAACAAGGCCTGCTCTCACCAGCAGGTTGGTCATAGACATGCTGAGCACACGAGTCTGTTGATCAGTCATGGGCTGCAGGGTCATGGAACATGTGTAGAGACCTGGCACAAAAAAACGGATTTAAAAAGATGGATCGTTACGGTAGTCGTGGATTCATCTGGCAAAAGAGCTGTGGACTTTATGTGATAGATCAAAACAATGTGGCACAGAATTGGGAAGTATAACAAATCTGACATGCATTTGTTATTATACAGCCTTCAATTGACACCCTAAATAAAAGTTTCCCAGTTGGTAAATAAAGTCTACCTGTGTATGATTTCATTTCCAGTAAATATTCAGTGGTTATGAGAAAAGCATCTGAGGTATATTAGAGAACAAACAGCGTAATGAAAACTGAGGAACAAGGCTGAAAGGCCAGGAATAAAGTTATGAGCAGTTTAAAGCTAAGTTTGGCAATAAACATAGGCTTTTAACATTCCATGGAGCAATGTTTAATTAATCATCTGAAAATGGAAAGAAGAGGATTGCAACTACAAACATGACCGGCACAACAAACACTATTCAGTATGAGCAAAGGTAAAAACCGGAGCTGCAGACGTCCACTGATCTGCAGCTGGAAGAATCTAATCCAAGGACAGCTGATAGTCATGTGCTTCAGATATCTGACCTTTGGATAGTTCTACTTGAACTGATACACAAAACATACAAGGGACACAGTGATCATGTGCAAGGAGGTGTTGTTAAATGAAACCAACATGAAACCCTGCAAAACACCATTTTAACGCTAAAATGCGAAGGTGTAAGTGTCTGGCTGCTGGAACTTTTTTCTTTACCAGAGTCAGGGAAGCTTGACTAGACTTGATGGGAGGAATGGAGTTAAATGAAGGACAACTGGAAGAATGAAAAGTGCTAGATGTTGCAAAACACCCAAGACTGGGACAGACGCTCAACTTCCAGCAGGACAAAAAAAATCCTCCAGGACCGCAGGAATTTGAGACCATTGGTCTAGAGTTTCAACTTCAGTTTCACAATCAAATGGTGCACTTGACGAGCCAGTAGAAAGTAGTGTAACGGTAAGATAGCACACAGCCAGTGGATCAAACAGTAATAAAAAAGCAACTGGGGGGGGGTCCCCCCAAACCTCAAACACAATTACATCAATGCTTTCCAGCAACACGGACTCTCCACAGTTCGATACATCAATCGGACACCTTTTACGGCCTCTGTTAAATTCATTCCTTGGGCAATGCTTGTACTGATTAGTAACAGTATTTCCCTGCTCTCAGGAAGAAAACACAGACATAAAAATCCTTTTCTAAGTTAAATTTAAATGTATCATTTCTGCTTTTTTAGGACAGAAACCATAAAGAAGGTCAAAGGAGATAAAAAAAGACAAACAACAGATCAGACGATTAGAGGAGGAAACCAAAAATGCCTTAGTCAGGGTTTAAGTTACGTTATGGCCTTGTGAACAGATGTTTCTCATCATTCGCAAAACGGAGAGATAAGGTTAGATCTGAACGTTTCTTTGAACAATGCTGTAAAAGCCAAATGATGCTGCAAATGGTTACAAGGCAAATAATTTATACTTCAGGGACTTTATCTAGTTGACTTCAAACAAATAAAATGGCTTCATATGTAAAATGTATTCAGGCAAAATAGAAAATTGCATTTTTAATTTTAAAGACTAAAGTTAAATGGATTTAGACACTTGACATGAAAACCAACTTTGTGACCAGTGTTCTCGATTCTTACCAATGCTGGAGTCGAAGCTCGTGTGTGTTTTGAAGACATCGTTGGCAGAGAAGTCAAAAGTGTCGCTGGTAAAGCCGAGATGACAGCTTACAGATTTCTCTGGCTGAAGCTTAGAGATGGCCTCTGTCTGGGCAGGTGAACAGGTTCCTGAAGAGTAAACCAGAATTGTAAAGCTTTTTTATCCACGTATATAAAAATTAAGTTATCAAACTGGTTTATTTATCAGTCCCTCCAGAAAAACGTGATTCTGCAATTGCAGAACATTCTGCAAAAATCGATAAAAAAATCTGCATATTCACCGCATAAACAGCATCTAAGTTCAGAAATCGCAGAATTACGTAAATATGCCTGATTTTGCTTGTACAGCATTTTTCGCAGAAATTTGTTATGTCATGTTTGCTGCTTCCTGCAGGTGAAAATGTGTGGGAGAAGCATGTTTATTCTCCATAAGTGTGTAAACCACAAATCCCGCGTTTTTCATACTTTCCCGGAAAAAAAATTAATCACGGGTTTTTGCCGGCAGAATCAAGGTGAACGTTTCTAGAATCTGTGTTGGCTGTTATATATTTTAATTTTGTTGCTCTCCACATTGTTTACCTACTAACAGCTAAAGTTCAAACATTACTGATCTTCAGGACAAAATCCCTCTTGATGGTCTTTTTTTTTGTCACTCTACTCCAGATGTCTGTGTTAAGCATCTTTACCAATCAGGTTGGTTCCTCTCTCTCTGGTAGTGAGAAGAACCTTCGTCTCCTTTCCAGGCCGGACGGGGGAAGGTTGAGACATCGCTGTCGTCTTAGTAGCGGCTTCCACATTTACCTGAAGAGTAACAAAATAAAGTCATTAAACAGGAAGCTTTTCAACATATGTTAATGGAAGAGAGCTTTACCATAACATGCTTTTTTGTAGCTTTGATTGTTTTTTGTAGCTTGAGTGGTTGATAATTTATCAATTTATCTACTCAGTCTGCTGCATACAATTTGGTTTTGTTCCTTATATCATTATATACATATTTTAATAAGAGGGAATATATAACATATGGTTGAGTAAACCAAATGGAGTCCTGAATAGATCTAGTTGACCATAGTGTGAAAATAAAGTCATCTCACAGTACAAAAAGAGAAAAAGTATTCAAATTTGATTTTGCATTTCCAGCATTGAAATAACTGAAATAACTGCAATACTGTACGGATGACAAAGAGAAAAAAAAAGGACACCAACCAGGACATACAGTGGATTACTTTTAGTTTTCTCTTACTTTTCACCCTAGCATGCCTTTGACCAAGCAAACTGTGCGACAGAAGATACCCGCAAAGCCAAATTTTTCTTTAAACCCTAAGCTGTCAGCTTCTCCATTGTGCACGTCCTATATAGTCTTTTCTCCTTCCGCAGCGTAGAGGTGGGTTCAACCATGACAGAGGCATCATTTTCTAGCCAACCAGATAAACAAGCACAACTTAAGACCACCCAGCCTCCAAAATTTCCCCCTGGAGTGGAACAAATAATATTGTGTTCCGGTTTCAGTTGTCACTTGACATAAAATTTTATTTCTTTTTGAATCCGCTGTTAGAGCAGTTCCAGTACTGTGTGTGGTCTTCAATTTGTTTACAGCTCAAGCATTTTCTGTTTTGTTTTTTTTTCCAATACTGTGTTTTCAATATATTAAAAATTGAGACGTTTTGGCGTTTTTTCCTCATAAATCTAATATAATTTATCTTAATAATTCATTTTAATACTTGACTGTAAGGCGAAATAAACACAATACATACTGATTAGGTATGTTGTTATAAACTTGGGTTCAGGGGTCCAATATTATTTCATAATGCTTAAGGCTTTCCCTGCCGACAGAGTAACAGGTCTACCATTTGTGATCAACATATCACCATGACTAACTTTGTTAATGCGTCTAATAAATGCCTGTGTTGAATTCCCAAAAGCGAGTCAGAAAAAAGGAGAAACATTGAAATAATCTTTTATTCACATTCTCTTGTATGTGTTAAGGGGAACAAAATGTAATGCACTGTTAATCTATTTTAATATGTGATAATTAATATTGCACAGCTCCTAAAAATACATGTATTTTTTTTTTTTTTTAACTACATCACGGAGCAATTAATAAGAAAAATGCACAAATCCCTAAAGTAAATTTAAATCAAGAAAAAAAAAAGCTGTGCAGTATGTACAATTTAAAAAGGCTACTGTATCCCATTTTTCATGCATTTAAATAAAATAAAGAAACCTGGGAGTGCATTAAGACCTGTTTCATTACACAGAAGGATAATAAAAGAGAATAAGCATTTAACTAACCTCTCTGTAGGTTTTCAAAACACCAGGTATTTCGTAGTACACAGTAACTATCCCAGAGTCTCTGGCGACAGCAGCACCGCTTTTAGAATCCACCTGGAGAACACCGCTGGCAGAAGAACTCCACGTACCATAAGCTCCTAAAAAGCAGGCGAGAAAATGATCCATGATGCAAATATTTAGTGGTAAATAAAACATTTTTATAGCATCAGGGGGAAATAGTGCAGCTAAAAGTAAACCGATGTGGGGAAACCAGCAAAAGTCGTCATGTTGGTACTGTTTGCAATTTACAGAGCACTCACCATCTGAGTTCGTCAATTTAGCTTGAAAGCAGACCACATCACCCACAACGAGTTTGTTGGCTTCGTCCATATGGATGGCGTGCTCGACGGGAAGCGGAACGTAGTCGGCCACGCCCATGTTTTCATTATCCCACAACGCCAGAAGTGTGAGACCCACATCGACAGTTCTCACGGTTATCGAGTGGTTAGTGAGGCCGACTCCCAGCTGTACCAGATCATCCCTGGGCGAAAAAAAAAAAAAAAAGAGAGGCACGGGTTAACAGCAGCAAAGACAGAAAACATGATGGGCAAGCAGGAAAATTAACAGGAGTTTACCATGTCTCCTTTGAAAGAGATTCTTGTTTTTAATTATGACTTCCTGGTGGGACGACTATAAACTAAGGTGTAGGAATATGCAGCCATGTGCAATTCCAAATACTTGTAAAACAAAAAATATATTCTAGTGTGACTTTGTCATACACATTGTAGAAATGTGCATAAAAATAGATGCTCACACAAACATGCACCATCATGACTTTACAACAATGGGTGCAACTTCTGCTCTAAAATTATCTCATGAACTGGGAAACAATGTAACAGAATCAATTTATCGAGCCGGATGGAAAGGGAGTCACCAAAGCTGAAAGAGCAGCAAGTCTACTCTGCTCAGTACGTCTAATAATTTAGGTCGCTCACTCAGGAGAAAACAATCCAAGTAGAGGTTACTGGGTTACACTGCTGCGACCTGAACAGCCATGACTTAGCTAAACATCTGTTGATGAAACTGTTCAATGGCATTGCTTAATAATAATAAAACATTAAAAAGTTGAAGTGTAAACGATTGCTTCTCAATAAGGCCACCTACTAATTTAGGACACTAATTTAGCTCCAAAGCAATTTGAAAGATTATCATTTTCCAGCTTACATAACTAATTCAGAGATGAAATGGAAAATGAAAAATATGCAGGGCCTGAATCATACTAAACTCAGTGAATGCATCAAGTTAATCAACTTTAGGTCATAGTGACTACGCTCTTTAGTGAGGATGCTGTAACAGAATAAAGACCCGTGTTTATAAGTTTCAGTTACAGCAGTTTAAAAATCAATTCAGGAAAAAATAAAATAAAATAAAATAAAAAATTCCCAGGACATACAGAAATATGTTGCCGGTTTAATAAACGTGCAGAAGAGCAGAATTACAGAAGAAAAATTCTGAATTTAGACACTAAAGCAAGGATCTACATTTTTCTGTCAGCAATCCTTCCTACACAGAAAAAAAGAAAACAACTCTGACTTGCATACTTAACAAGAGATCATCCAAGCTCATCGTATTTTCACAATGTTTTCACAATATTTTCACCAACTTTTTTTCTCTCTTTTTCTTTGTGGATTTTACTCTCCACAGTTTGATTCTGTTAAAAATAACATCACTGAAGATAGAGGGTATAATTCCTAATACATCTTAATTTTTTAAATTCCAAATAAGCTTGTACATTGTTCATTGTAATCAAATAATAAAGGGGGGCCCACACTTTTCGAGCATGCAAGGTACTTTAAAGATGACCAATTCTTAAGGATCTACCACCAACCCCAGAGTTGAACAAAGCAAGGAGCTCCTAAAACACTTCATGTAAAATATGTGGTAGAGGAACTAGCGCTGTTTTAATTACCTTTAAGACTTAATTATAAATAATTATTTTAGGCAGGAGGAAACTCATGTAGTACGTTTTCACTATGCACTAAAATACTGCTTCTTTCTGTGTTCTCCAGTAGGTATGGATATGCTTTTTGGTGTACACAATTTTCACAAAGAAAAGATGCACATGACTAAGTTCATGGTGGAATAAAAAACATTTAGAATATAATGTACATAATGGACCATAAGGAAAAAGCCTGAAAGACAAAATAAAATAAAAAACCCTGTTAAAATATAATTTAAGGATAAACGTGGCCAGAAGAAAGAGAGTTAGCCTTGTTGTATTACATCATATGATTTGACAATTGGATAATTAGTTTCTATGGCTAATAGGATAATTTCTCAAATTTTTCCTGAAACATTTAAATTTAGATGGGAAGATAAGAGTTAACTGACCTGCTTGTAGAGAACGTAAGCTGGGAGTTTGAGCTGTGCAGGGCCTCTCCGGTGCTGGCATGAAAGTGGACGGTGAAAGTGAGCAGGATGCCCAGAGGAAAGGCGTTTAAGCCCTCTTTGGTAAGCGTGTTCAACGACGGGCTGGAAGTGAAGCGGACATAAGAGACAGGAACCACCTGAGGAATAAAAATAATTTAAAAAAAAATGGGTGTTACAGTCAGTCAGAGCTTTAAAATGCCATTGGATGACTTAAATCTTGCTAAAATAACCAGAACACCTAAATCTCTGACACATGCAAACGTCATGACCATGGACAGCTACCCTCAAAAAATGTCTGATTACCTCTTAAATTAATACTTATTTTTGGTAATTTAAAGGCGTAAATATTTAAATCAATGATTATGTAAGTTGCGAATGGAGATGACGCTGTCCTTTATCAATTAGCATCATAAAGACTGAAAAGCACAAAAAGGATATGATGCTGTATCCGAGTGGTCGATCAGCTCCTTAAAACATCTCCTTCCCAGGAACGCATTGGCTTGAGTAACTTTTATGATTCAGAAACGAGCAGAGTCTTTAGTTGTTACATTCATCATTTATTTTATTTTTTTTCTGAAAGTTTGCTTTGTCTGGGAAATTACTAGAATAGCAAACCAAACCCCACAGCAAAGTCTGTCTGAAGGTGGCATCTGTTAGATGCGTACTCCTCTCGCGATCGATCGCACGGCATTAAAGGAAGTAGATGCCCGTATCCATTCTATCGTTTGTCTTTTGATTTACATACCGGATAGTCAACTGGTGCGCATTGAAGCACGCACGCGCACTCTACGTTAGCTTTTCGTTAGCCGCTTTGGCAAAAGGGCGTGCCGCGTAGTGAGTCTCTCTTAGCAGAGGTGGAGCTAGAAGGGAGGCTGGGGTAGCACTTTCAGAAAACCATTAAGCATACAAAGACATGGGAAATTTGTTTTAGTTACCTTCACACAGATGTGATAGTTATCATTCACTGTTGGATACAACTGCTCATGAGGTCGATTGCGGGATTTCTTTCATCTTTTAATTCTTTTTTTTAGTGTAAGTAGTTTTTGTAAATTGAATAAATTGTATTCTGGCGCTACAATTAACAATTATTTTGTATAAGCACACTAAAATATCTAAAAATGGATTGCTTGGCTGATTTAGTCTAAACCAGCAAGTGGAGAAGTGAATACTTTTTGTTTTTTTGGCGACATTTTCAAAGTCGCTCAAGATTGCTGTTATTGCTTGTTGCTTGTATATGCATGTTATTCCAGCAAATGCCATGTATAAATCTGTATAATCCAGTTAATGAGTCTTTTGATTGCTAAATTACTTGATGAATACTTAAAATAAATAAATAAAAGTCTGATTAGCTGTTTCGGCATCGTAGCTGAACAGCTACCTGGCAACAAGACTTACTATGACAATGATGAGAGTGAACCGAGCATGTTCGATAGCAAAATTGGCCAGTTGTGCAATTGTGACACAGAAGTTCAGGACTTTGATGGATATGTGAGAGAAGCTTAATTGTTAAATAGTAGAATTAAGCTCAACTAAACTTGATGTTTGGCTAAAAAAAAACATACGTTTTAGCATGCGTCTTATAATAGGGTGGGCCTTATTTATGACTCAAGAATAGAAATGGACGCCTTAATTGAGACAGCACCCTATAATCTGGTGTGCCTTTTAATAGTAATTTTTTTTTCATAAATGTTAGAATTCATATTATTTGTTTAGATCTTGATGAAGTGTTTTGTCCTTTATTATTATTATTAATAGTAAGAAGTTACAGGTTGTAAAAGCAAAAATCCTAAGTACATCTTATGCAGCAAACAGAGCTGACCTTCACTGTGAGGCTGAGAGTTTGATTGACACCAAAAATCTCCTGCGAGGTGACCAACAGAGAAGATATCCCCGTGAGAGAACCAGATGAGAGGAAACCCTTATTGTCGACTTGAGCGACAACAACTTGGTCAGGGCAGTCCAGCATCCGGTAGGAGAGCAAACCCACTCCGTCCCTAGTAAAACGCAAAAACAAACCAAATGTTTTTAAATAATGCGATAAACCACGTAACAAGAACAGAGAGCTCACCTGTTGGTTTGCAGTTTAAGGGCAGAGTTTGGAGCCATCAGTATCTCCTCAGCTTCTACTTGAGGATTAAGCACGTGCAGCTTGTCGTAGACCTTGATTAAAGCGAATAATTCTAGTGAAAGTCAAATGATTAAAAACACCTTTGATGCTTTCAGTGCTAGTGACATTTCATGGTTTATTACAGCCTGAAGCTAGATGCATTCAACTTTAACCACTCTGCAGTGTTATCTCTTCAAAGATCCTCCAAAACCTCCGCATTTTCAATATTCTGCTGTCACAAAACCAGGCTTTCAACATTATAAAGCAGCAGGGGAACCCAGTGACAATGAGCAGAGAGGTGCATGAAACGGTGTTCAATTATTTATCTTACTGGTGCCGAGATGAAAGACGAGCAAGATTGCAGCCTGAAACGTGTCGTCGCCATACCTGGATCTGGATCTCATCTCTCAGCTCCAGCGCATTCCCCTCCAGCTGTTGCGCGCTTGGTTCGGAAACTCTCAGAACCACCTTCAGCCCAGTTCGGCCTCTTGTTCTTCCGGTCACGGTCATGCCAAAATTGTGCTTTGGCTGAAGTTCAACGTTGGCCTAACGATGACATGGCTCATTATGGGAACTGGCAAAAAATTATAGTAGCAAATCTAATAAAACAGCAACGAGAAAAGAGGAAGAAGACAGAAGCTATTAATGAGGAAGCGGCCTAGGGGGGGGGGGGGGGGGGGGTCTTCTAGAAACACCACCATAACAGAGAGACAACATTATCTTAATTTAATCAGAAAAAAACGGGATCAAAAGGAAGCCAGAGCCGAAAATAGATATGGCTCAACAACAGAAACAGCATGTGACAAGAACAGAGCAAAATGAACTTATGGTCGGTACTTTCCTCAGCTTAGAATGGTACATAAACTGAATGACACATTTAGGGACCAGAATTTATTTATTAAACTTTAACCCTTAAAAGACTGCGTAATATTTCCTACAAGAGATCCTAATAGGCTGATACTAAACAGGGAAAGTTGCTAAAACGGGTCCAGAAGAGGCAACGTGAAATAAGTTGAAACGTGAAATACTCATGTTAATGTTTCATATGCGTTGTTTCAGGGCTAATTTTAATTTAGTCCTTATGTATAATGAAGCAAGTAACAGTACAAGGCACACTAACTGCTTGTTACTAATATATAACTAACCTAGCAACAACAATGATTTATGAGTAGTGTCCTTAAACTTTAGTTAACCTTGAAGGATCTTCACTCTCAGCCCAAGGGAATGTTTTTAACGTATTGCCCCGAAATTTTTGAATTATGGCTTAAGCCTCGATTTTCCGTGACACAGCTTAGCCAAGTTGCCATGACGCAAAGGTAACAGTTTGGGTTATGAGGCAAACAACATAATAAAAGATTTAGGAAGTAATAAAACAGAGACATTTTCCCAACATCAATCATGTTAAAAATGTGTACAATTTGAAATTATGACAATTTTTATTACGAATATCATTTCTAACAAGGGGTTACTTGTCTTATTTTCTTTTTTGGAACCACATTAGGTGCATGGTGTCCAAATCATTCAAACCCTCCAAATCAATGTAATTCATGCTGATGGTAGGTGTATACATACAAATTTCATGTTCAGCACTAGTGAATGTTCTTGCTTGAATTGTTGGAGAAAAAAACTGTTCAATTAATTAATAGTGCATAACTTTCAACCTCATTTTTTTCCCACCCTTTACTTATATTTTAAAATAAGTTGTTTTATTTACACTCCATCTAAGCCAGCATATTCAGTTAATTTGTTTTCTAAATAAATACCTCAATGTGCCTGGAGTGGATATCCAGAATATCTCTCTTGCTGGTGGACCAAAAAAAAGTGATACTGGGTGAAACGCTGCCGAAGGAGAAGGGTGTCTGGCTATTGGTCAACCCCATCACGTACACTGGCATCTAGGCGCATACAATATAGATGGCACTTGAATCTCATAACAAATAACAGAATATTGTGCAGAGTGACTAAAGACAGAACCAAACAGAAAAAAAAAAAAAAAAAGTTAGACCTGTGCTCCGGTCTTTATTCTTGTAACTGGTGCTTTGATTTGAATGGCTGTCAGAACAACAACCTCGACTTCCACTTGATCCTATGACCAAAGAAAACTTAGATTTGGTGTCAAAGGTAAGAAAGGAACACACGGATCAATCCAGATTGTTTACCTGAGATATGACTACAAGTTTCCCAGTCTCGGCATCAACAGCTTGCACTAATCCTGTCACTGTAACGTTCCCAACAGAGACCCCCCTGACGTGCCCAGCCATATTCACAGCTGCTATATCCTCATCAGAAATGGAAAAAAAAATGTTGGATTGAGGTTGAGGGCCACCTTCGGATGTGATCTGAAAATCGACAAAGAGTAAAAGGAAAATGAATAGTTAACTAGGAACTTCATTAGTCCTGGTCAGGCCAGTTAAGACCTAAATGTTTAAAATTCCAGCTTTACTTCATTCAAAACATCCCCCTGCAGTGCATGAGTAACATTGTTAGCAACTAGGAAGAAACATCAATTTAACTATGCAAGAGAGCGATGAAGTGAAAGAAAGACATAAGGGACGGTTAAAAATGAAACCAGTGCCTGCCAGTTCCAGACATGACTGAGGCCCATCACACATACCTGCATCATTGCGCCGATTAACAGCGTCATTTTCCTGGGAATTAGTTTGAAAGGTGGAAACACCTATTTAAATAAAAAATCAAATTAAACGGAAATGTTACTACTTTGAACAACATAAAACTGTCCAAAGAGACTTTCTGAAAATTATACCTCAATTTGCTGCGGTGCGGACGAAATTCTTCTCCCACTCTTATCCACAACAACGGCTGACAGAGTGGTCTGACCGATGGAGAGGCCTTTCACCAGGAACACTGCGGTATCCCCTTCTGTCTGCTCCGCTAAAGGACTGTAAGCAGTGGAGGCACCGCTTAATGGTTTATGTAAGTGCGTGGTACAATAAATATAAAAAATAAACTCTTTGGATTACCAACCTCAGAGAAACGATTACAGATGCTGCCTTGAGTTTGAGATTCATGGATTGGAAGTAGCTGGCTGAGAAGGGCTTTCTGTTATCATCCAGCACTCTGACATAAACTCTAACGGATTTGCCAATCTCCACCTGTAATCCAGACGAATTCATGCAAAGGAAAATAGATCTTGTTAAAAAGGATCGGTGTGTGGTTCAGCACAAGGTGACATTTCCTGAACATGGCGGGGTGGGTGGACATCATAAAACCATAATGTCTACACTTCAGTGGTTTGTTTCAGGTAATTCGTGATGATGATGATGATGATGATAATGAAGGTAATATGGTTTAAGAGGGTCTTAGATGCCAAGAGAGTAAAAAATAAAAATTTACACTGACCTTCTCAACTACTCTGACATTAACTTCCAGGATGTCAGAAACATGAACTGTGCATTTGGCAGGGGATGGAAAAGCCAGACAAAGATCATTTACCATCACAGTAACAGTCCCCGGACGGACTGGAGAAACCTGGATAGAGGAAATTGTTTATGCAGATAAATATCACTTCTGAAAATTAAATTAATTATTAATTAAGTTAATTTTAGGTCACATGCAGAAGATATTCAACACCAGTTTCAATAATCACCAGCTGAGGATAACTTCTCATGGATACAGCTCGGCTGTTTCTTACCTGAGCCGCGCCGTGCGCCTCCTGGAGAACCACATTCACAATCCCTTTCACGCTGGTGTTTACAAAAAAGTGTCCTGAACCTTCCAGCATGCTCAGACCCAACTACAAGACAAAGCACAGTAGAGGAATGGGAAAGAGAGTTCTTTAACATTTTAATGTTTTTTTGGACACACAGATCAACCAGAACGTGAAATCAGAGAGACTCTGTGAAGAATCTCGCAGTTTACAATGCTTTTGCACACAACCCTGAGCATGACCTAAACAGAACAGCTACAAAAGACTATCAAATATCAAACTGAGTTTCTGAAGAGTGAAGAAGACAAGTTTCCCTGCAAGTCGGATAATTAATTACATGATAATACTACAAATACTTCATAAAACCATAGGGGAGCATTTCTAAAACTCAAGGTCAATTTACAAAACAAATGTTTTGACTTGTCCCTAAAAAATCAGGACTGACGGAAGATTAAAAAAACCCCGACATAAACATGGAAATAAATGACGAATTTAAAGAAATCGTATAAGATTAAAAAAAAGTAATAGGTTATCATTGATACAAAATATAGCATGAATTATCAATCTCGTATCATTTTGAGCTTTTGATTTTTACTTAACGACTTTAGTTACGATTAGAACATCCTCAATAAACTTGTTATACAAAACTATTTGCAATGACATCCAACTAGTTTTTTGTCCACTTTAATCTCAACTACTGCCAACATTAAACGTGAGTTTGAGGGCAACTGGATCTGTATTTTAATCAATTTTTGTTAACTTTTCGTTTGTCCTTGCATTCTTAACTTTAAAGCTGTTGGTATTACACCATTAATCAGTCCATCATATTTAGGATCAGGTTGTACTAAATGTAACTTAATGTAATCCATAAAAATTATTGAATTTACTGTATATATGTATATTTTTGTTCAACTAAAATTTAATTAAAAGAGTTTTTGTTTTTTTTATTAGTTGCCTTGACGTGCTTTCGTTCACAAATAAAACAGAATTCAATATTGCTGACTAAACTGTTACCTTTAATATGTTAAAGGTAAGTGTAGCAGTACGTTAACTTTTAAGACACAATGAAATAAATGCATATGATCCTTAAAACATAATAATATTTACAGTGATGAAGATTTAGATACTGGTAATAACCTGCATTGATAAGCCTAATAGCTATAGGGCTAATAACTTCAAAGTGAACACAGCACATCACTGTTGAAATGAGCACAACCTAAAGTTTCAAATCAATGTAATGAATGCCCCAGATACATCCCTAACTTTAAAGTGAAGATGTCATTCAAACCAGTGATTCTGTCTGTGCTCAGGGCAGAAAAGCCCATATAATAAAACAATTCAATGAAAAGTCAAAAACAGAGATGCTTTTTGTCTCTTACCTGCACATCTGGGTGGTTATAAATGGTCACTGTGTCAGGAAAAATCTTCACGTCTTCAACCAACAGAAGCTCCAGTGTGGCAAAGACAGGTGTCAAAGGTTCATACTGTACAGGAAGGTAAAGCATATTAGACCAATTAATGTCTGAATTTCTTCCATGCAACATTAATTTTAGATAAATGCAGTCAGTATCTGCTAAAGAAAATTGTACAGAGTTATGTAAGAGATAAACCCACTGAATTTAGCAGTACCTCTTTTAGTAAAGCCGAAATTCTATCTGCTTTTAGTGTTATTGCCATGATTTGTTTTAATAATAAACATTTTAGAACTCTGGTAAAGGATTTGGACCAGTACCCGGCCCTTAAGTAGACCGAATGTCTCTAAAGATGAAGATTTTTTTTAGATAATTAAGTCCTGACACACTTTTAAAGTATATGTTCAACTGCTTGAAACTCACATTCTACCATAAAGGCAGGACGGGGTGAGCTAGTTTTAAGGTAAAGTTACATTTGTTTTACTTGGTGCTGTTCTCGTTTATATGATGTTTAAATGCTACAGAGTCAAATATATATTAAAGGCGAAGTTTGAGTATTTTCTGGCTCCCTCAATGAAACAAAATAAAACAAACAAACAAAAAAAAAAACGGTTAAATTCCAAAGAGATGCCCACAATATTAAATTTGTAAGTTATATTTTGTATTATATTAGTATATGATGCCCTTATTTGCAATTTTGCAATGAATCAGCATGTTTTACTTACTAAACAACACTATATTATATGTTTGAAAGTAAATTACCTTAATTTAGGTTTAAATGAAAAACTTAACTTGTAAATTATTTTTTTTTTTTTTAACTGCTGTTGTGTTCTGATAAAAGGCTGTTGCATAAAACTTGGATGCTTGTTTTACTTACTGGACTGGGAACTTTGGCCAGTGCTAGATGTGGGACCTGGTATCCAAGGGCCGTCACAGTAATGACAGCAAGTCCCGTTTGTTGGTGGACCAGAACTGTCTGACGTCCTTTCCATAAAAACAACAAGAACAGAAAAAATAAATAAAAACTGACCATTGTTCAGATCTCTTTTACACATTAAACAGAAGCACACACAACAATTTTAAATTGAGAAAACTACAAATGACTTAAGAACAAAAATACATTTTAAGAAAAAATTACCGTGGAGTTTCATCTGCTTTTTGCTATCCTCAAAGAGCTGAAGCTCCATCGGCATGGAGGGCTCAATATTCGCCAGCGACACCTTTGTTGATTCCCACAAAATGCTCAAAGAGCTGAAGTTGTCAAATTTTCTTCCTTGTTGATCAAAAGCTGCCAAGTCCAGCACTGGGTTACGATAATTTGAAACAGGTACCTGTAAAAATAGGTATAAGATTGAAAATCAGAACAGCTTTTCCTGATGTTATTATGATGATGTTAGCATTTAAACCCTCTGTTACTATAGATCTATTCTAGCCGTTACTTGTAAAGATAAAAAAGGCCAATATTATATAGGTAAATGTCACACAAGACTTTAAGTTTTACTTAAACACGAACAAAAACAACCAGCATTCTGCAGGTAACCTAACTGTTAAATGCATCAATGTAAAATACTTTTCACAACCAAATAAAATGATTTATTAAAACATAAATAGATAAAATTATAATAAGAAAATAAGATTTAAAAAAAACATTGGTAATTACATAAAATAAAAAATAATCTAACTGATAATCCTTCTAAAGTTAACATGCTAATGCATTTTTAAAGATCACCCACCACTTGCTTATTCTGCTGCAGCAGAGGACAGGTTAAGTCCAGCTGTGGACTGGTGTAGACTGGGACCAGGGTGAGCCGTGATGGAGGTGCACAAACAAACTTGACCACTGCAGGCTCTATGGCTGGGAATGGATTAGTCACGGTGGGATTGTTCCCAACGGTAACCTCCAGCACCTGATGATTTAGAGAGAGCCGGTTGAGATGGCACCGATAATATGGCCAAAACTGAGAAAACAAGTTAGGACCAAATTGATTTCCATCACTCTTGCCTGTTCTCCCAGCACTTTGCAGGTCGCTCTAAGCCAGTGGTGATTATAGCTGTGAGACTGAGGACTAATCAGACTGATGCTCACGCTGGTCTCATCTTCAGCTCTCGAAGAACAAAAAAACTTTGAGGGCTCCAAAACCCATGGACGTGGTCCTCCCTCAAACAGCATGTCTTTAGAGGATCCAAGCGTGACTACAGCCACAGAAATAGGGTCAACCGCCTATAATGACATTTTAAAGAAACAAATGCCTTAAAAAAAGTCAGATTATTGGGCTGAGCAAATCAAGAAATTTTCAAGAGGAGCGTAAATACAAAACGAAGAAATTTAAATGTGTAAAAATCATATATACATTTTCTTTTCCATACTGCAGGGTGTTCTGCCATTAAAGGAAGTTTGATGGTACAAATGAAAAATTTAAAAAACGTGGTGCTGCTCATCAAAGGAAGAAAGTGGGTCAATCTCTGACTGCCAGGGAAATAACAAATGAAGCAACACTGCAAAAATATCTGAAATTCTCCAAGAGAAACACTCCATTCCCTTATAAACATAAACTGTGGAGCCCAATGGTGTTCAAACAGGTTGCTGGTGAAGCACTAAAGTAACGCAGACATGAAAATATATATCGGGACATTTTTGGGGACAAGTTCCACTGCTATTAATCCATTGTTCTGCTGCGCTTGAGTTTATAATTGACTAAACAAAACTACACTCATCATGAGAAGCAAATCTGAAGGATGTTATTTCATTTATTTTTATTAAAATAAACAATACAAACATTAGATTTAACATGCACCCTCCAATTTTTGCATAAACAACAAATGGCTAGATTATTTTCCAGCCTCTGAAACTATCCACTACATACAGACTGGTTATAATATCATGGTGAAAGTTCATAATTAGCAAATTCCATAGGAAACAGGTTAAAGACTCACTCTGAGAGGAAGGTAGGCAGCCACGGTGATCTTGGCACTGAGATGCACATTGCCATGAGTGTAGCTGACAGTGAGCACCGTGTAGCCAGGAGTCAGGGCCTTCACTTGCACTCCACTGCAGTGGTTTTGGCCTGGAGCCAGCCTCCCTGAGGATGAACCGAACAGAGTGGGACGAGCCAAACAGTGAGAGATGACAAGAAACAACTTTATAAAAAGGATAAAGACAATTGTTCTTCTGTAGTTTATCTTCTCATCTGAAACACAGCAATGACTGCAGCACACTTCGCTCCTGGCAGCCTATGGGAATGTGGTTTCGTAACATTAAAAAACCAGATGGCCGTCCCTTTAAAGGGCGACGTATTTAGGTTGTGTTATTTATAGAGTTAAATGAAATGAGAAAGCTCCTTGTGCATTGCCAGAATATAAAAGGGTTTGCATTGCAAACCCTTGTATTATGAACGGTTAACGACTTAATTGGGCAGTAAAAGAATTAAATAAAATCTACGATCCCCTGGAATGGAAAAGAAGAAACATTTGAAATCAGGAACTGCCACTAAACGAAACTGCATCTTTATATGTGACATTGTAAAAGCCTAAAGCGTTAGTATTGTAAAAACAAGCATAGTTAATAGTAAGGTCAGCTTATCATGTTGGACAAACTAGCATTATTGGCTTGTTAATGTATTTTATAGCTTCTAACTCCGTCTTCTTTACAAGGTAGATCTGGCACAAAGTCGTCCCAGTCAAATCAAGAGACTCACCATCTAACAGTTCAAAGACTCCTTGGTTCTCCTCCTCGACCAGCAGATCAAAGTGTGAGCAGTCGCTCAACATGACGCGCTCCAACTCGAACTCCTCCAGTAGCCCAAAAATCCTGAGGGGCAAATCCAGAACCTGGCCCAAGTGTGCTTCAACTGGACATGGAGCGAAATCCATGGCAACCGGCTCAACAACATGTACCTAAAAATAGAAAAATAGCATATAAAATAAATCAAAAACAATAGAATTCTATTCGTACCACTTAAACTTTCCCACTTTTTCAAGTTACGCTGACAAAGTACTTTTGCAGCGGATCCAAATTAAACACAACAATGAAGTGGGGAAGTTTAGTGGTTAGATCATTTTCAAACTATTTTACTAATAAGACTATTATAGGATGGCATAAATTTATGGTTTTAAAGCAAAAAAAAAAAAACATAAAAGAAAAGGTTAGATCAAGAGTGGATGGAGTTTTGTCATACATCAGATTTTCTATGACAAAGCGAAGTGAAATACATCATTGTTTGTGGTTGTAGTTGGTCATACTTGTTTTATTATATTTGATACTTTTACAAGGTGCTGCAGAACAACCTTTACCTAAGTGTACATGATCCGAAATGTGTCTCCATCTTAGTTCAGAAATTTTAAGTATCTCCCATGTTTAAAATAAATAATCTTTATTAAAGGTAAACCTTCAACAAACGATTAAATTAATGACATCTATCTATTTTATGAACATCAGTATAAAAAAAGTAATTAAAATCAGAAAATTATTAGTGTAATAATTTTGCACTTTACCCTCATTTGTCCGAAGTGAAGTGGGTTACGCAGATCGTGAGCATAAACTGCAGTGACGCCAACGTCACTGACTGTGGTCATCACTCCTTTCACAGTCACTGTGGCCACAGCTGTGTTTGATGACGTCCAGCTGAAATTCCCACTGCCACCGTTCGCCTGCAGTGAGCGACAGAACAAGTAAACCACATGCAAACGCACGACACCTGCCTGCATTTCATCTCGCTCTCAGGCAAAGTGCTGCTCTGCCAAGAACAAACTAACTTAGGTTTTCTTTTTTTAGTCTGTATAACTGGGCGTAATACCATACATTTATTAGATGAAAGCCCTTCGAGCAGCACGGCTTAAAAGGAATAATTACCTTTATTGTGTACTGATATGCTCCGACTTTTGGTTGCCACGGAAACGTGAGAATACTGGGAGTGAGGACTACAGGGTTATAGATTTCCACATCCTGTTCATTGTGTACCGGGTTGACCAGCGCATGGAGCCTCCCATTCTGAAACAGAGCCGGAGACGCGGGAAATGATCAGAGGGGGAAGAGCGGCGAAGGTCAAAGAGAACTCACCTCGTCCACGACAGCTTTCAGGGTTGCATCGATCAGAGTTAGCCCATCTTTGAGCGCCCTGACGTGATGATGCGATCCGTTCACAGAAGATCGCAGCACTTCAAAATACTCCTCGGGGAAAACAGTGCTTATACGAACGTTCTGCAACAGCAAAACAAATGGTCGGCTTACAAATATATGCCGTTTATGGATAAGTCCGACCACGGAAAAGACACGGTGGTTTACCGATCACTTACGTCCGAGAGGTAAATTTTGTTCCCAGATTTATCAAACACTTCAATGGTAATGTCATAAACTCTGCCTGTTTCAAGAACCCAGCTTTCCCCGGGATTAATTTTAAAACCTGAATACAGAGAAAGTAAATAATAATTAAAAAAAAAAGGTCAGCTGATTCTTTAAATACAACAAATGAACATTTGGTTATAAGAGGAAGACGGACCGAGGTAGCCTGGCTCGACAACGTAGAGCGTGCTGTTGGGTAGGCGAGACACTCCTTGCATTCGAAGGCCTTTATCAAAGCGGTTAAGGAAGAAAGCCTCTTTGGGTAGACATGAATCAGAATAATGATACATAAACGAACAACAGAAAATTCCTCAATCATGTCATTACTGTTCTTTATGAATTCCTTTTCTTCCAAATCTGACTTAAAAACAGCTGATTACACCATGGCAGCGACGCAGGCTGCAGGTGTGTTTGATCAGAAGGATACTCTTGTGATCCAACACCACATTGATGTGTCCCAGTTGAACTCCCGTAGCTCGGGAGGTACTTTGATCAAGAGATGCCACGCTGACATCCGGGTTTCCATTGGGACCGACCACGCTGTTCTGAAGGTGTAGATGATACTGATCACAAGGCATAGAGAGCTCTGGAGACACACAAAAAAGGGAAAGATAGACCAGTTTGTAGAGTTTAGGTTTCTGCACAGAAAAATGATACCAAGCAGGAAAAAGAAGCAGCCACTCCTCCTCTATCTGTGACAGCATTACATTAATTTTCGCTTTCAATTCTTTCAGCTCAGTGAAGTATCTTAATTATGTAGATCCGACGGCAGGAACTGCGCAGCCTCATTGGTTGAAAGATAAAGATTCACACCTGTAATTGTGCCTTGTCTTATCTTGAGGACTCTGTATCTGATGGAGGTTCCCGCCAGTAAGTAGACATTGTGAGCGGGGCTCAGCAGGATGTTCTCTAAAATCAGCAGTCTCACTTCAGCGGCACCCACATCCTGTGGCATGAACACCATGGTGACAGAACAACAAAGCTTTAGCTTCCCGCCTTAATAGATCAAATGAAAATGTACAGGTTTCAAAACTGTGTCAAAAAGTGATGAAGTAAATAAAAAGATCTAATTCATTTTACATAAGTTGTCCTGACATGCAGAAATGACAGTTTCTTTGACATTAAGTAAAAGAAAGCTGTAAGTTAATTGACAAAACACAGAGGCAACTTTGCACTTTTAAGTTACAATTAGCAAGTTTTTAAGAGAAAATTTTAGTCCATCATACAAAGGGACCAATTCCAGCAGAACTAAGAAAACAAAAACAGATTATTAGTTATTTTATAGTCTGACATGTGGATTATGACCTGGTCAGATTTCTGATTGTTTTTCTTCTGCAGATCATTTCTCAAAAACATTCAGCAACTTTGTGTAGGTCATCCCTAATGAGAATAATTCAAAGCCTAGGTCCCTACATCCCTTAATTAGTTTTAAACCAAATTGTAGTCGGTTGGACGTCCTCCATTGGGAGTTGTTCGTTTTGATTAATGGAGAGAAAACTTGATTAATCCTAATCTTTGATTGCAGCATACATTTCATTTCTCACCTAGTGTTTGCCCAGAGGTCACATTAGAAGTATCCATTCTTCATTCATTTTGACCAACTAGACCAAAACAATTTCCCATCATCCATTTTTAATGGTCATTATTTTTAAAACAATGACATTCCCTTGGATTCATTTTCAGTTACTTTTAATTCAACAATATGGATATTTGTTTTAATCTTCAGTTTGAGACCTTCAGCACATTTATTAGGCACAACAGGAGAATGTTGTGCATTGTTTTTGTACTTTCTACTCCAGCTCCTCTTTGTGTACGTCTCGAGGATCAGACTAATCAGATCAACTAATTTAATAACACTTATTGGTCCAAAGGAAAGCTTCAAAAACCGGTGAAGACGTAAAAAACGGACAGGTCCGGACAAAAGAGGATGTTTTGTCAACCCCAACCCACATATACAATTTACTTGCAAAGAACACTTAATTACCTTATATAGGGACTCTTGTATTTTGGCCTTTAACTTGGCATGTCCCGTTTTTAGTCCAGACACCAGAATAATGTCACCTTGTTTCCCCACGCGCTCCATTTCAGATATGTAACCAGGAGGAGTGTATGTGGACTCAGAGAATTTAAGCACCCTTAAGGTAAGAAATGCAACAAAAACAATAAGCAAAAAATTATTCAATATTCTATATTTATTAACAGAAGCAGCATAATAATTCTAGATATTGCTCATAGGGACATTAGATGGTCTTTATAGCAGGTTTTTACAGTGAATGAGGAGAGAATTAACATAAAGAAATTACCGTAATGAATTGTAGGAGTCTGTAAATCCATTCACATCTACATCTTTCACTAAGGTCCAGTCAAAAACCAGACCAGCAAGGGTAGAGAAAGTGTTTCCTGAAAAGGAGGAAAAAAATCATTAAATTGCAATCCGTGTGTCAAAAAAAAAAAAAAGAAGAAGAAGAAAAGCTTATAAACTGAACTGCCGGTCCTGGGGTTCCTTTGCTTGAGTTTATAATAAATTAAAATTGGTTTTGTCCAAAGGCTGCTGGCAGCCTGATTAGTTAAAACAGAACCAGGAGGGATTTCATTAAACAGCACATTGCAATCATTTGCAATCTACTCTGTTTGAATGGTCTGAAATGGACTCTTATGCCAAAGCAAACATAGCACCCCACCCTAGAGCCTTCATCAGAAAGTATCAGGCTGTAGCTACAGCTCATTAAACTAAGTGTGGTTGTCCTAAATGGAACAAGTCACACAGAATAAACAGCTACCTCACTTTCGCAGCCTTGGTAGAAAGAGCTGCCTGCAGTAAGCTCGCTCTGAAGAGGTCAACAAGGAAACAAGGAAACAGCATAAGGCTAGATCCTTATTATGGAGAGCCATTATTTCTTTTTGTTTAGATCACACTTGTTCCTGGCAGAGTATGTACTTATTTATACCCCCCCTCCAACCCACCAATTAGCCTTTAATGAGAAGGTTGATCAGGCACAATAAGTCACCTTCCGAATCCAGTGCATGAATCTTGAGTGCCAGCGGGGAGTCTTCGAGATGCAGCTCTCTCGTGGTGGAGACTATCTGGATCTCGTTGATAATGTCGACAATGGCGTCGCAACGAAGTACCTGTCCGGTAACTGCAAACAAATGGAGAAGAAGGAACAACGACCAAAGCGTGCTTTATGACAAATGAATGCAAATGAATAGGTAATTGCTTTATAGCTTCCTCTACTCTTTGCCAGAATACTTGCCGCTTATCTCTGTATTTAAATGTTGTGGCCATTCAGGTCCGCTACACGTGTTTTATGAGACTGATAAAATTGGCAAATATGATACAGCTAAGTAATTTTAACCCACATTCAGACTGCTTTGATTTGTTTTACAGGGTTGATCACAGAGTGTCTGGAAGCAGCTGGCATTGGAGCACGACAAGAGGAATAAAATAAACAATCATCCTGTGTAGTTACATTTTTGTAAAGAATGTACATGAGATTTTCTGCTCTCGTTTCTACATTGAAATAAATACAAGAGTAATATTTCAACCAACTAAGACGTGAACATTCCCACTGGGTTAAAACTCTTTGACACAAGAGCATTAATGCTATTGAAAAGTCAACATTCAATGGACAGTTAAACACAACTTTAAAAACAGGCAAAAATACCTTGCTCACATCAACACATTATGAATTAAAGACACATTGTTGTATTTACCAACATCTTCAGCTAAAATGATGCTTGTCAGTCTGGATGGCTGGGTGGACAGAGCCTGCAGAATGGCCTTCTGAGAGCAGCCTCTGCGAGCGTCTTCCTCCACAGGTTGGATGCTCGCGACCTCAGGTCTTGTGGAAGACCTGGAAAACAAACGCCATCAAAGATACTGATCATAAAACGGTTTGGATATGCCATACAATTTTAATTTATAGTAATTGCCTAAAGATGAATGCTGAAAAAAAAAAAACTTTTATTGAGCATTTTGTGATCCAAAGTTGGAATTGTATTAATGTCAAAAGTAATTTAGAGTTGCTAGTGTCTGTAGATTTTTTGGTTTGTAATCCAGAATCCAGAATAAATGTATATATTTTACCATGATAGCATATAAGGTTCCTATTTGAGCTGCATAATTTTTTGAAAACAACTTTGTCGTATGACACACTGATATTAAAATAATGACACGAATCAAGAAACCACAGCTGCCACACAAATTTGCGATTAATACAAACTATTTTATAAGGTTTACTATCTCAGCATATAAATACATCAGGTAAGGCTTACAAGACACAGAGTCCATTTGATATATTATAATATATTATCAGCATGTAGAGTTTAAATGAATCCCACATTACATGCAAAACCAAAACTAATATGCGGTATAAGAAGTTACTTTTTTAATGATTGTGATCCGTTACACTCTGCCCCATATTCCCACTATCTGTTAAAATAGTCTTGCATATTGTAATGATTTACATATAGAAAAAATACCTAAAATTTATATTAAAAATGTAAGATAAGCATATAAAGAAGTCAATTTTTATTAGCTCAGATCTGTGAAGGGCAGGTCAAACACTAATATGATCCGAACTAAGTATTGTTAGTTATATTGATCTTAAAAAAAAAGAAAAAAGAAAAGAAATATCACCACATTCAGTTTATAAACAAATGAACCAAAAACAGACTTAAGTTTAGTAAGTCTCAAACAAAGGTCAGGGATATGGCCTCTTTATTTTATGATGGATTAAAACTATTGCCTCTCTTAAAAAACACATTCCGTTATGTTAACTTAAATTAATTAGAACTTTTTTATTTAGAGTAATTGCATGTTTCAGAGTGTGCAGCTTAAGGCGTTTTCACCTTTTTAAGAAACTCATGGGTAAAAATGAACACCCACGTGAATTAAAATTACAAAAAAATAATTCATGCAGGTTATCAATGACTACTTGTAATTTTGCATATCATAGCAAAACTCTTCT
>JAVLVB010000779.1:3100001-3178224 GCA_032876305.1 Orestias chungarensis | reverse complement strand
GATGGATGGATGGATGGATAGATAGATGGATAGATAGATGTGCTATTTGAATGTTGCTCCTTCTACATCCTTTAGCTTTTTTAGATCTTTTACCATTTTATTCTTCAAAAATGCTGATTTTGTAAAATTGGATGACTATTACTTCTTTGTATTTCTCATTCATAACATTTCAAGTTTTCTGCAGCTGACTTCAAATGTTTGCTCAGCTTACAGTAGTCACAGTGTTTTTTTGCAGGAAAGGTATTTTTTCTAGTTTGGTCTGTTGTGTTATCATGGGTAAGACAGAGATGAGCCAAAATGTGAGGAAAAGCATTAGAATGACTGGAAGGATGTTTGGATGGATGGCCCACTTCAAGCTGATGCGTGAGCCTTTTTATTTAGTTCTTATCATTTTATGATTTAAACATTCAAAACAGCTGTCAGGCAATCAGAACAACACATGGCAAGTCCGTGGGCACTCTTCTGTGGAATTGGGCCAGTGTGCAGTGTCCAAGCTCAGACACAAGCAGCAGAACCTGTTAAATTATCTTTAACAGGTCCCCCTCATCAGCCACAAAAACTCTACTTATAGCAGACCGCCCTCTTTTAAGAAACATTGCTGAATTCATAAGTATTTCACAGTGATTGTAATGGCATCTCTGTTTCTCGTTTTATTTATGAGATGCTGTGTAAAACATGCGTTATAAAAAGGTCGGACATCTAGAATTCCCAGATGATGTACATTATACGAGCTGCACATGACAACTTAGTCGAAAAAATTTTTGGGACCCATGTATAAATCCAACATGGCTTACATAAATAGGGTCTTCTTTTTAGGTGGGGGGCTTCTGGAGATCGGTACCAGTCCAATGTGACCTTGAAAGTTAAGCAGATATAGATCATGGATGGATGGATGGATGGATCAAGTTGAACCTAACTTACTTGAAATAGATCAGGGATGTCCAAGTCCACTCACCTGAGGTAAATGGACTGCTCATTACCAGGGCTCTGCAGAGGGGAATGACAGCTGGTGAGGGAATTCAGCTATCTGTGTCTGGTTTCGTGGTGCAGGGATGTATGAAGGTTGCAGAAGCTTCTTCATCTTCATATTATTATTCGGAATTAGATGTGGTAATAATAGATATATAGCAGTGTTACTAATACTTTTAGTAGTGGTCTTGAAAAACTAAAGGGACCAACTATAGGAATCAGACTATGTGGTTGTACCATTCATATATTTGAATGAGCATTTATTTAAAAGGATTTTTTTTCCTGCACATACAATTTTAACATTTACTCTAAAAGAAAAACACAAAATAATCAGAACATTATATAATAATTAGTTTGACATTGAAATGTAAAATACTTGGCATAGCAAATTTGACAACCTTATAGAACAATAAACATATTTAATCTTAAGCATCTGGTCCATCATATTAGAAGCCGTACAAGAATATATTTATATATGTTTTTATCCAAATTATAATAATTCAATACAATAGTTAAAAGTAAATTGAAAATCCTTTGTTACCATAAGTCTTGCATTTGTACAATAATGATAGTTGCTTTTTGTACTTGGGGGTTTTAGTACAGTTTGATTCTGGAGGCCACTTTTTCCTGTATTTGTCTTTTTTATTGATTCCAAGTTCACAGTTCTGATCTCCAGCCATCAGTGAAACACACGTGTAACAGACGGCTTTTGACCTATAGGTGTCACTCACAGCCACCCAACATAAAAGTAAGATCACTTTCATGGCATCTGCTCTTTTCAGTAAAACAGGATCAGATGAAAAAATATTGGGTGGCGTCAAGAAATACTGCATAAAATAACTTTAATGCAGTTAAAGGGGAGAAATATAAAAATTTAATTGTGTCTATCAGAAAACAACAGTTTGACACAATTCTAGGGTTATTTCTTATCCATTCCCTCAACTGCTTTGAAGTTTTACAGCAGTGCTCCTCCAGGATCCAACCCCCTGTACAAAGGCAAAGAGATTCGCAACTTAAATAGCAGCTACAGTGTTTTGAAGGTTTTTTGTTTCAACACCATAAAGCTGTTTTGTGCCAAAGGTGACATTGTTTGAAATAGACCATGTTAACATTAAAAGCTAATCACTGACCTGGTCTTCTGCTCCAGTCGGCTGACCCAAATAACAGTTATGTAGATGCAGCAATCTATATGTGATGGATGGTTAATGTATATCCACATATCAGAAAAACCTTTTTGAGCTTTTTCAAAGGACTTTAATTTGTCAATGCTAATTCTGTGCAGGCCTTAAACTAGAGAAGAAAATTCTGCTTTAATTAATCTTCACTGCTCAGTGCTGTGTAGACTTCAGCCCTGAATTCATTTTCACCTTTTTACCTTTTTCCACATGAGGATAAAATGCAATTGAAGCAAGAAGGGGATGATGTAACGTCTGTTAACATGGAAAAAACAATGCCTGAATGTAGCACTCTTCGACTCCGAAGCGGGAACATCTCAATCTACAAAGAGCAAGGCTGAACATGTTCCAAGGAAAATGTGTTTATAATACATTGGGACCTTGAATAGATTTCCGTGGGATTCCTACCACGAATTGTTCACGAATGGTAACATTTCCTTGGAATGATCAGTTCTTTAACATTTAGGGGAAAATTTACTCATTGTTGCATAGTTAATATTTCTATAGTACTATTTGACATTTGCTGGCCCACTAAATGCATTTTGTTTCTTAGTATTGCAGTTTGAACCAATCTGAAATCGTTAATATTTTTCTCGTATGCTCTAGGCAACCATATGTGGCAAAAATACTTTTTCTGCATCCACAGTCACTGCATCTGCTTTAGTATCCTGTCTTGTGTCTCCTCATCTGGCATGCATCAGCTCTCACATTCTTCCAGCAGGACAATATTTCTTTCTTTCTTTTCGTCTCGTTCCAGACAAGTGCAGAAGGCCACTGCATTTATTGTACCATTTACACAATGGCGACATGTTCAGCCGCTGCCACTGCTTTCAGCAGCAATGTAATAATCTCGAGAAGGGTCACTAATTCAAATAGTTTGGAAAGTATCCAGCTTAAACATTCCCTGGGTGTGAGGCACAGGAAAGAATTGCTGTAAGTAGCCATAATAAGAGGTGCTACTATCCTGTGAAATCGGCATTTGCCTGCGGGAGCTATTATGTGTTCCAAGAAATATGAAAGAGGGCAGAAAAGGTGGAACTGGCTCAAATTATTACCCTTGTAGTATTCCATGATAAGATATCCACAGGGCTCCCATTTTTCCATTTCCTCTGCCGGTTGATGTTTTTATGAAAAAGACTGAAAGGAATAAAATGTTGTTATGAAAGTTATTTGTTTTTTCCAAGTAAAAAATATTTTTCCTTATGTGTGACCATTGTGCACATAAAGCACAGTGAAAAAGGCGGTTTTGCATAAGTTATGTATCACAATGCTGTAAAAAATGATTTCCCTAATACAGTTTGCTACCTTTTTGCATTAATGTCCCAAATTATGTTTAGTATTATTTTAGAGTGTGGGAGAACTGATAAAATTGGCATAATTATAAATTTTGCTGTTTGTCAAAAAAACCTTTAAAAGAAAGTTAAAGGATCAGTTTGCAAACTTATGCTCAAGCAAGTCTGTGTTTTGCAGCAAAAATATCATCCAAACAACACCACTGAGTCAATATTAAATAACGATAGGTTTAAGTCTAATTAAGATGATGCTATATTAACATAAAAATACTCTTAATGGTCCCAAAGTGTTTTAAGTGACTAAATTAACTGTGCAATAGATTAGCTCAATTTAAATGTAAAAGATTCGTGGCGGGTTACTGTGAAAAATTGATGCCAGTTTTTGGTTCCAGGGGTGTGCGGTAAGTTTAGGGGCCGATTACTTTTCACAAGTTTTGCTTGATCAGTGTTTTTCCTGTAGTAAATTAAATCTGTGTTATTAAACATATACATATATTTATTTTTGCTATCTTTTTCTGATATATATATAAATCCTGATGAATCCAGTCAGTTTGGTGGATTACAGGCATCTCTAGATGACATAAAAATGTGGATGACTTTAAACTTTCTGCTCTTGAACTCTGAATAGACACAAGTTGTTATCTTTGGACCAGAACCTCTAAAAAAGAAATTGCTTAGTCAGCCTATTGATCTGGATAGAATCAGGTTGGCATCTGGTGACAATGTAAAGAACCTTGGTTTTATTTTTGATCAGGAAATGTCTTTCAAGTCTCATATAAAACAGGTCTGTAAGATTTCCTTGTTTCACCTTAGGAATATAGCAAAAATTAGATATATTCTCTGTAGAACAGATGCTGAAAAGCTAGTCCATGCATTTGTTACTTCAAGGCTGGACTATTATAACTCTTTATTAGCAGGAAGTTCACAAAATGTAATGAAAAGTCTACAGTTGGTCCAAAATGCTGCAGCAAGAGTTCTGATTAAACTTAAAAAGAGAGATCATATCTCCCCAATTTTAGCTTCCCTTCATTGGCTCCCTGTCAAACTTAGAATGGATTTTAAGATTCTTCTTTTGACATATAAAGCCCTTACTAATAAAGCTCCATCGTATATCAGAGATCTGATTACTCCTTTTGTACCTAACAGAGCACTTCGCTCTCAGACTGCAGGTTTACTGGTGGTTCCTAGAATCTCTAAAAGCACAATGGGAGGCAGATCTTTCAGTTATCAGGCTCCTCTCCTGTGGAACCAGCTTCCAGCTTTAGTCCGTAAGGCAGACACCCTGTCTAGTTTCAAATCTAGGCTTAAAACCTTCCTGTTTGATAAAGTTTATAGTTAGGAAGAGGTAGAGAAGACAGCCTAATCCGGTTGGGGAGGAACTCAGTCTTGACAGACGGTTCTCCTTTGCTCTACCTTCTTCATGTCTCACTCCATAGGGTTAAGTTATTTAAGTTTTTCTATAGTTATGCTGCTATAGGCTTAGACTGCTGGAGGATAATCTGACCACTTCTCTCTCTGCTACTTCCTTCTTTTGTCCAATCTACTTAGTTACCGTTATTTCAACCTTGTTAACCGTTTGTTTTCTCTTAGTGTTCTTCTCTCCATAGTAACCACACCTGGGCTGGCGTCCTGTTAGCTGAGACAGCTTCTTGGATGAGAACATGGGCTGAGATGCTTTCAGTGACACACTACAACTGCTGCCATAAACTCTATTATTTCAGCATCCTGTGCTTCTAATTTAGCTTTCTGTCGGTCGTGGCAGATGGCTGCTTGTACTGAGCCTGGTTCTGCTGGAGGTTTCTTCCTGTTAAACGGGAGTTTTTCCTCTCCACTGTCGCTACATGCATGCTCAGTATGAGGGATTGCTGTAAAGTCAACGACAACACAAGCCATTGTTTTGGTCTGCTGATTCCAGATGAGTGAATGCTGCAAGTCAATGACTCGATGCAATCTGCTGGGGTTCCTTAGATTGGAAACCTTCTCAAATTGATTTGTTATGATGTATCTTTGATTTTAATTGATTTTCTGTGAAGTGCCTTGAGACGACACCTGTTGTAAATTGGCGCTATGTAAATAAACTGATTCTTGATTCTTGATTCTTGATATTTAAATTATTTTGGTATGTTGAAATATTTAGATGTGATAAAGAAACGCAAATAATTTCACAAAATATATACCATCGTACAAAGTAGGGCATATCTTTAACAGCCTAACCACTGTTCAGTCAGTTTACATTTGCAGCTCAATTAATTTCTAATCATGGGAAATCTTGTGTCCAGTGATCTCATTTGAACTACATTGGATTTTCATTTTCAGGTGACGCTCAGCATATCCTCTTAGAAATTTTGAATCATGTGCCCACAGTGCCTGGAAAAAGTTTTAATAGTTGTTCAGTGCAAACAAAGTGTCTCAGAATTAGCACATATTTAAATTGCATGTAATTTAATCTCAGTATAAATAATATTGTTTGAAGTTCTGAAAGGGTTGTTAAAGAACATCAGTAAATGTACAGCATCATCAAGAACAAGTGGCACAGCACACAGCTCGGGAAAATGGTTATTGAGTGTCTTTAAACAGGATTAAGTTATAAAGTGCCACCTGATTATTTAAATATCTTGCAGAGCCCTGTTTAATCCACAACTGAAACACAGAAAGAGTATGACTCAACTGCAGACTAACAAAAAAGGGCAAGGAGACCATTAATCAGAGGAAAACAAGCAACAATCTCAGGTTTACTGTAGATGAGATGCCAAGACTCACAACTGGACTAAAAGAGTTTCCAGAAAAAACACATCGCTGAAGAAATTCATTAGAGCCCACATTTGCAGAATTTCCCAGCCTATAGGCAGACACCTATGAGAGAAGGAAAATGAACTCTACACTTCAGCTGGAATATACCATTGTCATTGTGAGACATGACAAGCTTTTCTACACAGTTATAATGTTGGATTTGATAGAAAGACAGATATAACTAAATACAAGGTAAAGCAAAAAAAAAAACTCTTAGAGGCTATAAAAGATCTGTAAACTGGGTTGAGGTTTTCCTTATGATAGGACATTGAACACTAGACCTATAGCCGGACCTATAAAGAATGGTTTAGGTCAAACCACATTACACGTTACAATGATCCAGCCAGTGTTTAAAACCAAACCCAGTCAGGAATATTTGCCCAAATTTGAAAACTAATATTTGAATCGCTCTTAGTGAACGTAAAGCAACACCAAGTAACTGTTCAACCTTCACAAAGTAGTTTGAGAACATTTTTGATTATTCGTCGACTTACAGCTCGTTGAATGACACCTCTGTCATGGCCCGAGGGGGTCCGCATTTCTTTAACCGGAACTAAGCATTTTAGAGGACGGTGGCAGGAACCCTGCCACACAAAACAACAAAAAATGTGCTTACTGCTTTACGCCATACATCCCTTCCCCCGTTTCTTATTTTCAACATCATCATATCATTTTGTTTCGACACAATTAGATTCATGATCTCATCGCGATTCATCCATCACACAGCCACTGGGAACAGAAATGTACTTCAATCCAACTGCAGGCAATTGGGAGATTAGGATTTTACGACGCTATACGCTGGCGATCATGGAAAATGCAGCCTTCCTTCATGCAAAACACTGCCGCTTTTATCCACACTGGGCCGCCAAAATCGACCAAACCTGGAAGTTCTTTAGTGTTGCTTTAAGCTTTTTGCGAGAAAAAAATAAATACAACGAGCAAAGATTATAGACTAGAGTTTCAGAGTTATGCTGAGACATACACCAAAAGACTTCCAGCTGCAAATTAAACAAATGGTGCAAAAGCATTCAGGAATGGGACAAATACAATAAAAAATATGTGCTTTATGGTTTTCACATTATTACTGGTTGATAAAGATTCGTGACCACTCAGTTACCACTCACTCCATCTTTTTTGAATATGTATGTCGGCAATGGAGCAGTATTGTATAAATCGTAGTCAAGGAGATGATGCTGATGTGTTGGGTGGTCCCTATCAGCACGCTTTCCCATTCAGCAAATCCTTGAAAAGTCTTTACAAGGAGCAGGTGGGAAGTCCCCTTCACCACTTTCCATTTTTGTCTTAATTTCCCTCGGTGCAGCCTCCTGTGGTGCTTCAGTATTATGCCTCTGTTGGTTTGTGTTAAAGACTTCCTCCCTCTCTTCAGCTCATGTTATTTGGACCCACAGCAGTGCATTGAAGGGAAAACTATTTCAGGTTTAAGGTTTACAACATTTGCTGGCAATCAGCCACATGTGAGGCTTGTTCCTTAAGAATGCTGATGAAAATAGATGTCTGACTGATGGTGTTTTTGAGTACTTATTGCAGGGGTTTTGGAACAAATCTTAAACTTTATTTTCATGATTAGATTAGGAATGTTTCTTGGCGCTCTGCGGCGCTGGATGAGTTAGCCTTGTCTTACAGAAGAATAGATCACACACTAACTCCGTGGAAAGAGCCGTTCAATCCACCTGTTTAAACAAAGAAGGAGGAGCAGGACTTTGTATCACATAATGGACAGTTACCATGAATGACTGCTGCATTAGGAGGCCCATGTAAACAATGATGTCACAGTCACAGGCATTACTTTTACTGAAAACCTCAGTGAACATTAGAATACAACTGTAATCCAAGGAGTGGAGAGGTATATATTTCACTCTGCTTCAGGAAAATGTTTAAACATGCTGTATTTAATTAATGAAAAAAATGCATTAAGTGTAATTACGAGATGGGTGGAAATGTCAGAGGGTTTTAGCTGTTATAAGTAGTGCAAGACACTATATAAATGTGCATGAATGAGAAATTACAACAGTGTGAGGTGCAATTAGCTCTGCCACACCGATCCATGTCAGATGACATTATCTCACACACTGAGAGCTGTTACAGCAGAGGGCCATTTTAGTCCAAGAAGTGTTAGTAGGGTGTGTGTGTGTGTGTGTGTGTGTGTGTGTGTGTGTGTGTGTGTGTGTGTGTGTGTGTGTGTGTGTGTGTGTGTGTGTGTGTGTGTGTGTGTGTGTGTGTGTGTGTGTGTGTGTGTGTGTGAGACGGGGTTGAGCTTACCATTTGTTTGCTGCTTGTAGCCATGAGGACAAACTCACATGCTCTGAATTGTGATATATTTTCATGTAGATGCTGATGACAGACTGGAATTTAGATTAGAAATATGCTGTTGTTGAAACCGCACACGGGGGTAATTAATTTCTGAGGCGAACGCTGCCAGGACATTCCAGGGTATTTCAAGAGATTAATAATGGCAGGTGGTCACGCAAAATGTTTGCTGTGCAATCCGTGTCATCCATGCAACGTGAACACTTACATTTACCCCAGGAATAAACAAAGTACCCATTTATGTATATGTATAAAGGGAGGAGATAGTACTTAAATTTTATTTAATGCATCGAGTATTTTTCTTACCTTTTTTGTACATGTTGTGACATTGCAACCAAAGCCTTCAGTGCATTTCAAATAAATTAAATTTATTAAACCAAAGACAAAATAGCATATTCTGTGCTCTGATACCATAAAATAATGTTCAGATGTCACCCTTATAAGTAAATAGAGTCCATCAGTGCTTAATTTTGTCAGGTTTGTCAGAGGATGTCAGTGAACAAACAAATTAGATAGATTAGGGAAAAAGTCAGAGCTGCAATGCCTAAGTTTGAGTTAAAAAAGTTAAGAAAGCCAATAATTAGAGTATTGACTCATCTCTGTCGCTGATCATCCATCTGAGACCCAAGAGACTACTGGCCCCTAAATGCTGCCCTTAGAGCCTTTTCTGATCATTCTGTTCAGCCAAGGAAGATGCCTCTGTCTTCATATGTTCTCAGAAGTGGGTCGATGACCCTTGAGGTCAAGCCAAAAGTAAGGTCATGTACACAAGGCTTCATTTGTTAGTGTGGCTGTGTGGCATCTGGGGAAGAAATACGGCCTTTCATGAGCATTTTAATTAGTAATAAAACCCTACTATAGATTGTTTATCGATTATGTAGGCAATTTTATTTCCTTATCAAGCACCTTTTTCGGATTCTGATAGATAGATAGATAGATAGATAGATAGATAGATAGATAGATAGATAGATAGATAGATAGATAGATAGATAGATAGATAGATAGATAGATAGATAGATAGATAGATAGATAGATAGATAGAAGCTGTAAGCATGAGAAAATACATAGAATCAAGAATCGGTTTATTTATATAAGGCACTTTACAAGAAAATCACATAAAAAACCTAAATATGAAAGAAAAACAACTCACTCTAATGTGTTCTTTGCCCCGCCCTGCGGAGGAGAGGCGCTCCAGCCTGCGGAGTCAGATTCAGGACATAAACTTTACGCACAGGATTCCCTGAGAAGCCCAAAGGCACCGAAGGACAAGAGAGGCGAGGTAAGCTGCAGTTAGAACTACTCTAAATGTCATGCAGTATCTTACAGTGCGCATTTTGATCTCAGCTAAACTATAGGCTAGACTTGCTTAGTTCTCACGGTGCGTTAATTCATGGATACTGGGGATACTGGAGCGCTCTTCCTAAAAACGAGCGCTTGATGTAATCCGGTCTTCAGCTGTGAAATTATTTGCAGGGGATTGTTTTTTTTTGCGAGCTGTCACATATTTGAGCCTTGACCTTTCTGCATGTGCGTTATGGATCGTCCTGAAACAGTGTTTGCATGGGCGTATGTGTCACAGGATAAAGGTCAGTTTTTTGCCTATTTATGTTTTTTCTTGGACATCAAAAACACAAGAAGATGTTTTTTTTAAAGTTCTAACATAATATATATATATATATATTTTTAGAGTCCCTATATGAGCTTCAATTCATGGTTAACCCCAGCTAAATTTCCTCATGTGTCCTTTTGCTATGACTTTTTTTTCTTCTGTCACTCAATTAGAACATTGCAGGCACATGGTTAGTGGTTGGACTTTGTTTTTAAAGCTAAGGCCAGTCCTGCTGCAACACAGAAGATCTGGTAAAAGGATTTTGTACCCTCTGCACAAAGACATCATTGATTCCTTGAATTAGTGCTACAGTGGGTTTTATGAGGTTCTATGCCAAAAAGGTTTGGAACATGAGTCTTTGTTTTAATGGAAAATACATATATATACCTTCCAGCTGTTAAATTGTTGTACTTTTCAATATATACCATGTAACTATATTTATTTCTACTATGTTGAACAGTTTTAACAGTTGCAGTAATAACTTTTAATTAGACTTCTGGACATATATGCTTGTCCGGTTGCATCTATTTGGGTAAAGTTATGCAAAATCCCATCAAATTAATTTAATTTATATTGCAGTAACATCATCTCCCACTGAAACTGAAAGAATAAAACACATTTATTTTTGATTATAGTATTGTTGTGGGTGGAAAATTAAAGCTTCAAAAGTATATCACTGCTTTAAAGGCTTTCACAACGATTTCTATAATATAAATGTAACTGCAGGTTTTTTATTGTATTTTTTTATTTGTTCAAAATGGAGTACAAACGTTGTTAATAGTCAATAAATGTCTTTTTACTGGGGTATAAATGTTTTTTATTAGCCAAAACCTCAAAGATGATAACTAATAGAACATATATTAACAATGAATTAGGATATTATTTAAAAAATTTTTTTTACAACAACAGGAACTTGGGAAAACCAGTTCATACTCTGTCTTGCCACCTTTCACTGTGAGAAGGATCGAAAAGTTAAGCTGCAGCAAACAGTGGGGATCTAATGCCGACTCTTGGTTTGGAAGGCATGCCAGACAAAAGGCATTTCGAGTATTAACCAGTAGTTTACCAGATGAGACTTAGACAGTGGTTTTGGCAACATTTCCTGGGATGTATAAACAGGGCATATGCATAAAAACCCGTTGTGGCACCATGTTTTACACACAAGTCAAAATAAACAAAATTGTGTGCAAATGTAGGCTTTATACAGCCCTGCTGTGGGAACGTATTACTCAGACTGTTTTCAGATGACAGTGTCAAACTAAAAAGCCTCAAAACTTGACTAAATACACTGAAGTATGACTCTTTTTTTGTCAAGGAGCATTTGAACATGATATTTATTTTTATATTTCAAAACCGAATAATAAAATGTAACCACATTTAGCGTCCGACCACATATCAAAATTCACATATGCAAATCATGGGAAACACTTTAAGTTTAGAAGCATAACTTGTCTAGTCAGCCCTTTTTTTTTTACCAACAATAATCATTTTGGATCAGAAGATTAATTGGAAATAAATCAGGTGTGACGAAACAATCACACACATCCAAAAATAGACGCGTAAAGTTGAGGAACAACGGCAGCTTTGGCAAAGCTAGAGAACATCATTGTAGGAAGAATTCAAAAGGAGCATGTTTTCCAACGTTGTACTGAACCTTTGATTTCTGTGTTCCTGCTCCTGCATCCCCCAGCTTCCACTCAATCTCCCAATAAATGTTAACATAACATAATAATATGCTGGTTTATTGGACAAGGATCAGAATGTACCTACGGCCATGTTAATGAATTTTACCATTTTTGGCAACTCTATTTTTTTTAACTCAATTAAGTACGCCTGAGGAATGACTGTAAGATAAAATTCGACTTTTTGCCCCCACCTCCGTCACAAAGACCTCTATTTTGCATTGAGTACTTTTTTTTATTTAGTTTAGCCTTTCTGGAGATCATTGCTATTATCTGAACCCAGAATGAAAGCCTGCGATATTTCTACTAATCTACATATTCATTTCCGGGTGGGGACACCCCTGTCCTGTATTTGAGCTCCATTTCACAAAATGTATAAAACAAAGTTGAGAAGAAACATCTGTAAGCACAGTTTTATACTTCTGATCTTTTCAACGTCACACTTTTCGATAGTTGTCCATGCACCAACTTTTAGTTTGCAATCTTTTATGCATTAGGTGTGGAGTGAAACAAAAGATGAAAGTGTGGTTCTTTTCCACTTTCTTTCATCCTCTAGTTAAGTATGGTTTTGAATTCATAATGCTGTGGGCTTTAGCCCTTGTCTTACAGTCTGTGGAAACACTTTTAAATGGTAATATTAATAAAAACCTTTTGGCTTCTGCAGCGAAAAAGAGTCATTACTGGGTCTTTCAGGAAGATAATAATCCAAAACATATTTACTAATTTACATAGACATGGTTTACCAATCTCAACATAACATTCTTTCATGATCATGTCAGTTTTATGACCTACATTTTTAAAACCTGTTTGATCAGTCATAGAGAAGATGACACAGGAAAAGAACCAGAACTCTATATTGTGCAAAGACGGATGATTAACGATCCATATCTTTGAGGCTTCACGCCTGTGAAATGTTAGGGGAGGACTAAAGGCGAGGTAGCAATAAAAACTGCTGAAATATAAAGGCTGAATTTTAATACAACTTTTAATGTGCAGCTGGAATGAAATATGAATTGATTTTAACACTTCTGTTTTATCATAAGAGAATTTATGTTAACACACCTTTTTTAAGATCTTTAAAGGAGGTGACAATAGGAGGGATCAACACAGATGTTTACTGTTACCTGAATCAGTATACACAACACATTTATCAAAAGCTGTTACAATATATTTTCTAACACAAAATTATGAAGCTATAGTTTATATTTTACAATTAAAAAATACTAAAGACTACTTTTATAAATAAGAATAGTATAGGAAGGTTTTTTTTCTTCGTCTTGTACATCTTGTTTGGTCATTATTGTAAGTTTTCCTTCTTTTAACTGTACCATCACCTAAATTTCCCTGTGCAGTTAAATATAAAGCATGGCCTTCCCTCCCTCTCACCCTCTCAAAGCTTTAGTGATAAAAGAAATGTGCATTTGGCTGCTGATCAAATCAAATTAGACGCGTTTTACATTGAATCAAAATCTGCTTTGACTATATTAGAACGCATTGTTTTAATCACTCTATTTAATAAATTGTGTTTGTGTGTGTTTTTTAACAGGTTTAAAGATCAAAAAAATCCACCAAGAAAAAAAATCTGACTTCAAGGCATTAGCTGTCTTTTTTTTGTTTTTGCAGTTTAGAGCAAAATGCAAATACGATTATGCATTTTTTTGCTGGTAATATATGTGGATGTCACTCTGAGCCAGAAAGACTGCACAGGTGTGACCTGCCCTGTTTTGCAGAACTGCATCGATTCAGTTTTAGAGGATGGCGCCTGTTGTCCCAAATGTGCACAAAGAGGTTGCATCTGTGAAGGCTACCAGATTTACGACTGCACACAAAAAGGCTTCTTGTATGGGAAGGTACCAGAGGGTGAATCCTACTTGGTGGATTCTGGAAGCACTGAATGCACCTGTCCCCAGGGAGGAGGGAACATAAGCTGCCTTTATATTCTGTGTCCTGAGATTCCCCCAAACTGCATTGATGTTTTACAACCTAAAGACGGTTGTCCACAGTGTGGGCGTGTCGGCTGTGCCCATGGCAGCAAAAAGTATGAGGCAGGACACTCCTTCCAGTTAGACCAGTGTCAGGTTTGCCACTGTCCGAATGAGGGGGGCAGATTAATGTGCTCCCCGATCGCTGGCTGTGATCTCCGAGGTGTTAATAAGCCCACACGGGCAACAACCACTGAAAATAACACCCCCGTGAGAGACTTTAATCAAGGTCATGACTCTCGATCGACAAGTCTTGTAGAACCATTTTCCAACCTTGCCCTGGCAAACTCTCTGCCACTTTATAAAGAGGACCCACCCAGCTTTGGCTCAGATGATTATGACTACATACTGGCAGGACCGACATCTTTCCCCATTCAAAATCTGGCCCAGTCGCAGAAAGCTGCAACAGTTGCTTCAGCTTACCAAGAATCAAGCTCTACAACCTTAACGTCTCATATTGACAGAGAAAAGGACAAGACAGAAACTGAAAAACCTAAAAGCACTGGGAGGAGAGATAAAAATGACCTGACACAAGTGCTGGATTCAACCACGACAGGAACTCAAAGCGATTCATCTCCATCAACAAGTACAGACGCACAGGTAGTTTCGCCGGACAACAAGAAGTCAAAGCAGGAAACTGACGAAAGGTCCCTGAGAAACAACCTGCACAGGATGGGAGTTAGAGAGTTTGGTCATCAGAAAAAAAGGCAGCGAAGCCACACCAGACATGACGGTGAAACCCATTCTGTCAGCCACACTAAACAAGAAAAAGTAACAGTGGAGAAGAAGCCCCGACTTGGCATGCCAACAGAACATAGTTTGTACCGAACAGTCCACTTCAGTCCCACCAGCAGAGCTCCAGTTAGGATGAGAGAAGATCCTCAAAGACAATCGCACACCCTCAACAACGACGACTCACAGGATGCAGAGGAACACCTTGGAGGTAATTCTGACCTGTTATATTAAAATGCATTTGTACTGCTTAGACAAGACAAAAAAGAAAGAAAATTTAAAGAAAACTTTTTATACAAATAATTCCTTTAGTAAATAATATTAGACAAACATTTGTGTCTTTTATACTCAATTTAAGATCAACTACATAAAGCTAATGTTTATCAAAACGTTTAAATCAAGTTGGGTTAATCATATGATAAAATTGGTGCAAAGGTTTCCAAAAGATAAGGCACAGCATTTTTTAAATAATTATAAAACAACATAAGATGAAAAAAAAATTTCAATGCTACTCCATGCCGTGAGAAAGAAGGTAAAACATAAGTTACAGAACTGAGCCAACATTTTATTTTACCCAAATGTTTATAGAAGGGGGGCCCAACCTTTTTTGTCCCAAGATCTACTTTTCAAGTAGCCAACTTCCTGAGATCTACCAGTCCAGTGTCAACATCGCAAACCCCCACAGATCGTTTCCAGCCTGCAGTAACTACCCTCACAACACTTTTTGTTTTTGTCATACAAACATTAGACATCATATCACAAACCCGCCCTCTCTCATACACACACACAGAAAAATTCCTCACACACAAACACACACACACACACACACACACACACACACACACACACACACACACACACACACACACACACACACACACACACACACACACACACACACACACCAATCTGCATGATGAGCAATAGCCATAACTGACCTTAATATGAACCAAACAGAAAAATAAACCAGATAAAAAACAGGTAGATCTCTGTTTGAAAAAAGGAAATCACTTCCTACCTTAGTGGGAGACCTGGCACTGGGAGGAAGAGGCTAGCTTTTCATACTGAACTGATTACTGATTACTTAACCTTTCACTTTATCAAATCATTTTTAGACAGCAGGGGAATTCCTAATTATAAATTTTGGAGGGAAACGAAATTGCTAACACGTCATTGAATGCATTGAATGCATTTAGTATGTCTTTTGTCAAAGACATAATTATTATATTCTAATTCACTGATTAAAATATTCATTTAATCTAAAAAGTTTGTTGTTGAAATCAGATTACATGACAAAATAACTCGATTGTGCAAAAATAAATGACCAAACAATTTATTGTAAAATATGTAAAATGCAAAAAAAAAAAGTAAAATGCAAAACAAGCTTTAAAATAGAACCACTTTTACTATTTACTAAGACTACTATACTATTTCTATACTAGAACTATTTACATATATATATATATATATATATATATATATATATATATATATATATATATATATATATATATATATATATATATATATATATATTATATATATATATATAAAAAAAAATTTCTTTTCCATGTTTTTCTGTTTTCTGTAATTTTTAGTTGTTGTTTTTTTTTGGTTTATTTTAGAGGGTCTGAATATTCGGTAAATATAGCGTCAAAGTCGCTAAGTTGGCAACACTGACTTCCTGTCATGTCATAACTGGTCATAACCTCGCGGTCGACTTGGGATCAGTCCGCGATCAATAGATCGCGATCGACTGGTTTGGCACTCTGGGTCTACAATAACACTTCACTCTTTGTCTTTTTTTATATATATTAACCTGTTGTGTATATTAGTATTATTAGTATTATTAGTATTATTAGTCTCATCATATTAGGGTGAATATGCTGATAACACTACCAGAAACATAATTAAGGAATCTGTTTGTTTCCTCGTGTTTTATCAACGTCAACAAGGTTTTTATTAGAGAAACAACTGCAGCTCATCAATCTTATAAAGTTACGAAGCCCTTTCCCAAAAAATCACATTAAGAATATAAACATGTAAAGTTAAAATATAACTATGAAAGAATGTTTCTAAGTTGCCAAGCCATGAGATGACTTGGCTATAAAAACATTGAAATTTGTCCAAAATAGGTGAATAACTAGCAGCTGACAGGTGCAGTTATAAAGGTTTAGTGAGTCGGGCTGGGCCTGTTTCCATGTAATCTGATGAAGATTTTAGTCAACCACTTGGTCAAATTTGTGCCAACTGTTGGCCGAAAAAAGCAAATGGAGGACTACAATCTTATAAAAAAAACAACAACAATTAAACAGAATGTTTAAGAGCAAATCAAGTTGGCGTACTGGCCCAATTAACGTTAAATTAAGGACCTTGTCCAATACAGAAATGAATGGCTTAAACTGTAATCAACTGCTGCAACTGTAAATAACAGTGTGGTAACATGTCTCTTGAGTATGCGATGGACAGGTCTGATCATACACCAGGAGGCCATTTAAAGTGATTATGAAAATGTCCCTGTAAAGTTGTTAGAGAAGGACATTTATAGTGTCTGTTGAATATAAATATGTATACTTTTGATGTGGCTTTAAATTTTGTCTTCTCACAAAGACGGGTAATTGGGATTTTAGGTTACATATTAGCTAAAAAGATTTTTATACCAAAGTTACACATTAGTTACACAAGTTTAATGCCATAAAATGTTGTGTAACTTTGGCATTAAATTTAACCTAATTTGTGGAGTCCTGGTAGAACTCCAAGAGACATCCATCCATTATCCAACCAGCTTATCCTTGTGGGGTTGCAGAGGTCTGCTGGCCTCTATCTCAAACTCACAAGGGGCGAGAGGCAAGTGCACACCCTGGATGGGTCGCCAGTCCATGGCAGGGCAACATAGAGACACACACAGGACGAACAACCACTCGAGCAAACAACTCACACCTAAGGACAATTTAGAGTACCCAATCAGCCTAACAGTCATGTTTTTAGACTATGGGTGGAAGCCGGAGAACCCGGAGAGAACCCACACACGCACAGGGAGAATATGCAAACTCCCTAGGTGGAATTAAACCCAGAGCATTCTTGCTGTGCAGCCCTCCAAGATACATAATATACGTTTTTCACAACATAAATCCATAAACTATGGATTCATATTCTGTTGCAAATGGGACTTCTTTTGGCTTTTTTGTTGCCATTCTCCAATTATCTCAGATTTGTGGAGTACTGACCAATAACTCTACTGTTAACCGTTTCTTCCACCAGAGCAGTACACTTCTGCAGCTCTTTCAGCATTACTACAGGGCTTTTGGCTGCTTGTTTAATTAATGCTCTACTTGCAGTTTTATTGTATGTTTTAGCTTTACCAAAATGTTTGTTTTCTATAAGATCCTGAAAGCTTGGGAACCTAACCCTGTCTTTAACTTTGCTACAACTTTGCTTTCATTTAATATTTAAGCAATATTATATATTGACCTTTTACATAAAAAATGAAATAAACTGAGATTTGTGGTTCGTAATTGGGCTGTGACATGTGAAACAGTTAAAGGAGCAAAAATAATGTTGTCTTACTCTGTATCTTTGGAGCTGCTTTACGACTTTATGTTGCTTTGAAATAATCACGTAATATACTAAATGACATGTTGTATTCAACACACTTTATGGGACAGAAATGTTCTGAAAGGTAAAATCTTTGATTTGTGAGAGTGTAAAGTGTCCTTTCTACCCTGACAATAACCACACACTAAAAATGTTTTACAGGACTCTTTTTGTTGAGACCTGTCAAAAAATGTTGTTTCTTTCAACGCCTTTTCCCTGTCGGTATGCACATTGTATGTAGAGGATATCCTTAAAGGCAACAAGAGCCTTTGCATTGCCCAGAAATGCCTGTGAGCCAAAAAAATATAAAATGTATATACATTTATTATTAGACTTTTTATTCCTGCTATACAGTTGTCAGTTGTTTTTGCACATTGTACCCAGATTAGCCTAATCTGTTTAGATCAACAAAGTACAGTTTTATTGAAAGTTTCAATTTCATTCAAGGCCCTTTTTCTTTCTTTTCCAGAGCTGAAATTTGAGGTAACACCTAGGCTTCACAACACTCCACTACTCTGAAGTCAGATTTTCAGTGTGGTGACATGTTGAAACACAAACAGGAAAGTCCCAGTTGATAAAAGCCTTGAGTAATGCCTGTTATCAATGCTATTAGCTCAGGCGACAATGTTATTTGGACAGGAATAGAGAAAGTACAAATAACAGCCACATGGCCTTTTATTCCAAACAGGAATTGGAGTTCTTTTTCCATGAAGCTCAGTTAGAATCAGTATTTTGTTCCATCTATAACGGAAACTTGTGCTTTGTTTCATGGCATTTCGTGCACAAAAAAGGAAGATGGGATTGTTTAGGAGCTCTAATGCTAAACTGGTGTGGTTTTAGATTTCTTTCTGGTGGTTTTTTTGTACCTGAAACCTGCATAACTCCCATGTGATGAATGAGACCACTGTTATCGCTTGATTGCCAGGCGCTATTCCATGCCCTCCTTCGAGTCAGTGTGATTACCCATCTCCCATGAGGCTGCTGCTTTTCCAATCCTCTTAGTAATAACCTCATCTGAAGCACACATCCACCCATTTACAGACATTGGTGAACACAACCTATTATGCTGATCTAAACCTAGAATTATTTTAGACTTGAAAAAAGTAGATAAAACGCACCAGTAACACATTAAAGATCATCTTGATGCACTTGTTTTGATCAGCAAAGCTGTCACGACATGCTGCTTGTTAGAGGGGGTCGATGCCGATGTATAATTTTCTTTATGATGAAAGGGAAGGGTGAATTCCAGACCTGGCTGCTGAAGAGGTCGACTGTACAGCTGCTTTCAGATTTGGTTTAAAGATGATAGCTGGTTTATCTGGGGTGCCTTCCAGGTCATTTGCAGTAATTTTAGCGATGACTTCTGTCGTCAACCTGGTTATTTTGTAAACGCACATGTTCCTGGTGTTTAGAAATTATAACAAGCCTGTTGCACCATATGCAGAAGATTGGTCATAAAACACACCCACGTTAAATGAGAGACCAATCTGTTTTCTTAAGTCATCTGCATTTTTACATATAGAAAAGATGTCTGAGGACATACAACTTGAGGCATCAAGTTTTATCATCCACATTTATTGCAACTCAATTCTTTCATGTAAAGTTGTTTCATTAACCATTTTCTGATGTAACAATAATGTAGAAAATAACTCCCGCAGTTTTGAACTAGAAACCTTCCTTGTTTATGACAGAAATTTGTTTATTTTTATATCCGTCTACTCTAAAATCAAGACTTGGAAGGGTTTTCTAAGTCGGTTTCCTGCAATCTGGCTTGCAAACAGCTGTTGAAATATAAATGGCATAATAAAGCAGCGAGAAGCAGGTTCAATTTACGAGAGTGGAAAATGTTTTTGATGGAGGCCTGCAAAGGAAGCAGATGTTACGGAGCTAAACATTGATCTTGGTTTGGGTGTGTCTTGGAAATGTGCACCAACATTTGGAAACACAAGCAAACTGTTGGAAAAAAAAAGTAACATTATTAATAATAATAAGCATTGACAAGTGAGCATCGTCATGCTGTGGAAATTTTAAAGTATAAAACATATATTCTCCCTTTCATAACATAATTTGAGTTTTAAGTCAATGAGTCTGAGTCTCAAACCACACTGACATAGTGCTGGTCTCTCTGTATGGGTGTAAATTGAAAATATGTTTATAATTGGAAGATCTCAATGTGGCAACACAGAAAAAATATGGATTATTCTTTTTTTTCCAAAATAATCTATGCACAAAGTTGAAGCAAACATGTGCAAGGGCCAAATTTCTCATCATCTACCATAAACAGTCTCTATTAAAAACTCATGTTTCTATACGTAAATAAAAATAATTACAATAATTCTTAAAATGAGAGATGATGACTTAACACAATTTTCACAGCTGGACAAGAGGAGTTTCAGGAAGTGAACAGTGAGACCCGAAAGCTTAGGTGTTGTCTGTTAGCGAAAGTTTAACAATTTAGACAATGGAATTATTTTACTCAGGCTTTTTATTTATACGCTTATTTTAAAAGATTGTGTTAAATCAATAAGTACATTCACCAAATGACTGTCTTGTATGTTTGTCTAGTGTAGTTTGCTTTAGCTATAATACCTATCTTAGTGTTTCAGCCAAATGCAGACAAATGAAAAATCGCTCAACAATTTAAAAATCCCCCTTATGATCGAGGCATTAGATTACCCTAAAGCATTTCCTGTGCTTTTAACAGCCTTAAACTACAAGTCTTAAGTGCTAAAAGCTGTAGCAAAATAGATAACATAAATTTAGCAACTTTAAGTTCAAACCTAAAAAGGCAAAGTTATAAACACACACACAAAGCTAGATTTGTTCCACCAAATCTTTTGGGCTTCTCCTTGGCCCTTGGACAACAATTTTAAGTTCTGCTCTGTCCAACAGGACACATGAAAACAAACAAACAAAAAACTTCCTGTCTGACCGCATAATAGGAAAGAACTAGCTGGAAGAAGAAGGCGAACCCATATCAAAACCCTTATCTTAAAAACAGGATTAGTTGAGTTAAAACAACTCAAACAAGATATAGAAATAGAATTGCTCTCATCACATGGGTTTATGGTTAACTTTCAACTAAATGGTGTTTCAAAGCATAGGTGCCTAATCCAATTTCTGCTAGTTCAGAGCTGCTATCCTGCAACATTTGGATGAATCCCTTCTCCAACACACGTGAGGTCCCTCATCAGCAGGTCATTCAGCTCCACCGAGGCCAAGACGTGTATGATTCAGATGTGTTAATGGAGGGATGCGTTGAAAAGTCACTTGAAAGTAGTTCTTCAGGATCTGGATCTGGATCTGGATCTGGCACCCCTGCCCTTGGGGAAGGGTTGTTGCACTGGATGACTGAAACTTTTATGCAGTCCACTGATGAGGAATAAGTGATTTCAGCTGTGCAACGCGGTGAGACAGCAGGCCTGCAAACAAATAAAAACAGACAAAAGATGCTCTCTTTTAACAAAAGATTCCCTTGAGGTCAGTGGATGTAGGAGTAGGAGATATGTTGGATTGTAGGCTTGTTAAAAGACTAAACTAATAAAGTAAAGCTTAAAGTTATATCTTATTACTGGTTTTCTGGCAAAGTTAAAAATATGTTGTTTTTTTTTTATTCTGTAGAAATCCTGAAGCCTTTTGAAGAGGAAAAATGGCCACAGCATTATTGATCCTTTACCACTGGTCGCTGTACATTATCACCATGGTGCTGTGGGGGATTGAATTGAACTAAACTGGGTTAACGCTAGGCCATCAAATTGAAAGATTGGAGCATACCATCTTGAGTTCCACCAGGGGGAAACCTTGGAATGTTTATTCTTTTGATTATAAATTCTCTATCCCTTTATGATTTGGTTATTGTTGATTTTGTTTAGTTATCAGAAAATAATTTTATCCTTGATCTAGCTGTATTTAGTTAAATATATTATTTACATTTCGTTATATTTGTTAGTAGAAGTTCCCGTTTCCCTTTTCCCCACTGTGTCAATCTGGTCTGGTCAACCAGTAATTAAATTCCCTTTGTTTGTTTACCATTTTTGGAGAGTGGATAAGAGAAACAGAGATCATTTCTATCCCTCGGGGAAACAGTTGTTGGATTACTAACTAAAAAGTTATTGTTTAAGTTGTGCAGCACAACCATGGACATGTAATTTTCCATTGTTGCTGGTATGTATGATACATTTGGGGTGAAAGCTCAGGTCAGAAACTTGACTATCATGTCAGTCCTTTAACAAAAAGTGAGTTTTTGCTGTATGGATGAATTTGTAAGGGCAGAAATTTTACCTAATGAATAACACGTTTTTCATATTCCCATGTGAACGAGGCCTTAAAGAGTTAGAGTTCATATAGGCCTACTTAAAGACCCCCCTCTTACTTTATTCAACCTAAGCTTTAATTTCTCAAAAAATTTTATCGAGACATTAGGCAGCTGCACTAGAAAATAATTTATTTAAGGCTTTTCACTGGTCTTTCACTGTCAATGTATTTTAACACTACTCTGTGACCTGTGCCCTCTTATGAAGCTTGTTTTGCAATAGACCATCAGAACAAGCTATAAGCCCAATTAAACTCTTATGAGAGTTAGAGTGCTGCAAGTTTTGCAGCTTAACTCCTAAAGGCATATGCGATTTGGCTATTTATTGGCTCATTCCTAACCCTGGAGAAATTACTTTCGACGACAGGAGACTGGCTTGAATCCTAGTAAAGCTTTGTAATTTCTTCTTTCACTGAGACTTTAAGAGAAACATTTGAATGAAATGCTGTTTGGAAAATAATTTAGTTCCAAAATGTGATCCAGTCCAAAAAACATACAATTCTTTCATGAATATGAATGCATGGGCTGTGTGTTTCAATGTTGCAACGAGAATAAACTGTTACAATCCCCAGGTATCTAATAAGAATGTATTTGTGCATTTGCCCAAGAAATTGGAGGACATTTATTGATCTCTCAATTTTAAATAATGTTGCAAAAGAAAAATTGATGTTACACTTTGATTTTTCTTTGTTCGATCTTTCAAACCGGAGCGTTCCTCTGTAACAACATCCCACAACACATGAGATATGGCTGCATTAATAAAGCCAGTAATCTAACTTTGCAGCTTCTCGCATACTAAGATCTCAGATGGTAAACTTTAACTTTAGTTTCACAGTGTAAACAGTTTTTCCTGTCCTTATTGGATATACAAGAATAAATCTTTATTGTTCACCAGAGTGGAAAATTGCCTTTTTCTCAGCGACATGCAAGACAAACTGACAAGAATTTTAAAAAGGACCGTACACGCCGATTGCTGGATGCAGCGATAGACCTAAATGAAGCTGTTTGTGTTACATTCATAGGATCTATCAGAGATCTGGTGAAGAGCTGCTGTGAGACTGGGGAGAAATGGGCTTCGGCTAATGGCCACTGCAGCAACATGGAGCCACCCACGGAAGACAGACACAGCATTTGCTGGTGAGCCGGTTATGTAACATACATGCACTGAACCTGGAAACAAGTTGATATAATGGGAAAAAAATGTTATTTACTAAAGTATTAAATAACTGCACTAGTCATTTTTACTTTATTTTGGCCTTGGTGGTTTATCAGGTTTCCAAGTTTCTCCTAATTTCAATCTTAGCAACCGTAAACCCTAGGTAATTCCATACTATGGAAACCCTCACGAGGATATTTTCTGCTTCTGATGGGCCACAGTTACAGTCTAGCAATGTCTGCAGTCGTTTTTCATGTGTGCCCCTCTCTCTCTGTCTCTCGCTCTCTCTCTCTCTGTCTGTCAGGACCGCCCAACAACAGTGCTGCTTCGGCTCCCTGAAAGAACGCCAGTGCTTGGCGGGAATCAAGGCTGCCAGAGCAGGACGTTTTTGTGGGGAGGATGCCAGCAGTAAGTGTGGGACAGATTCCTACAAGGCAAGTATCCAGGAGCAGGTACCTAGGCAAAGTCCCCCACAAATCCCAAAACTGGCTGAAATAAAAAGACAAAACATGCAATTATAACCTATTTGGCAGTAGTGTATTCAATGTAATGATCAAGATTTAGCTCAACAGCTTTTTGAGGCGATAATTATAATTGCAGGAGATTAATTGTCCCACACTGACTTAATTTAAAGTCAGAGTATTTCCTTAGGTCAGGATTATAAAATCCAAACAAGATTTTCAAACAAACACTTTTTTTTTTTTTACATTACAGCAACAAATGTCAATACATTTTCTTTAGATTGTATGTAATAAACTACCTGGGGTTCAGAAGTCACCGAGTTGGAAACTTGATTCCATCTGTTTGCCTTGTTACTAAATCACACAGGCTGGGAGTCCTTGTTGCTTCATGGCAACTTGGTGTAGCTTTAACTGTAATTTCTTGTAACATTTGCAACAGATTATCAGGCTTTATACACTTTTTTTTATTTTTTATCACAGATATGTTGTAAAAATTCCCAAAAATTGTAACTAAAACTTTTGTTTGGCATCAAACACAGAATAGGAACCCATACTTCCATTCAAAATCCTAAATTAAGCTGGTCTAAAAGCCAAAATACCTGCAAAATGGACCGTATTCTGAAGTAGACAGCGTTTATTCTGAAAGAAATAATGTATATTTAATCATTGTGTAAAAGTGTTTGGTTATTCCTTTTAAACACAATGGAAACCACATATTTAGGGAAAAGAATGCAATCAAGACAACCTACTGTATATTTACATCTGTAGATAAACATAACTGTCATGTAATGCATTTTGTCTTGTTATCAGAGGAGTGTCAACTTCAGTTTAAGTAGAAAGAACGTAAAAGCCCAAGAATAGAGATTTTTAACAACAACAAAATGAAAACATCAAGGTACAAAGGAAACACTTCTGCAGGAGATGAAGAAGATTCCAAATAAAGCCAAAAAAACTGAGAGTTGTGGTCAACATAGAGAAGCTGAGTTAAATGAATGAAATTAGTTATTATCCACACATAACTTTGAAAACCTTTTTTTACCTGGCTTGTTTTTGAAAACAGGATTGGTCAGTATCTCCTGATGTTTAGAGAATTTAGGTCTCAATAATTAAACATAGCTACTTTTACATATTTTCTAAGTAAAACAGAGAAATAGAGAACCTAAATGCAGAACTCAAATGTCAAATATATGTGCAAATACGGGCCCTGAAATAAAACATTTATTAAGTAATATTTATGAATGTCATCTGTGATGCATAAAGGCGAAACCCTGGAAAACACTCAGACTGTTCCAAATTTATTTAGAGAGAGCAGGAAATTCATGATCAAAAGCTTCAGTCACAATAAACACAATTTGGCTGTGGATGAAAACTGTGTCTGATCGCTTGCAGTCCAGAATTGTATGATTGCCGTGATAACCTTCACATTAAAAAAGTGGTGCTTGGGTGCAAATTGTATAAACATGAGTGTGTGTGTTTGTAGTCTGCTAAGAGATTGTTTAAGTTCAGTAATGGAGAGCCACTCTGCTCTTGACCTTATTAAAGGAAGGTTTTCTCCTGCGTACACTATGGAGCACAGCTTTTAATCTTTTACTTAAAACGTCTCCATGATTCATTTCTGTTAAAAGCCTTGTCTAAAAACATGACTAAAAGCTGGTTTCTGTGAACTTTAGGAGTGCTGCAGCTGCTGCTCTCTGGGGTTGGAGTTCCACAGAGCAGGCCATCGCTGTGAAGCTCACCGGTTCCTGGGTGTTCACTGCCAGCACGTCTTTCTGAACTGCTGCGAGCAGGCTGAGGGGAAACAAACTGTCAGAGACAGAGCTGCGCCCGACCCAACTCTGCCTCCAATGAAGGGTAATTAATGATAGACCAACCAATGATGCGAAATCTTAGCTGCAGCCTAAAATGTGGGGTCCTGTTTCTGTGTAGGGAAATAATAATGAATTAAGTTTAAAATGCTTGTTAAAATGAATCATTGTAGCCAAATCCATTCAATACGATCCACTTAAAACCCTTGTTCACCCTGTGTACTGTAATTTTTAGAGATCCACAGTCACCCCCCTGCCTGCTGGGCCTTGAATTGAGTGCTTTTCCATTACATCACTGCGTTTTGTTTTAGGTTGTGCCATTGCTTAAAATTTTGGCTCATCTTATATTGTAGGTCAAGGGTGATAGAGGATGTGTCATCAAGAGACCAGTTAGGATGTATTGTTAGGCTGAAGAGGCACAGAATCCGGGCTAGTTTCAGTGATGATCTACGGAGAAATGCCATCTGCTGGTGTTCATCAACTTTTTTTTAAAATCAAATCCAAACTCAGAAAACAAAAACGCCCTCCAGACATGTTCAGAGGACCTTATGCTTCATTTTGCTGATGAGATTTATGAAGATGCTGATCCTAATATGAAGTTGCACCGACCCAACCTGCAAAAAGCACCAGTACCTGTTTTAATGATGATGTCTTCACTTCACTTCAATGGCCATCTGAGTGGTCTCACCTGAATTACTTACGTCGGAGGATAGAACAGATAATTCATAATTTGTCTAATAAAAAACTACTTTTTTTAATCCTCATGTGAACTACTCAAAACTAACAGAAGGAAACACTGCAAATACATAACTGTATGTGAAAAAAATAGATCATTTAGGTCTCCTTTGGAGTTGAAGTACTGAATACAAAAATGCCTTTTCAGTGAGACTCTAAATGCCTGGGGTGCACCTGTTCTAAGAGGTCACTCAAACATTAATTATCCTTGTGCTTTAGTATCAGACAGCCCATATCCTAAAGATGCCTTGTCCATCGGCGAGGAGCGGGATGGTGAGAATGCTGTCGAGGGACCTGTTGAGGATATGGATGAGTGCCTGATTTATGAGGGGAACATCTGCCACCACAGATGCATCAACACACCCGGCTCTTTCCGCTGCGAGTGTTTCCCCGGCTACGTGCTCCAGGAGGACGCTCTTTCTTGTGCACAAGGTAAAGCAAAGACCAAGGGTTGTAGTTTGTCACTCTGACATTTTCCAGGAGAGCGAGCACACATAAGGGGAGCATCCTTTTGTGCCATTTACTCTTTAAAGCGAGATTTACAGCCGGCATGCATGTCAGAAAGACCCCATCTGTCATTGGGTTTTATTTGTCTGACCTGCTTGATTTCCTTCCTTTGTGCTAGGCCTAATAACAATTATTCTATTTTTATACTTCCATCCTGGATCTTGGTAACTCACATATTTTCGTCTGTCAAATGGCATTTCCACACTGTTTTTTTCCCCACTTCTCGTTTCTGTTCTCACTTCTTGCTGAAGCCAAAATAACTGAGGAGTCTACTCAGATGAACAGTTAAGAGGTATTTCCAGCTCCTTTGCAACAGAGCAGATTTTAGTCAGCAACACAAGCCTGTCTCAACAGGATACCAGAGCCTTCAGCAAATTACCGTGAGGTATGGGGAACACTAATACCCGAATGTTTGTCTGAAGGCAGTTTATTTATGTCTCACCTTCACTGCTATGACAACTTTCATCCTTAACCAATTTTCTCACATTATTGAATTTAAATGCAGGACTACAGAATAAAGGGTTGGAACACGTGATGGCAGTAAAGTTTATTACTTTTGTTTTGTCTTTACTCATGTTTGTGCAGAGACGACGGATGAGAACAGACTGAAGGAGTTTGATCAGGCAGCATTGGAAACTACCTCCCCACTTCCGCCTCCCACCCAGCCTTCTGTCCCACTTAACCCCTGCGAAGGTCAGACATTTAGCCTAATTAAATTACAGAGCGAACAGCTCACAATGAGCAATTTTGTTGTTTTAATACTAAATAAATTTATTATGCAAAGCAGCTTTCAGCTTTTAAAAAGTTTTGTCATTCCTGAAAGTTTAAAGAGCAAATTAAATCCGGTGACATTTAAAAGTATTCAATGAACTTGATGGATTTTGTGTTGTTTCTGCATGCTGTCCTCATCTGGGCTACCAGTTTAGGTTTACAGCCAAATCTTGATAGGTTTGCAGTTTGCAAACACCAGGTTTTCACTAACCTGGTGTTTGATATACAACAAAACTTTTTTTCCTGACATGCCAGATATTTTTTTAGACTCTGCATTCACCAATGTTCCATTATGAACATTTAGGTCTTTACAGCACAGCCAAACGTAAAATGAGATTCAGTTACAGGTACCAGTTAACTCAATTTACTAATATAGGGGCTTGAATGTGGATGCAATCCAGACTTTTACCTCTTTATTCAATATATTTTGGTCTTTCACACAAAATCCTCAAGTTTAATACTTTTTAAAGACAGGTTAGACATTAGGCTTCTACTCTCTAGGGATTTCTAAGTTACCTAGCAATCCTTGCCCTTGTCTCGTCTATATGACACCCAAGTTAAAGTTAGTGTGCCTTAATTTGGAGGTTTCAGAACCAATTGTACAGAAAGATTGAACTTGTGGAAAATTAGATTTGATACCAGAATTTAATTCTCAATTATCTTGCCATAAAGACCAGGTCAGGCATCTGCAGGCATTTAAAGTTTCTGTTTTAGTGTTAAAAAATCTGTAGTGTAAAACAAGGTTATAAACTATTCCAATATGTTTCAGGAAACAGCATCTGTGAGCAACAGTGCATCCCAGTGGCAGGAAGGCCACAGTGCTCGTGTTTCTTCGGCTTCTCCCTCAGTTCAGATGGACATTCATGTGACGGTAAGCAACGGAAATGGTGTAATAATGCAGGCGGTATTTTCATGTGCAAATGCGTGGCGAGAGAAGTGAATAATAGACTCTGAAAATCATCCCATACCCCATTTTTTTTTAAGCCAGAGGAATTTTGTTTCCAGTTGGCAAAGCTTTCCTGCAGAGACTGTCTGACCCTGATTGTGTCTCTTTCACTCATCAGTGCCTGTAGATTTGCAGAAGAGATAAAGCTCCAATCCCTTGTGGGCGAAGTAGTCTATAACTGATGGATTATTCCAACTTTAAAGACATTATCAAGGACCATCTCATCAACTGCATACCATAGATAACCATTATATTCCACTCAAACTTGTGGTGGACTAAGACTGATAATTTCCTGAACACTTAATCTTTGTATAGTTGTCCTGGAAAATATACATTTATAATAAGAGGTGCACATACATTTCTTTATTTGGTATGATTACGATTACATAATTGCTTTACCCTGTTTGACTTGGACAAAAGTGTATTGGACATCCTTTAACAAGCTTTAAAAAACTTTTTTTAACATCAAGGTATTCAGTCAAGAACATTAAACCTGTTGACCTTTGGCCAGTTTATATTTAAGTGAAACCAAAATGTTTAGAAGGCATACACATTTCTATGAATCTGCTAAGCTAATGTTATGTATCATCCAGAATAAAAAAATAAATAAAGATCTCCACAGTGAAACATTTATCAGGTAATCCAGGAAGAAAATGTGTTAAGCCTTCAAAACACCTGAGACTGGGACAGGAGATAACCCTACAGCAGGACAACAATCCAGGCTCTGACTTGTCTCTTTAGCTTGTTTCCAAGTGTCACATTCAGACCACGCAGTTGTTGACATTTATTGTACGTCTTGTTGCCCGCTTTCTCCGCGTCGTTTGACTCGCCTTTGCGTTTCTATGCACCTGTCATTTTCTGCGTTCTTAAGGGTTGTCTTAAATTCGGTTCCCGCAGACATAGATGAGTGTTCATCTGCACACGGCTGCCAGTTTAACGAGCACTGCGTGAACACCAGGGGAGGTTATGTCTGTCAGAGACTGATCACCTGCCCACCTGGATACCAAATCAACAACAGCGCTTGTGAAGGTACTCTTCACTTCATCAGCACTGAGCAGCATCTGTGGGTTCACTACCACTCACTGTGAACATTTTACAAAGTTGAGAAGAGTGGTGGGGGACGGGGAGCTGTTTTATTGAATGTTCACAATATAAGGAAAGTCTATTGTTCAAGAAGAATGTACTGTACCTCCCTTGGAAGGAAGGAGTTGGTCATTAAATCTAAAAAGACCACAACTAATTATTTAACTTGAAATGTCACCCCACATAAAGTGAATAATGATGACCTTTATTTTACGGCTTCAATGGTTATTGTTTGCTTTTAACTCTAAATAGGGCTCGGCTGTTTGGTCACGGTGGGCAGCGTCCGACCTTGGGATGTCAGAGTAATCCTCTCAATATGTCTCATTATTTCCACGCACTATAAACTGTGTCTGTGCAGAAGCTGCAGCAGTGTTCAGGAGAAATGGGTCTTTATGATGAAGGAGTTTCAGATGGGCTGTGAGGGTTACTTCCAACTGTAAAAAGGGTTCAGGCTCATGGATGCAGCTAATCCTCACTCCTAATGGATGTTGATTTTTCTAAAAAGTCCTGTGTGGCTATTCAAAAGCTTTGAACTACTGGCAAAAACTGTTAGATAAATACACTCCGAACACACAGTGCATTTTATATATACCAATTAGCATTATAAAGTTTACGTTTTCAATGTTACTTTGCCGTACCACCACCAAGTCAAGCCTAGTCTTTGGTTTAAAGCTAATAGTTCAAGTATGTTTATTTCTGGTTTATAAATTATGAGTATGATGGAAAGACTAGCAACATCTCATTCCAAAAGCTTACGCTTTACTGTTCTATCAATGTTCTGGCTCTCACCTATGGTTTTGACATATAGATCATCCCAATAACAAATAATATACTAGATTTAAGTGGATACATCTGATCCGGATTGAATTCTGGGCATTTTATTCGAAAGCTTTTTCTATCACATTTCTTGGACGTACCTTAAACTCCTTCAGAGCCCCAGAATGAGCTAGAAAGTGTGACTTTGGAAAGGGACAAAAATAAAACTTACAATTATTACTTGTTCAGTTTACATTTTGTTGTATTTAATGCCAGCAATGGAATTAAACCTAGCACAAAGATAAAGGGAAAGCCTTAATTTAGTTTATTTCCCCTTAAATGTTCCAACATTTTTAAGGAGGCTGCATATTTCATTGCTGCTATGTCTGACTTCCTAAATTTTGTATTTTGTATATTTTGTCTTTACCAATCTTATTATTTTATATGTCTTATATTTTATTATATTCTTCTTATTTTTAGCTATTTTACAATTGCTCTCAGGGTGTAAACTGGACCGTGGGATCACAATTTCGTCCCAGCTCATGTAGCACATGTGATGTGATGACAATAAAGAATCCTTGAATCCTTGAATATTCTTTCTTAGTCATATAGTTGGACTTTAACTCTATCCTCATGTATGTTAGTGTTTGCGACTTTGTAACTTTATCAGACTTCTGTGTAGAAAAAGGAGAGGCTAGCATGCGGTCCTTACATCCACACCATAAAAATACTTGTTTGATTAGCTTGGGCATGCTGTTCATGCCAGACTGACCAATACAACCACATTGGCTGACTTGTCAAGATTTTTGGTTGAAGAACAGTATTGATCCCACAACAGTGTGTGATCAATCTAGCGATCAGTGTTAAAAAGGCAATGTCATGGAGTTGTGGCTGCGCGCTGTTCTCCTGTGCTCTACTGAGGCTCCTCTATGTGTTAAATAAATAAATTGTTACCTTGACACTACGTCTTCTTTCTTTAATCACCAAATAAGCGCAAATAGCAGAGTAATGTTTACACTTTGGCAGAGAGAATTTGGTGTCCATTTTCCATTGGCACACCCCACATACTTACAATATTAAAGGAAAATTAACATTCTTTCCAGCCCTATTCAGAGATTTATTTTCTTGAAAGATTGTTAGAATAAAAAAAAACAACTATCTTCTCAAAAATTGTGGATAACGATGTGTCAGAAAGATACATTTACCTGTAACATTCGGGTCATATCACTTCCCTTTAGAAAGACAGTGCTATAGCACAAACTGGGGAAAAAAAGCATGAAATTTTTATTTATTTATAAGAAAACATTTCTTTTTTTAGTTTACAAAATATGCTAGTTCAATTCATGAAATAACCATCCCATGCTTTAAAAGATTTTAGAGGTAAGATACTAAACATGTGTTTGAATTCAGGTTGTTGTCAGATTACTTCTGTGCTGCTTTGTGAGTGTGTTGGAAACTCACAGCTGCTTAACACACCGTGCTTTATTGGCTATTTACCCAGGGCTGTTAAAGGCTATGTGGCACTAACATCAACTTTTGAAAGAAACACATGGTTATTTAACACTGGCATTGGAAAAAGAGACTCCAGCTCAGGTCTGATGCTGATAAGTTTTGCTGGCACGTAAAGGCTACATTGGAAGGGAGATCTGCACTCTGTGCAGTGCAAACATTTAACAGAAAACAACTGTGGGATTATTTAGCATATGTAGAGCAGGGTGTGATTTCCAGGACTTTTATTGTTTTTAGAACAGGGTTACCAGCTGTGCCAACTAACAGCAGTCCCCCCAACAGCCCTACAATGGCCCTGTGTAGCCTTAATGAAATAACTTGTCAGACTTTCTTCATGCTGAAATAAAAACACCATGTAATGTTATATTCATTATTATCTTCCGCTTATCCCTCAGATTGACCATATATTTTTAATATTCTACGTGTTGGTGATCATTAGAAAGTGTAGAATCCAAACTTTCTGAATCGTTAAATAGCTCAAAACATCATCTAGCCCTGTTCCTGGTTTGGAGCAGCTTGACCTGCTCTATGACTATTTTAGATATGTTTGTGAAAGGATTGAAACAGAGATATATATTTATTACAAACCTGGCCTCCTCAGTGTGACGTAGGTAGCTGCCTTTCTTTTACTCACTGAATCTCTTGTTTTTTTGTTTTTCTTTCCTTCTTAGAGACATGTTTGTGTCAACCTATCTGTCTGTTGCAGCTAATTTGGGTGATATCTTGCAGAAATCCCGCAAACAAACACGAAATTACTTTATTTTTCTACAAGACCATGAAGTTTCAGTTTATAGTTTGGCAACAGATGGGGAAGATTGATTTGGAAAATATAAATCTTCCAGGATACAGGTGGTTGATCATTCTAGAGGAGGGTTTTGAATTAATCAATGACTTACTATTTGGCAAGATTGATGTTTAGCTCCACTGTTGGGGTAATTAATTAGCGGTATTTATCAAATAAAATGAAACACTCTCATTCAGTGTATTTTTAATTGGATTAAGATTGAATTCCACAGATGATTCTTTTCGAGCTGGTAAACATGCAGTTTGTTGCTGGACCACGGCGCTACCCAGTGGTAATGTGCTGCATTAAATCCATTCAATTTGTTAACAGGTCTTAATTGTTGAGAATGCATTATGGCATTCTCAACTATTGTTTTCCTGTTTCTCTTTATTATTATTATTCCGCCGTTTTTCGGCACTTAACTCGTTCAACAGTCTTCAACCGATTTCAACAATTAAGATATCAAATCGTTCAGCTTCTTTTGGACATTCCAGCTATGAATTTTGGTGTTATTATCTTTTCAACTTTTTAAGTTATTGTACTTTTTTGACTTTTTTTCTCTTTGAAAATGAATGGCAGATTCTTAAAATCCTTTAAAAACTTCAACTTTTTTCAGCCCTTACCACTTCAGCATAATTTAACTTCAGCATAATTTCCACAATTCAGAGTTTTCTTTAGCGTTTTCTTCAGCTTATTGATACTACGTTTTCAGGTTTTTTCGCTTTCTTGGGCATCTTCTGCCAATTCCTTTAAGCATTTGGCATTCTCAACAGCTGTTTCGCAGGAATAGCTCTTTCTAGTTTAGTCTGTTTTCCTTTCTTTGTCACTGTTTTACCACAGACATCGATGAGTGCGTGACAGGAAGCAACAACTGCGGAGATGGGGATTTGTGCTTGAATACAGAAGGTTCATTCAGGTGCAACCACAAACCTGCCTGTCCTGCAGGATTTAAGCAGGACACACAGGGCAACTGTATAGGTAAGGGAGAATTAAAAGCCACCTTTTTGTTTTGCCCTTAATTGTTGCAGTCTTTTTGCTCAATGATTATGTTGTTTGTGTTTAAAACGATTATTAAAATGAAGATATGATTCTTTACAATAAATGTATTCATGAAATGTTTTACAAATAATATTGTCTCTAAGACAGTTTAAAAAAATGTTACATTGAATTAAAATTGGGTGACATGCAACATTAGGATATTCCTTTTTAAAATTTTACAAACTGATGAGTGAATCAGCAAAGAAATGTTACCACACCAATAACTGTCTGGGAAGATGAAAGATTGTACACCATGCAGATGAATCAATTGCTGTGCAGTGGCAGAGGGGTTAAATGCCACACAGACAGGAGATCAGAGATGTAGCTGTGAGGGGTTGCAGAGGGGGTGGATAAAAGCCAACCGTCTGTCCTCCTCCAGTACAAACCGATGCTGTGGAATTAGCCCCCAGGGGCAGGAACTTGGGCATGTCAGGGCAGCAGACGCCTCTATTAAAGGACTGTAGAAGAAATGCAATGAGAAATGACAAACTGGAGAAAGTGCAACAACAAGGCTGTCCAAGGGAATGTGACTGTGTGATGCGTTTGCTTTGATAATATTGCATGGTGTGGCTTAATTAATGCCCCCTGGTCTCTCATACCTTGTCTGTGTCACCGCAGGACTCCCCTTCCATCTTTTGCTTTTTTCCCCTTTAATTCTCTTCCTCTCTGTTTCTCCATACCAGACACTGATGAGTGTACTACTTTGACTCAGCCTTGCAGTTCAGGATTCATCTGCATCAACACGGTGGGGTCATACATGTGCAACAGGAAAATAATATGTAGCCGTGGCTATCACCCCAGCCCTGATGGATCCAGATGCGTTGGTAAGATTTGCCGTTGCTGCACATGTTACAAGAGGCGTCAGATCTAATAGAGACTCAAAGTGAGTCTAAGTAGAACAATAAAAAAGTCCGTCAGAGCACACCCTTTTATTTTCCCAACAATTCGTCACAATACAACCACAAATCTCTTTGTTTTTATTAGGATTTTTTTTTGTTATAGGCAAACACAAAGCGCATAGTTAAAAAAGTATTGATTTTAATAATATTTATATTGTTAATGATTTTGATAGTTTTAAATAAACTAAAGTTTGGTTTAGCTGTAATCATAACAATCCAAAACCCACCTCTTGTCGTTATGTCCAGGGAAACATGTTTTCAGCAGCTTTACCAAAACAAAACAGTGCAAAGAATGGTGCAAAAAGAAAAGAAAATCTTCTAAAAGTTATATAAAAACTGTACAGTTGAAATTGAAAATATATATATTCAAGGATGTGTAAACCATAGTTATTGCACTTTTAAATTGCACAGCATGAGTGATAAACAGTGGTTACAGTGTATATGAGGCGTTTAGGGCAACAACAGCTCTCGGAAAGAAGCTGTTTTTCAGTCTGGTTGTTCTGTTCCTTATTGCGCTGAAACGCCTCCTAGATGGGGGCAGTTGTTGGCCGGGGTGTGAGGAGTCCTTGATGATGCTGCAGGCTCTCCTGAGGCAGCGGGTGGAGTAAATCTCCTTCATGGAAGGAAGAGGGCAGCCAGTCTCTGGGTGCAGCTAGAGAAACACAGCCAGTTGCCGCAGCTCAGCAGCGACTCCACAGAGCAGCGGTAGAAGGACAACAGCAGCTCGGGCCCCGGGTTGTTCTTCCTGAGAATCCTCAGAAAGTACAGTCTCTGCTGCGCCTTCTTCAGGATCACCGCAGTGTTGGTTGTCCTTTCTAATGTAGGTGCCCAGTAACCTGAAGTCCAGCACCATCTCCACCCTGTCCCCTTTGAAGGTGATGGGTTGTATGTTCTTTTTACACATCCGAAAGTCAACAATGAGGTCTTTTGACTTCGAGGTGTTCAAAGTCAGGTTATTGTCCATGTACCATGCAGACAGACACTCCAACTCCTACCTGTAAGCCAACACATCTCCTGCTGAGATGAGCCCCACCAACGCCCCCAAACCTAATAATGGTGTTTCTGATGTGCTTGGAGGGGGTCATGGGTGTAGAGGGTGTAGCACAGGGGGCTCAACACACAGCCCTGTGGAGAGCCAGTGCTGGTCCTCAGTGGAGAGCACAGGTGGTGTCCTACTCTCACCCTCTGGGAGCTATCTGTAAGGAAGTCCATAATCCAATTGCAGATGCTGATAGGGAGACTCAAGTCTCCCACTTTGCTAACCAGCCGTCTCGGTATGATGGTATTGAAGGCCGAGCTAAGGTCCAGGAAGAGCAGCCTCACGTAACTCCCTCGCTGCTCCACGTCGGTTAGCATGGTGTACAGGGCAGTAGCGATGGCGTCCTCTGTGGATCAGTTGGCCCTGTAGGCAAACTGGTTGGGGTTGAGTGTGGGGGGCAGATGTGAATTGATATGACCCTATACCAGCTTCGCGAAGCCCTTCATGATGATGATTCATCACTGTCTGTCTTAAGGCTTGTCTTCTGAAACTCTCAAGTGTTTTGAAGCCTATAACCAGTTTTCATTGCTTCATTTTGGTCTCATCTCTCCACAGGACTTTCTTCTACATGCTTAACATATCCCCTCCATTGCTTGTTAAAAACACGGTTCTATAGACACTTTTAGTGTAATTCTGCCACAACTGAATAGTGTATTAGTGCAGCATCTTCAGAGTTACCATATGATTATTGACCAGTTCTCTAATTCTTTGCTCTCCCGACCTGTTAATTTAGATGAATAGTACGTTTCACATGATGGATCAAACTATGAGATATTAAAGCTAAATAAACATTGGAATACTGTTTTTATTAGAAACATTAGAATAAATGTGATTGAACACATTATATGTATATTTTTTGCACTGTTAGTAATGATATGCCCTTTGGCACAAAGTTATAACTACATATTTACTAGTTTAGGCATAATCTTGTGTATTTTGTTTCCTCACTTAATTTTTACACACATTGTTTGAGTCTGTACGTTTCTATCTCTAAACATATGTCACTGAAAGCAAACTCAAAGGTGAGTAGTTCTTGGACTGCAGTACTCAAATTAGGTTATTTGTCAAAGTTGTTTTGAAGAGAGGTCTAGTAATATTAATGGTTAGATTAATGTAACTTCCTTGACAAATAAATAGAGCATAACATAAGCAAGTCTACAAAGGATCATGATATCATTAAAAAATTAAGGCGAATGAACTTGTGATGGTTTGTTTACTAAGCCCAACATATTAATTTTTTGTGTATGTTTGACCAGGTGTATGTTTATTTTTGATAACATTATTTTTGCTCTTTTTCTAACAATTGTTATTATTATTGTGTTTAAATTGATTATTGTCACATTTTTAAATAAGACTAAAGAAGATTATTATTTTCATCAACTTAAAAGAATGACAAAAATAAATTTACTATATTTGTCACTAGATTCCTGGGTTTTTGATGTCTTTCTCTTCATATCTTTCCATCTCTATTAGATGTAAATGAATGTGAGAGGGGTCTGCATCATTGTGCAGAGAGACAGCTGTGCCAAAATATGCCTGGCTCTTATCGTTGTGAGTGCCAGACTGGGTACCAGTATGATGCATTCAGGAGGATGTGCGTAGGTATGAACATCATGTTGCATCAAAATGAGAAAAAAAAAATCCAGTGATTTTGATTCAGCAATTTATTATAGCTTATACATTGTTGGCATTGCAGATTATATTAGCTACTGTTAGTTACTATTTTATACATACTATTTTAGCTTATTAAGTTTTAATAGCATATGGAACATTATCAATAATGTTTACAAATGATAACATTTTTCTTAATGTTAGGATTTATTAAATAAAAGTCTTGCTTTTTTAATGGTCTTAAAAATAAACATGTATATTTCATAATCTCAGTGAGCTTTAAAAGCCAAAAGTTACTGTTTGTTAGAGCCTGGCCAGCATCAAAGTAGGCTGCAGGCACCATCAAAGTTGCTTCCATGTTTTTATACTTTTTACTTATTCTGTTCTTCCTTTCTCATTCTCAAGTCCTGATAAATATTTCACTCCTACTCATCTGATACAGTGGACCATTTTCCTTTGCTGTGTGCTTTGTGCCTGTTGTTTATCACTGTGGTAGGTCAGCCCTCTGTCTCTTGAAGAAGCCAGTGGATTACAGATCACATCTCTTTATTATGCTGCTGCTGCTGCTGTTGCTGCTTCACTCCCTGCATGTGTTTTCACTGTGTTGTGATTTCTATAATAATACACTCCCCTCAAGTGTTTAGACTATCAGCAGACAGATGATTCACACACGTAATCACTTTCGTGCAGTACACTAAATATGCATGTCCTGTCTGTGGCACATGCACCTGCATAGAGTCCCTGTTTCCAAGGTATGATGATGGTGATGGTCCTTCCTCCCCTCAGATGTAAACGAGTGCTGGCGCTACCCTGGCCGTCTGTGTGCCCAGACCTGTGAGAACACTCCGGGCTCCTATGAATGCTCGTGCACCTCTGGTTTCAGCTTATCTGCTGATGGCAAGAGCTGTGAAGGTGTGTTTTTGTCAATGTCAGCCCTCCTGGGAGTTTGTGGATGTTGCTGCACGTTTTTTGTTTTGTTTTGGAGATTTGTGTGTGAAAACATGCGTGCCTGGACAATGAGCTTGTGTACATTCACAAACAGTGCGGCTTATAGGGTAAAGCTGGTGCTGGAAGTTTGATTAGCTGTATCAGTGTTACTACATGCCATTTCTCAAAGCGAGAACACAGCCAAAAGCATAATTGTCTTAATAACAACATCTTGTTTATATGTGATGATTAAAACACTGGAGATTCTTTGATCGTGTGAATTGTGACACTAATGAGTTCTAACCCGCAATCTGCAGATGTGAATGAGTGTTTAACTAGCCCGTGCAGTCAGGAGTGTGCCAACATCTACGGCTCCTACCAATGCTATTGCAGAAAAGGTTACTACCTAAGGGAGGATAGGCACACCTGTGAAGGTGGGAACCTCAAACACCAAACTAATGCGAGATTACTGAAAGATTTATATTCTAATTTACTTAATCTTTTTTGTTACTCAGACATTGATGAATGCCTCCAGAGTATTGGCCACCTTTGTACCTACAGGTGTGTAAATACTCCAGGCAGTTACCAGTGTGCTTGTCCTGAATATGGATACTCCAGGTCTGCAAATGGCCGATCTTGCACAGGTGGGTGACCTAATCCATCCTCCCAACATCAAACTGGAACATATTGTATGTACTGCAGTTAATTTAGCACCAGTCTGCCTCATTGAAGTCTTTGCCTTAATTGATTTTAGAATATGCACACCACCTACAGAGTATGGAGTGCAGGTTCTGTTCAGATACAACAACAAAAAATTGAAATAAATGTTTATTGGCCTAAATCTGGCCATGCTATTTTTCTTCTTTTTTTTTAATTGAGAAACCTTTTTGCTTGCAGCAAAAAACAACGAACAAACAAGACAATAAACCATTTATTAGGTAATTTCACTGTGTGGTTTAGATATCGATGAGTGCAGCATGGGGACACATAACTGCTCTCTGGCTGAGAAGTGCTACAATATCCAAGGAGGGTACCGCTGCCTTTCTCTTACCTGTCCACCAAACTACCGCAAAGTGACTGACACGTAAGTTGTGGCTGCACCCTGATTAGGAAAGTAATAGATTGTTGTTAACAGTAGTTAATCATTGACTTTGGAATGCAAATATGTATGGGAAAATCAAGTTTGTTGTTTACATCTTGTACTTGTACCATTCTTTGAGTACGAGTGTATATCAAAGAATATTTTGTTTTGTTTTGTTGCTTATGTTATTTTTTAAATAGGGCTGTGTTAAATATGTACATACAGTAGACACCTACAGTATCAGAGCAAATCATTTTGGAGACGGTAACAGACATTCTCGTTGGGAGTCAAGATTGCCTCAAAATTGAAAATGTAAAATTTACTATGAATTTTCCTCTCTATGTACTTAAAAAACAAAAGATCTACACAGTCTGTAGGAGACGTTTGATGGTAATCTGAGGGATTCTAGATACATATAGACTACTTTACTGTTATTTTTACTTGCTTACACAGGAAGCAATTTTTGACATACACTAAGGGGATCTTTATGTATATGTTTTTAACAATCTACATATTACACAAACTGAATTTTTTTTGAAGGTTTAATTCAATTCAGTTGAGTTTATTTAAACAGTGTCATTTACAATACATTACACATTTTTTCCAATTGACCATATTTACCAAACTATGCATTAAGTTTACATAATGATTTAAATTACTTTTAATGGAACTTAAAGTTTTCTATCTACGAAAATCCACTAGATTGCATTTAGCCATTTGACTTGCACCATATAAGACTCCTGAACTAGCATGCAGAGACAGTTCCTTGTATTGAGTATATATACTGAGCATGCACATAGGTAGAGTAGAGGTAGGAGAGAAAAAACCTTGGTTCACCATGAAGAACCTTTCTTAGTATGAACAGCCATCTGCCGCCAATGAGTGTGGGTTTGAGAGGACAGAGCACAGATTAAAAAAAAAAAATATAGAACAACTTAACTAGAGCTACTTTCTACATTTAACTTTTGGCAGCATCATTTCATCTATTTCCCCCGGCCAGATTATTGTCATCCAGATCAATTGATATAACTAAGCAGTTTATTTTAAAAAGTCTGATCCAAAGATCAAAATTTATGTCTTGTAAAAATTCAAAAGCAGAATATATAGCGTCATTCAGTTTTTTTATTATACCTTATTGCTCATCTTAATCTATCTAATTCAGTGGATTCATCAGGATCTTTGTGTAAATATAGTTGAGTATCATCAGCATAACAAACAGTATGACAGCAACACAACAGCACAAACGTTTTTTTTTCTTCCCTTTTATGCTTTTAGACGCTGTGAGCGCATCAGTTGTCCCACCTACCTACAGTGTCAGAACTCTCCTCAGAGAATCACCTACTACTACCTCAGCTTTCAGTCCAATATCGTCATCCCCGCTCAGATCTTCCGCATCGGTCCGGCTCCTGCCTACTCTGGAGACAACGTCATTGTGACTATCACGCAGGGGAACGAGGACAACTACTTCAGCACCAGGAAGCTGAACGCCTATACAGGTGCTGTGTTCTTACAGCGACAGGTGCAAGCTCCGAGGGATTTTCTGATAACAGTGGAGATGAAACTCTGGAGACAAGGGAAATTTACCACCTTCCAAGCCAGGCTTTATGTTTTCATCACACAAAATTTAAATTTACTCTTATAGAAACTTATGCTAAGGCCAGCATGGGACTTTACACAGTTGAATATAACTTCTACAATCAATATTAGACAATGCTAGTCTCTGACGGAATGGGTTTAAACTACTTTGAACAACTTTTTGCAAGAAAAGTATATATTTTTTAAAAGATTAAATCCATTAAAAGAATTTCGATTGATTACATTTTACAGTTCGGTAAATCTCATAGAACTGAAAACAATGAACTCTGTTAACTCTAAAGGTAAAACGTACAAGATAAACTAACCTGCATATTTAATTTTTTAGCCCAGAGTTTTTTTCAGTTTATTCCAAAATTGTGTCTTACTTTGTAACGTGCACTGCTGACTGTGTTTTGTGTTCAAAAAATGTATTTAACGTTACCCCATTTGTATGGGAATTTGTTTAGCCCTGTAATTAAAACGTATTACAACTAGATGTATAATATTTTTATGCTGGATTTTGACGTTAAAAAAATATTTCAGTAAAATATTAAGAAAGAATCATTTGAGAGAGCTAGGGTGTACTGTCAAGAGTTTTTTTTGTTATGTAGATTATATTCTATATAGGTAAAGCTGTATCTGTTCTGTGGATTTTCCACGGTATTGTCTAATATGCTGCATTATATTTACTAAAAGTATATATGTTGCTATATTGACTTATTACACACACAAAAAATGTCCATGCTAATACCATAATATTTTCATACCTTGGTGGAAACCTGACTCTTAGATAATAAATAATGAATTATAAAAAACTGGTTTGATTAAATATGATTATTTTCTATGCTTCTGGATGGGGTGTCAAGGACTTTACACAACAGGAAGTGTTACGCTTCCACCTACAGGAGCAAAATGGTTTTGCATTTTAGTCCTCATCTTTCTGATCTGAAACAAAAAATCTTTATAATGTTCAAACAGATACAAACAATGATCTCCATACTAAACATACTTTGTAGTGCTTCGGTAATTACCAGAAAGGTTAGTTGTATTAATGTGAGTCATATATCCTAATCAGTTTTCAGTTCAGCTTGATGACACTGATGATACTGTCTTTCACAATCCTTCCTACTCACATGACTCATAATAACAGCTTCCCCTTTGTGACTGAAACGCTACTCCTGGCATGCATGGTTCATGACAGGGCCTCCCGCACTCTGACTGATGTCTCTTTCCTTTAATTTGTTTTATCTGCTCTTCAAGAAAAGGTGGTGCTGTCTTTCAGGAGATGGAGAACTAAGCTCCCCTGAAAGAGAGGCTAAACACATATCTGTCAAAGATCCAAGGGCCACTGACAGGAAGTTTCATCTTGGGACAAAATGGAAGTGAATGCCAGTGGCAAATTAGAAAATTTGCTTTAGGTGTTCACAAGGCTGCTGGGTGGCATCCAATATGGCTGGTACTTTCTTTGCAAAATATTAATTGACAACAGCAGATATTACTAAACTGTGTACATATCATTAGGCAAGAGAGTATTTTGAATATATGCCTAAATCTAATTGATGTAAGCATAGCAGGTTTGTGAATGAGTGTAAAAAGGGAGGGTGTGGCCAAAGGAGTTCAACACCCTTTATCCATCATCCACCACGCTAATCCTTGTGGGGTTGTGGGGGTCTATCTCCAGCACACATAGGGTGAGAGGCAGGGCAACACAGAGACAGACTTGACAAACAACCACTTACACACAGTACCAATCAGCCTAACAGTCATGTTTTTGGACTGTGGGGGGAAGCCAGAGTACCCAGAGAGAACCCACACATGCAGAGGGAGAACATGCAAACTCCTTGCAGAAAGACCGAAGGTGGAATCGAACCCAGAACCTTTTTGCTGTACTCTTTTTCTGTTTCATATTCTTTATCATTCTCATTGTCTCCATCATCCTCACTGGGGTGGAAAGCTGCTCATTTTCTTCATCACTTTATCCTAATTCATCCTCATCTATAAAATGTGCTAGTTTGGTTTTGCTATGTAAAAAACTATAAAACATTGGTGCATTCATTCTGTAATTTCAATAAAAGAGTATCAAAGACAGTTATATGGAATAGGGAAAGGACAAAATGCTTTATTATAGCTGCCTCTAGAAGATCAGTGCATGCTGAGCTAGAAATACAATGGTAATCCTAATGGTACAGTGTAGCCATATGTAAACATACACATTTTAACAGTTTAACAAGATTAAATGATGAAGTACGGCAACATAAAACATAGAATAGTGAAGTTACCACACTTATTGATGAGAATGTGTTTTTTACTGGTCAAAAAATGTCATGAAAATATATATTTTAAATTTTTTCAGAAGATTCAAATCACGACTCTCCTAACTGTGAAGACATCTGCAGAAAAGAATGTCAAAATTCCCCCAAGAAGTTCATGTGACAAATTTAAACACTGCCATTGTCTCTTTAAGGATTTCATCTCTCTTCCAGTGCATTACATCTTAAAAGTGGATGTACTGTGGGTGTGTCGAAAAGGATTCAATGGATTTGTTGCCAAATGTCAACATTATATCATTCAGGGTTAGGCAGCTTCTTTTTCTTTAAGCAAAATGGGACAAATAAGGGACTAAATTGACACTAATAAGTCCTATATTACCAAAAGCCCCATAGAACTGATTCAGAACTCTTGAAAATGCTAAGATCTTAGGGCGTGATCACAGAACCTTAAAGTGTTTTGTTGCAAACTGTTAAACCGACCACCACTGAACAAGAAACCTGAGATGAAGGTTATAGACTGGGCCAAAAAGCATTTTAAGACTAAATGTTAAAATATTTCTGAACTAATGAACCAAGAATGACTCCTAATGGATGGGGTGCAAAGTTTGATCAAGCTGTACTTCAAGTCCTGTGCCAGCAAAGTGGAAGTGGGATAAGGATGAGTTTTGATTGGACCTTTTTGGGTTGAAAATGTGGTCAAAATCAGCTCCCAAACTCCAACCAGGGATTAGAAGATCCATTTTTCAAATACATGAAGAAGTATGCATCTTTTAGAAAGACAAAGATTTTCATGTAGGCCAATGCTCCAATAACAAGTACCCCTCTTTGAAGCTAGCCAGTAAAGGTGTGAAGGTTAAAAAAAAGAAGTCATGGTCCTTTTCCTTACTTGATCTGAACACAACTGGGAAATTGTTAACAGTTCTTAAAAGTAAGATTTACAGCGAAGGAAAACACCTGTAAAAAGTTTTTGGGGAAACTGGTTAATCATCATCAGCAGTTTAAGAAACTGACAGACTCCATAGATTGAAGGCTTATTAGTATTATTCAAAATTAAGTTGCTATGTTGGTCACTTTTTTATTTTGAGTTTCAAGACTAAGACTTGTTAGTCCACTATGTGCTCCTTCTACATATTGCATTAAAGTTAATTATTTTAAATATATAAATATATTTCTAATTTTTATGATCTTTGGCCAAGCTTTGTTTAGAATGGATTTCTTTGAATTCCTCTCATAATTATATTTGGGTATTTAATTTGATCCTACTGTATCCCATAACTGCATCAGTTAATAACTGACCTGTTTCTATTCACCCACCCTGTATAAAACTACATGGACCCTTCACTTCTTTGTCCAATCCTGTTATTTTTAAGACTGTTGCCTGCAGTCCTTACCATGAGGCTGTCATGCTATCAATGTAAGCTAAGTCTCATGGACAAATTTATATAACCTCTGACTGATTTCTAATCCTTGTTTTGAAGAATAATGCATACAGCTTTGCTAGATGAACAGAAATGAAACCAATCAAACTTCATAAATAAGGAAACTTTTCGTTTGCCTTTTAAAACTGACCCACAGTGCTTAAATCATTTATGTGTCAGAGCTACAAAGATTTGTAGAACCGTTTTTGAAAAAAGGAAATTTACAGTAAAATTAGTTGTTGGATTTAAATATATATATATATATATATATTTTATATTCCAAATGAGTACTGTGAACATGACTACTATGGCCTGGGTGGCAACATGTTTGGAAAACTCTAGGTTAGAATAGTAATGCAGGGAAAATTTGACTGATTTGGGAGCTGCGGGTTCATTCCTAGCTTGTTTATACCCTATATAGCTATACATTTCTGTTTGATAAATAATAAATTGTTTAGAGTTTTACTACATTTTCAAATAGTGTTTGTTTTTCATGATTTTGGTCTGTCCGTCCTATGTTTTGCTGCAGCTCAGTCAGGTATGTCTGCTCAACTTGGGGGCTACCAGCCAGCACCAGTCAGCTCATTTCATGCACATGTTGTGCTGCGGTTAAATACAGCTGTCTTGCAGTGAGATCACGCCAGATTTTTGAAAGCCAACGTGGCCTTTGGATATCTCACTGTCTTCTGATCTTATGGACACGACCACGTTTTGTTACCTAGAGCATGGATTCAGGTCAAGCCCGCAAAAACTGCGCGTCAGATTCTGGTTCACTCACAGAGACTGCCATTAATTTTGTCATCTTGCATAATTATTTATTAAAAACTGAATAGATTTAACTAACCACTGTTTTAGATATTTTTCTATGCAACCCTTTTTTTATATCATTTATTTAACATTTGTCTTAAATATGGGGCAAAGCATGATGAACTAATAGGTGTTCTACATTTGAAAGGGCTTTCTAGAGGTCATTCAAAATGAAAAATATCACCTAACAAAGAGGATCTTAAGAACATAGATCATCTGGTAACACATGTTTGCTAATCGAGCAAAATTAGGGTTGAAACTGCCTACGTCTTTGTTGGGCTTTATTAAAATGTTTATCTTACCTTAATAAATTTAACTAATTTCTGAGACAACACCTGAAAAAGAAAGTTATTTATTAACTTTAGTGGTAAATTCAATTGGTTTGTTCATAGGCAGTTAAGGACAGTGCAAACCTAATTGTACACATCACTTATTCAAACAATTTTGAGGGTCTCAATGTTAAATTATTCATATCATCAGAATTGAACAAAATGAGCAAATATGCATTTCTTTGCCATTTTTATGAAATATTGTCAACTTGTCGGACAGAGACGAGAACTTTCGGTCTCTGGATATATAAATAATAAAGCTCTTTCTCTGTCACTGGGATGATAAATATGGTATGGTACAAAATGTGCTGCCTCATTCAAAAAGGGAAAGCAACATCTATCTCCAACGATGCGGTACAGCTGTACAGTTTGGGAGGAGGTTGCCAAAAAAAGGGAGCGGCGAGGATGATGAGCTGGGGGGAGGAGGACGAGGATGAGGAAGGTCATGTCACAGACAAGCTTGTCTTTGATAGCTCAGGTGGTCATCACCTGAGGGGAAAAGAAAGCATTAATAGGCATTCTCTGCAGCAGACAAGCACAGGCTAGCAGTCTTCTTCTGTGGCTGCCATAAACAGAGGGGAAGTATGCATCATTAGATAAAGGTGAAGCTAACGACCCGCAGTCAAACCTACCTCATACAGTGTATATAGACTTTATAGACTGTCTTGGTGCCTCTGATTGGATCTGCTAAATGTGGGTCCACAATCACTGCTGGGTTATTGATCCTTCAGCCCGCTGTTACTGTGCTTATCTTTGAGATGATGTCTACGTTTTTAAAAGCAGAGGGAGCAACAAACAGAGAGGAATTTGCCTCAGAGGAAAATAACGGAAGGTATGCAAGTTTGCCTGTTACTCTGAGGCGCCTGATAGCTTAACCTATTATCCTATCACTATGTAATCTCATTACAGTTTTGGGGATATTCCACTATTGATCGAGTATTCCACCTGTAAGCACAGAGCTGTTGGTGATGCATGCAAAAATAATGAAGCATTCATACATAATTAAATAAATTATAACGTAGTTTTACACATTAGGGAAACGAATTAGTCGTGAAACGGATTCCTCTGATGAGAAACTCTCCTCCAGTTCTCACTGGGTGGGACTATTTACTGGAGCTCTAATCACAGGTCGGCAACCCTGGCAGCAGGTCTCCTGACCAACAGCCGAGGAGTTCGAGATGATGATAATCTGTGCTGTTAACTGCCTTTCTGACAGCATGTTATGAAAAAAATCTTTGGTATGTGTGACTTCTGATACAATTTATTGTGTTTTCTGCTCTCTAAAATTAGGAATACACCTGCAGGGCTACAAAGTAAGTAATTACTAATTTTTAATGAATAAGTCAAAAGATGCTGACAATGCATCATCAGCCCCTTTGATGCTTTCGGTTAAATTTGTAACGATTGTCAAAGTATTGCTTAAAGCAGAGGTGCCGTTAAGATTGTGAAACATTAGGGGTTTGACCCCATCTAGAAATAAGATTTCTTGATGGGGTCAGCTAAGATTTTCAAGAGATAGCGGCATAACTAACTTCTTATGAAACTGAAAAATTGTAAAACAAAATTAAAAAGCCATGTTCTGCACCGGGATTTTCAGTGTGAATGAAGGAAACAAATGCAATACATTTTTTTGTTCCATTTCTTTAAAACCAGAGGTGCACGTTTCGTGACGTGGGGATCAACTGTTTAATATCAAGCGACGAACCTTTTTGTTTTCCCTTTTGTGGTTTTGCGTACAACATTAAGACTTAATGGTATTTAGTTAATCATTTTCCAGCTTGATTGTTTTTTATTTGGGAATTTCAACCATTGATTGTTTGGATAAGTAAAACAGGTCACTAATTTGCTTCTATAAAAAAACTACTTAATCATTTTAGATTACACAACTTGTTCAAAGCTACACAAGATTAGATCTTTTTTTTTTAAATGATCACTTTAATGGTTGGTTATTTATTGCTGAATGATGTAGAGAAAGACAGAAATAATTATAAATCTTTAAATAATTTTTCGGGTCACACTTGCAGCAGACGAGTTCACGTTATTTTTTTAATTTTCAATTCCCATTGTGTATGGTGCTACAATCTTTCAAGTATATAAATGATCAGAAATCTTATTTTAATGAATCTTTTTTTTTCAACAAGCTGCGCGAGAAGAAATCTCAAGATTCTTTGACAATTATTTATTGGTTAATTTTTTATGGGGTGAAAGGTAACTCAGTTGTAATGACTTCCACTTTGCAGTGGGAACCGTCTTGGTTTTAAGCCGAGCAGACACTATTTCTGTGTTGTTTTCTGTTCTTTGTGTGCATGCATGAATTACACATGAAATGTTTCTTGCTGTGTTTCTATGTTTTAAGCTTGTCCATTTCCAGGACAAAGCCACCAAGGGAGCTGCTGTTGCAGCCAAATATTTACAGTACATGCACTTTGTAAAAAGCTGCCTAATGCCATGCTGCAGTGGCGAAAATGTCCTGTGTTTAAATCCCAGCCAAGCACTGAAGTGTTTTGGGTATTTTTTTTTTCCTTTTTTGTTTAGTATCTGAAATGTGTTTGCTTAGATTGTGCTTGGCTTGCGTGAGCTTCTCGGGAATCCGAGGGTTGTATCCGGGTACTCAACATTTTCCTATAAATTAAACTGTATTGGATTGGTCACCTGTCCAGAGTTTAGCCCATCTATCGAAACATTATGTTTAGAGATATGCACCAGTTCCCACAAACCAAAGTTCTTATCATACAAACGCATTTTATTTAAACATTGTCATGATAACAAAAAAAGGATGGTCCTTTTTAACTTGTTAAATTTTTTTGGTTCTGTGGTTACTTCTGTATATAGAGATTTTTTTTTGTTGTTGTTGGGGGGTTGTCCTTGGGATTCATTCTTTCTATATGTATTGTTCCAATCCATCGACATATAATCTATAACCAAGGTTAAAAGCTACTTTTAAAAAAAAAAAATTTCAGTAACTGTATCTTCAGCAGTAGGACATGTCCAAAAGTAAAAGTGGTAACCGTTAACTTCTCTCTCTTGACCCTACTGTAGAAGCCTGGCTGTAGTTTAACAAACACATGTAATTCTGAGTACATGTAATTATAAAAAAATCTATAATCTTCTAATTTTACTTGACATACTTTAACAACCAAACATTACTATCACGTTCTTAACAATAAAATACCATTACTAATAGTGGTGATTAGAAAATGAGGCAAATGACTGTCCATTTATTTGCAAAGTTCACATCACTCACATCTGGTTCGTCCAACCTCCTTCGTGTCGCTCCAATTTAAGTGGTGAAATTTCACAATATTGAGCAAATGAATTTGCAAGATGCAACAGGTACTGTGTTGGTTTCAAGGCTGTCTGCATACCAGTGTGACCACAGTCTAACTATTACTCTTTTTATCGCTGCTCCCTCCGGCAGCAGTGCAGCAAACCTTGTGTTCTCTTTCCAAAAAGGCACTCTACAAAAACTTCGGCAATATATTTACATCTGTATTTGCGCCCAAAAAGAAGCATTTCAAGACACGTCTTTCATATTTAAAACAACATTTCAGTAAGTAATTTGCAAATCCTTACAAATATTCATGTGCTGTTATTTGCTAAAGACAATGTCCTCAGCTCGGTCATGTTTTATTGCCTGCTAACTTAGTGCTGGGAATGTTTTGTTAAGATTGATGCTATTGTGTGTCTATGTGTTGTAAATCGTGCAATATGTGGCTGTAAGCAGTTTTATACTGACTGACAGCTGCTCAATATTCTTATTCATGAACACAAGCAGCAATCAGCGTAAATCATGTCACTCACAGTGCTTTATACGCTTCAAGAAACCTTTTTTCAACGACAGCTTGATTTGTTGTTATTTCTGTCTAATTGTTGAACCTGTCACTGATGCGCACGCTTATGACTCGCAAGAAAGCACGCCCACATAATGGCCCCGTTGCAGGGAAACTTTCCCAGCTATATACAATATCTTGCGCCAAATCAAAGGAACAGTGTGGATAAATCTGCACCCTTGGGGGGTGGCTTTTAAGAGGGTTCCACGTTCCAGATCTATTCAGGGATAAAACAAAAATCTCACCTGTGATCATTTCTGAAGCTGGCTAAAAAATTTCCTAAAACACCTGTGGACTGTTAAACTCTGTTTTCTGAAAAGTTTACTGCAACATTTGTCAACAATGTAGGCTTACTATCATACATACAACTCTTTGTGGTTTTATTTTAGATAAACATAAAAAGTTATTTTTTGTGTTTGTTAGGTTAAAGTCAATATTTAATTCTTTGGCAGACCGTTCTTATGCGTGAACAACAGCACTAACACCATTTTTCCTTCATTATTTATAGCTTTTCATGGTTGTGATATTTACAAGATCGATTCTGTCAAGATCTAAGCTTATAAGTTTAATTTATGTTTTGCTCATTTCTTTTATCTTTCTAGATTTGGACAATTTTTGTTTTATTCCTTGCGTCAGTTCAGTTATTCTTATGTTTGTGTTTGAACTTATTTCAGAAGATTACTGTTTCTTTCTGTTTACTGATTATATTACTTTCTGATTTCTCTCCACCATCTTGCCAGCCTACCACCATTGATCAGTTTCTCAACCTCCTACGCATCTCTATTGGTCATCGCTCCAAATAGTACGTTTTTAGGTTTATTATTTAGGTAAAGACTCTCCCAAGAATAACATGACATATTTCCTACTTCATACTTCAGTATTAAACATAAATATTTCTCAACAAATATTTTAAAGGATGACAAAGTAAGGATTTAATATAAATTATGGGTGTGTTAGCTTCTAACACCAGACAAAACTCCCTTACAACACTAAACAACCCTAAAGAAGTTTCAGCTTTGGTCGGTTTTGGCGGCCATTGGACAAAAGCCTGAAGGAAGATTGCATTTCCCATGAGGATCGTAGTGTCGAGGTAATGAATGTAATCGCGGTCAAACAATGTCATATTATGATGTTGAAAATACGAAACGGGGAAAGTGATGTATGCCGTAAAGCACTCGGCACAATTGTAGTTGTTTTGTGGTGCAGGGTTTCTACCACCCTCCTTACAGTTGCTCAGTGCCGGTTAAAGAGATACGGACCACTTGGGCCATGACAGAGGTCTCATTCAATGTACAATCACAAAAGTTTTATAAAAGTTTAATATTTTATGAAGGTTGAAAAGTTACTTAGTGTTGCTTTAAAGTGATGAAGGTACCTTCCTAGGTCCAAAATTATAATACTGCTGGCTCACAGATACTATTTAGCTTACCCCTACAAAAAGCATCAACAATCCTAAAGGACATTAGCTGTGGTCCTTATCTGACCAAAAAAGGTTAGAAGCTCAGACAAGCAGGAGGACCTCGCAATGATTTACAAAGTTACATTTTATATTCGATACTAAGATCAACAGGAAGCCAGTGACGAAAAGGAAACACTGGTGTAATATGCTCATATCGCTTTGAATTAGCCAGGAGATGAGGAGCAGCATTTTCCAAGCAAAAATTTTGGACTAACTGGAGGTGGTGACCAGAGGATTGGTCCCGACCAAGGTAAAAGGACATGGAGTAGGAGGAAGACAGCCCTGCCAAAAATACAGTCTCTGTTTTATTTTCATTTAGTTTTAATAATTTGCAAGATAACCACTGATTCACATCCTTGAGAAAATGTAGGTAAAGCACTACAACGTAATGTTATCTCCTGATTGCAGCTGCTTTATATTAAAGACAAAATAAGTTGTGGTTTTTTTCACTGTTCGCACATTTTATTTATGTAGTAAACTAAAGGTATCATAGATAAACGTATAGGGGAGCAAAAGTAAAAACACTTTTCAGAGATAATGTGACATCCTGAAGATTTACTTGAACCAACTGTGACGGAGAAGCATTCGTTATGGCTAACTTGAGGTAAATTAGAAAAATACACGGTCACAGAAATTGCAATGTATGTAAGAAGTTAGATTTGAGCTGTTCACAACAAAGGTTTGGCAAAAGCTAAAGTGTAAAGTCTTAATGTAATAGTGAGTCTCTGACACCCATGTCAGCTGTTACTGTGGACAACAACTCTTTATTCTACACAGAAAAGCCTTCACTTCTGTGAATTGGCTCAAATTCTCCTTCTGGAAAGCGTAGTTTTTTTTTTGTTTTTTTGTCTTTTCCATGAGTCTCATTCTAGATCAAATAGTGCAAACCCTTTCCAAGTGTTGACTTTTAGTGAACACCTGCAAACCTAGCTGCAGGGCTTGTGATTCGAAATTTTATTTGGAATATATATGTGAGAGAAACAGCCTGAATACTTTAAAAAATTTAAATAATAAATGTACTAATTATAGGGTTGTAGATTAGGTGATGGAGAGCTTCTTTACAACGTGGCATCAAACACATTAGATGGTAATCTTGTAAAGTCAGTATATAATCTTTACTTCTTTAATGCTTATTTTAAAACCCCAAACTTCAACAAGCTACACATTGTCTAACCGAAGCTACTAAGGCAACCAAATAAAGACCTTTGGAGTTTGTCACTATCAGCTGTACACGTTTAAAGACTAACATTTACATATTTATTCTTCTTAAATAAAATAGTCAAAACAAGGTCAGACTGGATGAAGGACAGCATGCTTAATTGTTACCAAAGATTTTATTTAAAGTTTAGTCCTGAATGAATATGCAATAAAATGGCATGGCCTTATTAGTGTGATCCTTTACTTTAGTTAGTTCTCTGCTACTTGGCACATTAGTCTTATCAGCAGGTGTGCTGTTTCACATTCTCATCATATATTTGACCTGGATTTCACCAATAAATAACCCACATTGGGCCCAGTTTTCACACAGCACAACTAAAAAGACAGCTAAAGTCCCACTAATCCTCTACAATTTATCATGAGAGTTTCTTTAACCTTTTTCTTCATCATGTTGCTCTGTAATCTGTGCAATGCACACGAATATAGTAGCAGCCACGTTGCTAAGGGTGAGGATGTCTCTGAGACTCAGATGTCCTTGTCAGAGGAAAATAACTATGAGTTGGAGCATCAGCTGGACATCTTGGAGGAGCTTCGGAAAGTGCAAGATATGGTGATGGAGCAAGCAGAAGAACTAAGGCGTCTGCACAGTCTGGTGCAGGTCCTGCAGGAAGAGATTATAGGTATAAAATGCTGATTTTTAGGACAAAAACATACACTGTAACAGCTGCAAAATACCAACAATGGTAAAAAAAAAAGATTTTTGTTGTTGCTGCTGTTTGTCTTAAAATGAGCTGCCATGTTTTGTTTGGCTTGAACTTTGTTTAATCAGTACTGATAATGTGAGATCTGTGGTCTTATTAGTATTAGTAGTGCAAACTCTTACCAATTCAAAAATGATTAAACCATGAAATTATTAGAGGGCTTACTTTATTTTTTACCAATGTTGTAAGGTTCTATAAATTGTATTAATATTAATACAAGCACTTATATTTTCACAAATGTTATTACAGTGAGCAAAGTGGCTTTTTCTACTTCTCTGCTGTTAAAAGGCCAAGGTAACACATACTATCAAGATTATACCACTCTTGTCTTCAAAAATGTTTTTACCAACATTGGAAACCACTACAGCTCCATCACAGGTAAGCTTACTGGATTTTTCTTTGAACTTAGATAAAAAATGGTCTGAATAGCTTCACTTTAACACATTTGAATGTTCCTTGGTGCATTTGTTTCAGGTTACTTCACTGCACCAGTAAGAGGAGTCTATTACTTCAGATTCACTGGCCATTTGTCTTCTGTTGAGACGTTTCTTTGATTGAGGCTTGTCAAAAATGAAGATCCCATTGTGATGTCAGGGGACCGTCCTGATAAGTATACAGAGGACAATTTGTCCAATGGAGTTGTGTTGCATTTAGAGATCAATGATCTTGTTGCTATACAATTAAGTGGTGCTGTCTGGGACGACATTTATTGTAGAACAACTTTCAGTGGATTTCTGCTCTTTGCATTAGACAATAATCTGTAGTGATGTAAAATTCATGAACAGTTGTTGCCATCCGATTCTTCAATCCGATTCTCTTAAATCAGATTTTTGTGTGAACTTAGCATTTTGTCTTACATGGCTTTTCTTGCTTATAATACTTTCCACCTTTTATTTTAATTTCTTACAATAGTGTGAGTAGTGAATAAATGCAATGAAATTCAGGGATATGTTGAAGGACCATATAGAGCACATGCTCATTGCTCACCTGCAACACTGATGCAGGCCTCATGCAGGAGATGAGAGGATAAGATCGGCCAACTTTCTCTTCTTCGTGGTTTCTTCTTCCTTTTTGCTTCTTGGTTAAAGTTTACTTTTATTCTATTGCCTGAACTGTTTTGATTAATGTTACTGAAGATCATATGTGTGTCTGCCAAATTAAACCAAGTGGATCTCTTTCTCCTCAATTCGGTACAATTCTATTTCTTTATGTTATTTCTATATTAAAATTAGCTCTAAAATGTCATTAATGCTGTTAGTGTAAAACACCACTTGTGGGAAACAACTACATGTGTATTTGATATTTATATTCTGATTACACTGGATTTGATTAAAGTGTACACATACATATTTTTCTGCTTCAACTTACTGTGTATCTATTTTGCAGCTTTTTATTAAAAGTATAAATTTTACTTAAAACAGATTAAACCTTTTTGTGAATGTAACCCACACACGCCAGGCTTCTCTACAGTGAGAAAGACAAATATTTTGTCACTGCATGCTCAGTATTAGGGATCGCTGTGAAGTAAACGACACAACCAAGCTATTGTCTACTGTCTGGTCCTGGAAGAGTGAATGCTGCAAGTCACTGACTCGATGCAATCTGCTAGTTTTCCTAAGACTGAAAACTTGTAAAGCTAATTTGAATATTAAATCGATCATGATGAGAGATGAAAAGTGTCATCAATTGGCACTGTATGCATGAACTGACCTGAATTGAATTCCAACAAGATTGTCAGTGACGATAAGTCGATGGGTGCAGAGATCAAAAGAACATAAAAAAGTTGGTACATTTTCGACTTAATGCTTTCACTAGCTAATATAGAACAAATGGATGAGGTGTGTCTACAATAAAACTAAAATGTAATGAGTAGGTCTGCATATTTTTCTTAAAGTTAGTCATACACAAATTTTGCTGCTTCAGATGTTGTTTTTTCTCATGAGTGTAACAATTGCAATGAAAGCTTTCTTACTCTGTCACTATATTTGATAGTACACTACTTTGAGCCTACAAAAAGTATAAAATGAACAACCAAAGCCAATTAAATCACATTGCGTTGTGTAAAAAAAAATAAAAAATAAAGAAAGTAAAATGATCAACAAATTCCAGAGATAAAAGTGGAAGAAAATGACATCTCATGAATGCAATCATTGTTTCCTTTCCTTTGGTGTTTCACATCATAAACCTCCGGGAATGCAGCTGCATCAGCTTTGACTAAATCCATTCAGACTCTTTGTTGTGCAGTCATTCAGATCGCACAAGTGCATGCAAACATACACACACGTACACACTTGAAGAGCGCCACACCTCTGCTATCAGCCATCTAGTACGGCTGATAACCGTGGTCAACATAGAGCTGTGTCTTTTATTTCACAGCCAACGTCTCCGGGGAATCTAGTCCTCGTTCTGCTATTTTCCGCACAGAAGATTATCTATCACAATCAATCTGCAAGCTATCAGATGGGACACTTTTTCTACACCTTCGCTGGAAGTTTTTGTGACATTCTGGAATAACTCTCCATCTCCAAACCTGTGGGACACCTTCCGTCTTCTTAAACTAAAATATAGGCCAAAATCAAGCAAGCAGGCTCAAAGGAATCATCCAGGTGTGTTTATGGAAAGAGCCTGGAGTGCACTGGAGACAAAGTGTCTCCTTTGAATCTGATGAGGTGTTTAGCTCAGACCTGAAGCTATGGTACTGCAAAGCAGCAAAGTCTGATCAAACAGCTGCCAATATGAAAAGGACTGCCATATCCTCTAGGCACCTGGGGCTGTATGAAGAACACAGCCTCTCTGGTTTCCCTCTCAAATCCACCTCTTTGGTTGGAAACATTTTTTCATAATTGCATTTAATTCTATGTTAGGTGTCACCGCAGTGCCAGTATTAGGGTTAAGGCTAAGTCGAAGGAGCTTTTCTGCCTTTTTCATTCCTTGTTTAAACTTAGTATCGTTCCTCCAATTCTGACAACACAGGAAAACACACAAGATGTTAAGCGGAAAAAATTCCCATGCGCAAGGTATTTTAATTAATTATGCGCGCTATCTTGGGAAATCCCTTTGTTTTGGCGTAATTTAGAAGCTGATGAATGCAACGGATCTGAGCTAAAAGTCTTTAATGAGGGAGGGATTTCCCCATTTGAAAAGCTTAGTCATTGTTTCATTAACAGAGTCTTTCATTTTGACTTTTTTTCTTGTCTCTCTGGGAAGCTTAAGGTGTGAAGGCTCATTAGATTTGCGATCGTGCCGGGAAAGCTGCGTGCCTTTTCTGTCTCACTTGCAGCTTCTGCATGAGGATCTGCTGAACTGTGAATGTTTTGGTCAGGGTTGAGTTCATGAGAAAGGGCGTCAGAGAGAATCACTTACAGTGTTTGTTGGACGTCATCTTGGTAGGTCAGGATTTCACTGGATACACAGGGAAGAAAAACACAGAAAAAAACTGTCAAAACAGTGAAATATAGCAGAAGAAAAGAAATGGTGAAAGTTTACAGTCTACGTTCATGTCTACACTTGTTATGTATGTGTTCATACACAGAAACACACATAACAAGGGAATGACAGTGCCTTTACTGACTTTGAAATTAAAGGACAGATTCATTATAGGCTTAAAAAGTCAGTTCTGGAAAGAAGAATACGCCTTTGGAGAGATTAGTATTGGATCTGAATAAAGAATAACTAATTACAGGGTGATTTAAGACAATGACAATAAACGTATTGTGAAGCTCACTAGGAGGAAAAAGTATCCTACAAGTAAAAAAACAACAACATTTTTCTCAGTAAATGTATATCTAATGGAGCTATTTAAAGGCAATTTACAGCAAAAGAGGTTAATGATCCCAGTAATTCACACTTAAAAAGAAATAAAATAAATGAATAAATCCAGTAAATTGCATGTAGTTAAGTTAGTTTGCACAGGAAATTAGTAGTGCACAAAAATAAAAATATCTGAAAAGAGTTAGAAAGGGTCAAAGATGGCCATGAAAGACAGGAAATCACCTACAACCTGTCAATATTTCGTCAGCAATCATGCTCCCTAAAAGTGCATTAAAATGTTACCTATTTGTGTCATCATATACAAAAGTTTTTCATTACAATGCAATATCACAGAATGTACCATTTCTGCTAACTTAATTGTACCAGGAGGTCTCTTTATATAAAAATGTCCTTTTCAGGACAAACCCTGACCAATAGACAGGTAAAAGCAAACAGCTCTTCTAAGACCTTCACATAGTTACATTTTTGCAACCTACAGATGTGATCCGTTACCAATGCATTTCGCTTTGCAAAGAACCTTCTCTTGCCATAAATCAGCTACAAGCAGGTGACCTGACGATTTCTATGAAAGAAGTCTCAACATTCATTAGAAAAGTTTTACAATAATAGAGGAGCACTCAGACCTGGAATTAACAGGTTCAGTATTTTTACACAGTTCTTGTGCAAGACTTTACTATTGAAGAAAAATAAATGAACTCAGTTCAATTCAAAATCATGTAATTACCACAAAATGGAAATGATTTTTTCTTTGAGCACATAGTATCCAAGTTTAAGATCTGTTCCCGATCTCCTGCAGTAGTTTGAATCACTGTAGATCTAAAGAGGCCTGTTACTGAAGACACTGCTGTTCTATACCAGCCTCATGGAGATGATTTTTAGGTTTGTCTGTAACGTTGTAAGGTATCATTCTCTGCATGCTAATCTCCAGAATCCACACCATCTGACTCATGAGCTAACAATCTCACATTGCCTATTATCATCAACTGATAAGATGGAGCTTATTTAAAGTTGCAATTTATTGACCTACTGAATGAACTACTACTGGTCGGATGAAACCAAGAGTGAGACACGTTGACGTCTATGAGCAAGTGTGTTGCAAGTAAGCTGATAAGTACACAGCTCAGCCGACAAGTCAAGCTTTTTCTGGTTTTGGGCCATCACTCACACCTGCACCTCAATACTTTCCATCATTAGAAAACAGCTATGAGACAAACAACTAAATTTAAACAAGAATAAAGTCCTAAATGTTTTTTTGCAAACACATTTACACAACTAAATGTTCTGCAAAATAGGACCATTAACACAGTGCAATTCAAAAGGTTGCTCTAAAGAGAATAAACGGTGGTATATAAAAAGAAAACCCACTGTTTGGTTCAACCAACCAATCAATGACCTCATGAACCAACATAAACAGGAAGTGCAGGGCCCGCCCCTCCCATACACCTGTTCTGTCTGTTCTGATCTAAACAAAGAGACAAGCAATGGTGAGTACAAACAAAGAAACAGAGGTCATTTATTACAAATGTACCTTTTAGAATGAAATGACAAATTTACTATTGACCGAAGAAAGAAAAATAGGCAATGATGTAAACTGTAACATACCACAAACAGACCCAGGATAGTTTGTTTAGCAAGTTTAAAGCTGTGAAAAAGGTGTAGGAAATTATAAATGTTTATTGGACAAGTAGTAAATAAACACAATCTTAACTACTTGTCTCAGTATCATAGCACACACCATGCTTGGAGGACCCATGCTGTTGAAGGAGATAACACTTTGATGTGAGCCTGATCATTTTGGCAGATTTCAAATAACTGGAGACGTGACGAGATGAGAAATGTACCGGGACATTCTTCATATTTTTAAACCACAATAATCCCCAGCTGTGGAAAGTCTCAACAACCTTCAGAGAAAGTACAGCTGCTAGAATTGCTATCCTAAGAAGCCTCAAGAAACCACATTGTCCTAAAAAGAAACATTTTAATTTCTTTTTAAAGCAACGTATGATGACAATAACGTATTTCTATTTCTACTTTGTGTAAAGGAATAAGTTATAATCTAACCCAAACAATGTAAACAGCTAATTTTAAATCTCACTTTAGCAAGAAGATATATTATATGGTCTCACTGTAAGAAAGCTTTGTTAATTATTTGTCAGGAAAGTTTCTTGTCTCCACCAGTCTGAGCTAGCATTTGCATTTGTGATACATTAAAAAACAGAAACTGAACCCCAAGCAAGACTCTGTCATGCCATACAGTGTTTTGTGATACAGCTGTAAACATATGGAAGCCCATGGTAGGTGCTCAGGGTTTCGTTCTTTCATCCTTTCCAAAAAAAACATGTTTGGTGCAGGAAACAGGGCCCAAGGCAAGCAAAGGCCAAATGCACATTCCTTTCAGCCAGATTTAAAAGAGAAGTCTCATCTTTTTATGCATTTTGTTCAATCACAGATGAGCACAAGACATCAAATCAAAACCCTGGCTCTAAAATGTTAACTAATGCCACCAGTGTGGATTTGGGGTGGAACCTGTGCAACAAAACACTGAATCAGTGTGCCTAGAAACACCTAAACGTTTTTTTACAATTATGCATGCCTGCAGAGTCGTGCACAAGCACAGATATGCAAAGAGAGGGCGGCCTGAGCCAACATTTCAGTGGAAATGAAGCCCTACGTTTGGCCAGAATCTAAAGATGCATATCTGCACTCCTGAAAACACCTGATTGTGCTCACATTCAAATAACTCAACAGGCGATATCAAAATTCAGGGAGTGAATTCAGTTGCTCTTGTTAGCGTATTTCACCTGAAACTTTGTTTTAGTTTATGGTCAAACTATTGTTTCATTTGCCACAACTGATCTGCATACATGATGTATTTATTGTGGGAAATGTTTCAAGCTTTTATTTCCCTAAGGATATAAAAATGGAACATTATATGACTGATTTAAGCATATAAGGATGTAAAAGTATATTAAGTATATGCAGGTAATCTGTTCTGGACCTGCAGACCTGTATTTCCTTTACTTGAAAAAATAGTAGTAGTGGCTGAAGTGGACTTACAAATGAGAACTGAACATCAATTAAGATTTCGATCACATCTGGAATTTACAATTATATTTTTAAATGTAATTATTGTTGGATTTACATTACACAAAACAAAATTGCACTGTATTTTAAGTTAAGCTATATTTGTTTTTGAACCAACCTGCTTAAAGATCAACAGTTGAAAGGTGGGAGAAATACGACATAATGACTAACACGATAAGTTCTAGACTTTACTAAACAAACAGGGTCTTGATTACAGAGTGTGTAAAATGTACTTTACTTTGATGGTTGGTGTTTGGATCACAGATTTAGTAATATTCAGGAATTGGCTTGTCGTTATTGCGTATAAAAAGGTTACGTTTAAGGCAAGCTGCAAGTTTTGTGATGCGCTTGACATCCCAAAAAAAAAAGAAGAAGAAAATAAAATCAGATTTTCTTTGCCTATGTGCTTATCTACCTGGATGATGTTTGGTGAAACATGCAGTTCTGGGTGGCCTCAAAAAGGGCTCTTGAAAGTCACATCCAGGATATCCAACCATGACTATCTACAGCACGACATTTGTTTATTTTTTAATGATGCTGCATGTCTTACTTTTGATTTTAAGAAAAACCTCTGTCAATGCTGTAGATTTATGAGGGATAAAGTTTCGTTTTATTCACAGCTCAAAAATATTAACAGCTTTCTAGGGAAGAAGGTCAGGTTGCTTTTTGACACATAAATAATCAAAACAAATAGATTTAAGTGCAAATCTGTGGTTGCTTTAATTAAAAAAAAGAAAAAAGAGGCACTTTCTTACCGCACATTCTTTAGCATTTCGTCGTGTCCTCTTTACTCTTTCAGGGCAGTCCATCCAAGCATTTTGAAGCTTTCTCTTTAAAGCTGAATTTTACCTTCAGGGCAGTGTTTTCTGTATATGTGTTAAATTCTGCCTCATTGACTTTCATGAGAGCTTCCTGAATAAGTTATTTTCAAACTTGTTTCCACAGGAACTGACACAAAATAATTTCAAAGATGCGAGATGAAAATTCAGATCTTTGTCTTTATGTTGCTGTTAATTCCTAAAGGCTTTAATCAAAACTTCAAAGTAAGTTAAATGTGGCAATCATGGAAAAAGGGGCATTTTCAAAATGTAGAAATTAAGTCAAGACAGCTGTGTTTGCAGATATTACCTTCAAGACTACTAAGACTAAACCAAAACAGTGTGTACACTCTATGTACATTAATTCCCCCGTAAAAACAATAGTGTAAAAAAGAAAAGTGTCACAGTTCAAAGGCTTTACTCGAAAAACAAAATGAAAGCAAAAAGATCAAGTCTTATCAAAAATTGCATTGTAGCGTAGTCTGATTATAAAAATTATAGTTGTTTTTTTTTTAAATGTACTTCTAAGCAAATAAAATGATTTCACTTTAATTTAACATTTAAAAGTTTACCTCTGGCATACCACAAGGCGTCATCATTCTCTCTTTTGTACAATATTTTATCTCCTGTCAAGAACAATGTTGATCCAAGAAAGTTCTACCTACCTACCTGCCTGTCTGCCTACCTACCAACCTACCTATCTGTCTACCTGGTGAATAAATTGTTTTCATCAAGGATACTTGCTTGGTGATGTATTCCTCAATCTCATCTTCCACCAATGCTCCTTTGTCTACATGCATTACACTGTGATTCTATCTGTGAAATCTTGTTACAGTATTAGTGGTAAGAAGGGAAAAAAAAAACATTGACCTATATCACTTTTATTACTTAATATTATTTGCAAAGAAGATTTTGCATGAGAAGCATGAATAGAATGGAACTGATGTTTAGGTTAAGCTCTTTTTAGAAACCTTCAGTAAATGCTGGACACCAAATAAAATCCTTAGGTCTTTCTACACAACAGAAATTTTTCCTGTACATGCACTCGCCATTTTTTCCCTACTTTCAGTGCTTCTGCCTTCGTCTCCTGCTGAGCAGTGAGCCTAGGCCCGGCTGGTGATTGGGAAATGCCCCAGATGGAGATCCTTAATAATGATACCAACATGACTTGTCCCAGAAGCCCTAATAAAAGTGTCCTGGTTTCTTCATGTTTCTTCAGACTGCCATAGACTGGCGAAATGTTCAGGGTGTAAACCAGTCTGTTGCCCGATATGTGCTGGAGATAGGCACCAGCAGTCCCCCGTGACCCCACAGGGATAAGTGGGTTGGAAAATGGACAGAAGGCTTCTTCTGAAGGCTGTTGGTTGAATATGGGTCAGAGGCCATGTTTAATGGTAAAAGTAGGCTTCCTGCCCATCTACATACATGAGATTAGCTTTAATGTAATTTCACAATCACTGTAGAATTGATGGAGGGTGCAATAGGTGGTGGCTCTTTATCTTCGCTGCACCTGTTCTTGTCTCAGTAAGGATGTATGGAAATCTGTAACCTTTTGAATGTAAACTATACTTTCCCTTCTACTAAGGTAGCTGATAATAGCTTTACCCCAAAACATCCATAAAAGCTCACAATTGCAGAAAACCTCACAGTTATAATATCTTAAATTACTTTGTGTCCTTAAAAACAAGGAAAAAATTTCACAGCAGTGATCTATTTGTGGTCAAGAAAGACCGGGAGGTGGGGTTTCATACCTGACATCTCCTCGGTTGGCGTACGGCATTCCTCTGGAGCTGCTACAGCCAACAAACAGAGGAATGCATACAGTCTGCTCTAAGTGGATTTGAGCATGGGTAATAAATTTTCTGTGGGAGAGCAACGGGCAGAGTTTTGTATGACGAAGAAGAGTTCAGGCTTGCCTCGGAAGGAACAATGTCACTGAAGTAATGAGCTCGCTTTGAGCGTTTGTTATTTCAAAAGGCATTTTTCCCTCTTTAAGGTGCAATCGTCAAGCAGTAGTAGACTGTGCTGCGGCATGTTATGCTCGCGGAGAGGGGAGGAGAGGGATTTAGGTGTTCCCTAATATTCTGTCAGTCAGTGAAAACAACCAGAATCCAAAAATAGCATAACTGGAGATGATGCATTTTAAAATATTTAATATGCATTTTTTATACGTGTAACAGATACAGTGGGTTGCTAAAGTGTTCTCGCTACTTACAATTTTTACATTATATACAACCAATCAAATCTGTGCATTTATTTAGATTGTAAGAGATAAACAAATACCTAAATAGTGCGCAATAATGAAGTGAGAGTACGATGTCAGTGGTTTTAAAAAACCAATATCTAACAAGAGTGGTATGCATTGGAATTTAGCACCCTTAACTTTGACACCCATAAATAAAATCCAGTACATTCAAATCCAACAAGACAAACAAGGCAAACAGATTTGTAACAGTGAAACGGTGTAGATGACCATAGTGTTTTTGGAGGAGCTGGAGAGAACCACAACTAATCTAACAGGAAAAATATAGGTTGGGCACACCGCAAAAGAAAGCCATTAAAAGTGTTTTTTATAGTAGGGGACCATGAAGACTGGCTGGGAACTGCCAAAAAAGAAGTAACGGGTCCCCCTTCCCACGAATTTGCTACCTGACCCAGAGGGGTCAAGTGCAATATGGGATGGAGGGTGGCCGATGGCGGAGACCTCGGCACTTTGACCATCGGTTCGAAAAGCTGTTTTTTGAGACTTGAATGTCATCTCCCTGGTGGGGAAGAAACCTGAGTTCGCAGGTCAACAGATTTAGCTGGACTCAACTCGATACATGGCTCTGGTTCTGAAACTGGTATCCTCCAGGTTGGACACGGGTTGACTTCCCTCAGCCGATGTGGATGGTTATGTGTATTGACTGTTCTTCTATTGTGGGATTTTAATATCTGTTTGCATAAGCTGCTGTCCCCACAATAGACCCTGGATGAGTGAAAAACAATGGATTGATGTATGCATGTTCCCACACATACATGTTCACACCCACACCTAAATGCATGGGCACAAGCAAAACTCATTTGTGCACGTGCACACACACACTTATAGCAAATTCCAAATAGAAGGCCACCTATTAGACCTACTGTAATTTCTGAGGTTGTAATATACAGTAACTTTACTGCTGTTAAGGCAGTATTACTAAGTACTAATAATAAGTGTCTAAGTTAGAGCTTTACATAGTGAAATTATGTAAAAAATCCACCGCCTCAGTGGCACATTATCATACTGGGGAAAACTAATGAACCCCAACCTACAGTAAATCCAAGGTTGGAATACTCAAATGTTCATGTTTGATCTGGGATACATAACAGCAAATCAGCAACATACAGAAATATTCAACAACATAATCGCTTAATAGAGAAACGCTATAACGCCAAGAAAGCTATTATTACAGTTGAGAGCCACTTAGGTCAATATTAGCGTCTGGTAGTGTTCATGTGTTGTTGCTCTACTGTAGAAATGGTTTTGTAACTTCTCCCAAATGCTCTTCTTCTCCTGAAGTACAAGCAGGACTGGTGTCATCACCATCACCACCTTTGAATAGCAAACATATGTTTACAGTTTTTCCATAAACTGTATTTCATACAGTAAGATTATGTAGCCTGTCTCACTGATTTGGCCTTGTACTCATATATGTGATAATGGTAAGATTATATCCCATTTGCTGGAAAATAAATAATTAAAAAAGTAAATAATAATAATAGTAATAATAAAGTGGCCTGTCAATCAGTGATTTTAACTTCCCAGTCCTCATCTTAATTTAAAGGCTAAACTTGTATCTGCTCCATATTTACACTGTAGACTGAATGTGTGCAGCCTCAAGTTCCTTTAGGAGTCTCTGTTTAAACTATAAACACTAAATGTTGGTACAAATAGATTATTAAATAAATTAAAATATATTTACCCTTAAAATAGTATTTGTACCAGCATTTTGTGTGTGCGTTTTGTTTTTATTTTTATAACTTGCATCTTTATTTTAATGCCACCTGTAACTTTGCAGCATTTGCCCGAGTCCTCCTCCAGTGCCTTTCTCTTTTAGGCCCGAGTCGCTTCTCCTCACTTCTTGCACCGCTCGCTGATTGTGCGAGCTGGCGGCATCAGACACACGCCACGCCCCTTCCTCCACACCTGTGTGGTTGATACGGACGTTTTGGGGCGAGTCCTAATCGAAATAAACCAATCGTCTTTCCATACTCACATGCCGCTTGCCTGAACGGCTTGTCCCAGCGCTGGTCTGTCTATCTGATAGTCGCGCCGCCGACAGACTTTTTTTTTTTTTTTTAAAGAGAGTCGCAGGCCAATATTAGGCCGGCGCTTCGGGAATACTCCCAGTTCTCCCTATGGCCAGTTCGGGCCTGGCGCGTGAACAATACGAGGTTCAGCGTCTCTCCATAATCTGCTAGTCCCTGGCCCGTGCTGTGGTACCGACCTACTTCAAGTCCACCTCCATCATCCCGATCCCCAACAACTCCAACCCATCCAGACTCAATGACTACCGCCCGGTAGCCCTCACCGCACATCATCACCGAGTGCTTTGAGCGGCTGATTCTAGCACACCTCAGATCCTGTCTCCCCCCCAAACTGGATCCCCACCAATTTGCATAAAGGCAGAACATTAGAACAGAGGATGCACTCTGTCCTATCACACTTGGACAATAAGAACAATTATGCCAGAATTCTGTTCATAGACTTTAGTTCAGCATTTAACACTGCCATCCCATCAAAACTCATTACTAAACTCACAAACCACCAGTTCACTCATGTAGAGTGTGTGGACAGCTTTAAGTTCCTGGGAGTCCACATCTCTGAGGACCTGACCTGGATGACCAGCTGCTCCAAACTAGTAAAGAAGGCACATTAACTCATCTTCATGAGGACCCAGAAGAAAAACCATCTGTCCTCAGAGATCCTCACAAACAGATATATATACATCCCATGTAAATGGTATACTCGGATGTCATAACATTGCATAACACATTTTTGGTGTTCAGCAAACATCAGTTACCACTGAGTGGAAACAATTCTGCTCTCCAGGTTTTTAATAACCAGTTATATGTTCTTCTCAGCAAACAGGTAAATATAATATTTCTTTTAAACCAAGAACAAATGAATCAACTCAATCCCCTAAAGGTATTTAAAGCAAACTTCTATATTTTGACTCCAACTTATGTCTGTTGACTATTACCACTTGATTAGATGATTTTGCAATGACACACTTGATATCTGTTTGTGTAATTGGGCGAGTTTAAAGCAGCACATGTTCTTCTATTACAAAAACTGTTTAGCTAACCCTGAAAGCAATCAGCTTGTATGTTTTTGACTGAATCTTGGAAGAATCTATAGTTTTAAACTGTTCTTCGGTGTGGGAGGATTAATTTCATGCAAACCCTCCCCCATGTGAAACTCTTACTTCCAATGTGCAAAAACAGCAACAAACAACAGAAAAGATTGGCAATTAGCTGTGACAGTCTGCACTGCTTTTTTTTTTTGTGAATTCAAAACGGGGAGTCCAAACATCAGTCGACAGCATCCACCTCAGATAGTGTGAGATTTTAGAGAGCATGCTCAAATGTACACACGCAATCCTAGTCATCCATGCTGGGACCGTACCTCTGTCAGTGTGGCCCTCTCATATGAAATTACTGTCATAGTTGGCGTGATGACTCTCTTCAGGTGATAAAAGAGGTGTTGATACAGAAGCACCTGGCATCCCTCGTCGCTCCAGACAGATTCTGTTCTCACCCAAATCTATCAAACCACAGACGGCATCTGTTCAAGGCTGTAGATTAGTATAGTTAGCCGATATTGTGAGTTTCAAAGCATGTTTCTGGTGCACGGCAAAATATTAGTTTTGTTGATACAACTTAGATTAATCATAAATTCATCCGAGGGGCGAGCTACAGGGTGGGTGGGTGTTAGGAGGTGGAGTGTGTAGGTGTTCGCACTATCTCCAGCTTCTCCTCCGCAGATCTCGCATTCGGTTGGGTTTTTCCTGAATATGTTGCTCAAGGCATGTTTTTTGGAAAGGCTTTGATTGATTGCCGGGATTTAGGGAGGAATCTCACACAATTTCACACAAATCATGAAGGACTGCTAAAATAAACCACCTTAAAGCTGGATGTGGGTTGTACTTGGAGTTTTTTTGCAGTCTGTAACAGCGGTGCTGGCTCTATCAGATGTGGTAACTTAGATTTGACTGATGTTTGTGTAAAAACTTTGGAGTCTATTTATAACAAAGAAATTAAGACAAAAATGCTTTAACCATTTATTCAGTGGCTTTCGAAAGTATTTATACCCTTTCAAGGTTGTATCATGTTACAACCACCAACTTTCATATATTTCCTTGGTATTTTATGTGACAAACATAAAAACATCATCAATAGTTCAGCTAAAATTAAATCAAATTAGATAAAAAGCATCTTTAAACATAAGTTTTTCGCCTTAGTCTCAGTTTTTGCAGCCTCTGATAGGTTCTCTTATAAAATTGTCTTGCTTTTAACCCTATTCATCTTTAAATCATCTCAAACCACCACAAGAAAAACATCGTCAGAACATTACGCTTCTATCACTTTATTCCACCCTTTGACGATTTGTTCAGAGTCGTGTTCAGTGATGGTTTTTCTGCCATATATAAACTGAATATTAAACAAATTGTTTGTTGTTTGTACTATCAGAACAGAGTGTCTTCTTCACTTCTTCCAGCAAACTGGATTTGGTATTATATTGACAGCTACAATATCAGGTGGAGCTCTAGTTGGTGAGTTTGCAACTGACATTGTCTCTCCATTTTGATATAATTTACTGAGCCTTGGATGTTGTTTTAAAAAAAAGATAACCCTTCGCCACAGCTTTATTTCTGACCTGTTGGTTGTGTTTCTTGGTCTTCATGATGCCATTTGTTACTGCTACTGTTATCTAATGATGTAAACAGATCAACTGGATACATACTGGAATAATTACATAACAGGTAGTTGGACATTGATTATTGATTAAGCAACGTCTGAATGCAGTAGGTCAAAATACATTTTACACACAGAATCAGATAAAAAAACGGGGCTGAATATGCAAGTAGGAAAATTGTTGCCAGGCATTATACACTAATGTATTAAATGTACAGGTTTGCACCCTCCATAACCTTTCACCTTCTTTAGTGTTACATCGTTTCCCTGTTCCAGGCTGCATATACTCATACAAGCACACCAAGAAATTTCTCCTGTCTTTAAAATGTGGCCAAAGCCCCAGAGGAACCGAAGCCATTTTTTTTAAATGTAATTACAAAAAAACCTGTCTGACTGGCTTTGAGGAAGCTTTAGAGACAATAATAAAGCCTTTTTTAACCAGTTAGTGTTAGCTAAAAGGTAATCTGTTCACTCTTAGTCACTTTTCCAATTTTGTCTGTGCTTCTTAGAGTTCTCTGAATTGCGCCGCTGCACCGGCTGGTTGAGCAGCACAAACGAGCACTGGTTAAATCTCACCTGCGCATCTTAATTTCGCCAGGTAACGCGTAGCACTGCACCACGAAAACGTGATACCCCTCCCAGAAATCTATGTAATCGTTGTAAACATTTGAATCCTGCATGTTTATGTTTCCAGGCTAAATGTTCATGCGTGTGACAACAGCAGTGGAATGTTTTCCACTAGTGAAACGCACACATGCATCAGCCTATGACCCAACACTGACAACCACAGTCTGCTGCAAAGAGGGACAGTGGTAGAAAGGAATTTCCCCCGGGGACACATCAGCGCAGACTCAGTGAACTATCACTGCTTTGGGATGTGAGAGCAAGTCTGCAGGAGCTCTGAGGTAATGTTTGTCTCTGACTCTCCTCCAGATAAACCTGTCACTACAGATCTGACAAACCTGTCACTTTGTCTCCCTCACTTTTATTTAGTCTTTTAGCAAAAGTTCCACTTCAAGCTTAATGAATGAGTGTGATCTCACCCCACTTCTGTTGTTCACATGGAGTAACAACAATTATGCAGTTGCTTAAAAAGCACAGCAAAATACCTCCATTTATGCCCCATTACTCACATCTCATCATGGGAGGCATGTTTTAAGCAAAGCGCTTACATACAACAACTTAGCATTTAGGTTGTCCTCCAAATTTGGAGTTCCTTTTAAGAGCAAGTGGCAGGAAATCAGGAGTGTGTGCTTCTTACTTTAGAAAGAATCTCTGCAGCTTTCTGATGTAATGTATGCTAAATGACTCACCTTCAATTTCAAAGCTAGTTAAACTGCACAGAGCAGTCCTTTGGTTTTCCAGCCATCAACCATAAAAAAAACACTTTACTGTTACAGTACTGTTATTTCATAAAAATATACTTTTTTCTGTCTTAAATATTTTGCTAAATATAACCTTAAATAAAACTAGAATTTGGATTCATTATGGATCATAAATGTATCACAGTTTTGACCTTTTTTTAATATTAAAATTAAAGCGTTTTGGTCTTTATAGTAAAACATCTTTAGGTCTGATGTTTTTTAATTTTTTTAAACACTTCCAAGATAATAGAATTAAAACCATGTGTTGTTCGTGCTTTCAATGTCCCATGTGAAATGTTCTTTTATTTGAGATGTGATTATTCAGATAACTTCAATTCATTTTTAAAGCAAGGAGTGTTAACAAGAGTTAGAAATTGTTGAAAAAATATTTCTCTTATTTCATATAGAGAGAACATTTTATCTATAAGCCTAATTGTATGCAAACACCCCTACTAATATTTGATTGTCTTGACAAATTGCAGAGGAACAGCATCATCAACATGTTTGCGAACATTTAGATGAAAGAACATTCAAACCTAAATTCAATTGATAGTTTTGGGCAATATTTAAAATTAGCTGTTTAAAAACAAATTTTTGAATTTAAAAAAGTAGGATCTATTCTAAAGCAACACTAAAGACTGCATTTCCCATGAGGACCAGCGCATAGTGTCTTAAAATCCTGATCTCTCTGATTTCTTTCGGTCGCCTGCAGTTGGATCGAAGTACATTTCTGTTCCCAGTGGCTGTGTTAAGGATGAATAGCGTTGAGGTAATGAATCTAATGGTGGCGAAACAATTTCATATGATGATGCTGAATATAAGAAACGGGGGAAGTGACATATGCTCTAAAGCAGTCAGCACATTTTTAGTTGTTTTGTGTGGCAGGGTGCCTGCCGCCCTCCCCAAAGTTGCTTAGTGCCGGTTCAAGCGATAAGTACCCCCTTGGATCATGGCAGAGTTGTAATTCAAAAAGCTGTAAGTCGACATATAATCACAAAATTTATGAAACTATTTTATGAAGGTTGAAAAGTTACTTGGTATTGCTTTAAAAAGAATAGGGGGGAAATTACAATCTTTTATCTTACAACATATCTCAAAAGGGCAGAAAAAAACATGTGAAGCATTATTTTAATTTTTATTAAATGAGGTCAAACAGCTAGTTTGTAGTTGTTAGTCGTTAGTGCTCTGAATATTTTTTCCCTTTTCTGTAAACAAACTGCAATCTGACATCTGTGCACACATCCCTTTTGTGGTAAAGACTGCCTAAGATCCTTGGAGTGATTCGGAGTGATTCAAAGGAGCACACCGACCTGCCAAACCTGCCTTTAAAGACTTAAGAAATATTAAAACAGAGAACAATAATGCATCTCAGGAATACGGTTAAGCAAATATTAATAGTGGTGTGCAACATTGAATGTGTAGTCAATACAAAACCTGACCCCTTTATGATACTTCTTTTTTTTTTTTACCGTAACAATTTACTGTTGGAAGAGGTATATGAAGGGCCCTCATACCTGTTTCAGACTCAAACACCCCGCCCCGCCCCCCCAACACACACACCACCTCCCACCAACACACAAACTTAACGTCACCTGAGCTAAGCTTACAGTAATCCTCCGACGTCTCGGCCGTTCTGACACGGGATGTTTTGAGCAATAACACAAAACTCACTACAACCCTGTAAGACACAGAGGCGCTTAAGAAATATTGCAGATCATCATCCGGCATCATATGCCAATCAGGTGGGATATTCACCTGACCCTTTTCAGGTGAAAAAAAAGGAGATTGTTCTTTTTTTTATTTTCGCAATCCAACTGTATAAACCACAGTCTTACTAGTAATAAAACACCTTTAAACAAGAATATAAACAAAACATACACGAAACTAAAAGGAGAGCCGCAGAGTATACTGAATAACAAACAATCAAATGATCAATCATTACTGCCGGTGTTTCAGTTCTTTTATTTTTCTTTTAAACCCAGCCAAGTTAAAGGGTCACAAACAAGTTGCCGTGAAGTAAACATTCAGCGTAAATTGATGGTGTCATAACTTCGACGTTCCTGACAAGTGGTTGAGTTCAGAGGGAGTTGCAGCGAGTTCTCTCCGAGCATCACAAAGCCTGTCCTGACATGCTCCTAAATGTATCATTGCAGAAAGCCATGAAACAATTTGAGCTGATGCTGCCAGTTTAAATAACTAAACAGTGTGGTCAGAGCTATTATATCATTAATCTTCTCACTCTCTCCACTCATTCTTTGCCAAGATATGGAAACACCCTCAGCTCCAACCAAAACGAGGTAAGAAGATACCTAAAAGTACTTCTTTTGATATGTACTCCACCATGCAGGTGAGGAAAAGCATTTTGAAGTCTGTTCCACAGACTTTTTTATTCCTATTATCCGTATTTCATTCCTCTGCAACTGTACTGAAATACATATTCCAGAAAATGATTAGAAACTGCAAGACAATAGGCACTATATAAAAAAGTCACTATACACATACACAGTTTATTGTAAATGTGTAAACTTTAACATTTTTCTTTACGTTAAAATAGGACCTCATGGCATTTTATACGTATTTCATAAATAAAAAGAACAGTGTGTAACTGCATGAGCACTTCTGCAAACAGTTCAAAGGTAACTCAGGAGGAGCGGCAGAAATCCAAAGCTCAGGTGTGAAAATCTGTAAACAGGACAGCTATGCACTGGACAAATGAAACCAAAAGTTGTGTTTGCAGGTTACATGCAGGTGACCCACCAAACATGAAGTAGATGTTGGAGGAGAGTAAAATGGATGACTTTTAGCTCAAGGCTTTTAAAATTTGCGCGCCCCTGTTATCAACACGTTTCACATGCTTTATATCCTGTCCAATTCAACATGTAAGCAAATAAATAAAACAAACCCCCATGACAGTAAGCCCTAAGAACCAAAGTTAACAGTATTTCTTAGTATTTATTTGTTTTAAACGTTTTATCAAATTGTTCTTTCTTGATCACAAAAGCTCGCTATTAAAAAAACAACAGCAGTATGCACACTTGTGAGAGGCATAGTACATACAAAATGGTGTCATTGTAGCAGAAAACTAACATTGTCAGTTGTTAATGCAGACACACAACGTTGTCTCAGTTGATGGAAAAGTTGATGTCGCTAAATATAGGACAATCCTAGAAGAAAATCTCATAGAGACAGGGTAGTAGGGTTACTTACTAGCATGACAAAAACCAGAGCTGGCAACCAGAGCTACACTGTAACAATATATATCAAAACATATGCATATGTTAGAACAGCCTAGTAAAAACCCAAACAGAAAATTAAACAAGAATCATTGGCAATACTTGCTCCTAACACATGCTTCTCATTCTGTCTGATTTAGTTTTTAACTGTTTAAAAGAATAGCCACAAATAATTGGATTGATTTCCCCCAAAAACTTGGATTTTTCTTTGAGAAAAACACATACATACCAATAATTATAATTTCCCCTCCTCTTATTCACTATTTTGTATTGATTTATTACCAAAAACAAAAATAATGCAACAAAATATGCTGAATTTTAAGGTTGAAAAGTTACAAAGAAGGAAACGATCAATGGGACATCTTCTTTTTGCAGTATGGATCGCAAACCCGGCTCACGATGAGCTTAATTGCATACGCAGTTCTTGACACTGATGTCAGCAGGTCTAATAACTACTTATATGAGAGTTTTTATGTCTGTGGCTTTGTGTAAATAACAGCCAGTGTTGGCTGTAAACAAGCCCTCTCTGTCTGATGGGTGATATCTTAGGTCATTTCGTTCATTCATCCAAACAAAATATTTTCCATTGTCAAACCTTTGCTGCGCTATGCATCACTATTAAGCACTAAACCCACTTAAAAAAAAAAAAGAAAAGAGGCTGATTTGACAATTGCTGGTAAAGTGCACCGAGTGACCTCTGAGCCATGCAGGTCGCTTGGTGACAGTGGTAGATGAGGCTGTGACAGTGCTGGATGATCCTCCGGTTCAGGACGGGGTCAGAGGTGTTTTGGTGGGGTAGGGGATCCCAGTTGGATCCTCTACGCCGAGGTCAGCTTCAGTGATGGTAATGAGATAACAAAGAAGGACAAAGTGAGGCAGGATTAATGGGGCAGTGACGGGGAGCTTACTTTCACACATCTTTACAGATTGCTGAGATCCTTTATAACTACAGTATGGTGATTTATAGTTATTGTAACGTTATATTGCACTCATTGCCTTTGCATGCAAAGCCCAGGCATTATAAATGGTGGTTTTTGGTTAGTCTATTCATAGGTGAGTTTCTCGTGATTTTTTTTGTGGAATCTAGAATGAAAGCCTGATGGACAGGGACTTTTAAATCTGAGCCAGACAATAGAAAACGCCCTAAAGGGATTCTGCCAGGAAGTCTTTAGACTCGTCCGTCTTTTGCATTAAATACCGACTCTGTCATGAGTTGACAGCGATATGATTAGGAGACTCCTCTGTGAAGTTAAAGTACAAACCCCAGCTTCATGTGTCCCTAGCTTTTCTCAGGGGAAGTGTAAAAAAAACAAAAAAACATAATCTGACCCATGATCTAATGTCACCTGCAACTCTTGAGGAGGAAACAGAAGCAGCAGCGGCATTGTCAGCTGGCACAGATACCACAGCGATCACTTCCACCATAAATCACCGCCCTTCAAAAGGATTGGTGTCTGGTGACAGGACGAGCAGGCCGAACTAAGCGGAGTTCCGATGTGACAGAAACTCTTGCGAAGCGAAGGCAGCTTTTTGCTTTTGCGTGAGTTGACGGGTTTCTGTGGTTGCAGAGCATTGCGAAAATGAGGTTATGAAAAAAGTTTTTTTCTCAAATGGAGGAAATAAATAAGTAGGTGTAAAACAAATGCACGTGCTTTAAAGACAGAGGTGGAAAGTTATTGTATTCTTTCTGTTCCATATAAGTCAAAACTTGTAAAGTGGGTGGTATATCACCTGAGCTCTTTATTGTTGCAGCTCTGTCAAAGTTGGCTCTTGGCTGATTCTTCGACTAATGCTCTCCTTGCCCAGCCTGCGAGCTTGGAATTTTTATTCTTCCAAACTAACCCTGCCTGTTCACTGATGTTCTATAACAAACCTTTCAGGATCACATTTTTAACAGCTATCAAAAACTGATAAAACCATCACAGAACCTAACTTTTAAAAAAATAATAAATGTTTGATCACGTGTTTGCCTGTATAATCAGAAAGGCAGATAGGGCCCGTGTGGATTTCTTTCTTGTGAGGAGTGGATATTGCTAACTATCTGCACCCTCCATCAAAGAGCCTCAAATGGCAGGCGGTTTCACAGAGAGTTCATGAATGAGCTCTGCACCCTTACTGTATCTCTGGAATCACATAAAGACAACCTTGTGCTCTGCAATTTAGTGTGCGAGCACTCAGGTGCTTGTGCATGTCTCAACCAGAGGAAAGAACAAAAGTATGACTGACATAATCATGTGTCAGAAGATTTATGGTCAAGAGGGAGCAGAGGGTAGAAGGAAACTGCAGAGCATATTTTTTGTCCTCCCACTTGGATTATTGTCTTTATCTCTGTCCACTTGTCTGACTGAAATGATAGAAGCTGTTTGAATAGAATATACTCAGACACATTAAAGCTGTTTCTTAATGAAGGCCTTACAAATCAAATGACTTACCTTCTTTATTAAAGTGAAACTGAAACATTTCCTCAACTGGTGGTATCTGTATTTTTTTTCTATTAAATGAGTTCCTTTAGACGATTAAATTAAATCCAAGACGTCGATTTTTATTTTTATTTGTACAAATGAGAAAAGAAAACTTGATTCCAGAGACAGGAATCAATTTTTTCAACAAATGCCAGCATCATCAGATTAATGTTTATACTCAGTTATAAATCTAATTCACTTGGGCTGTCATGGGCCGATCTAATGATAAAACACAGAGCAGGATGAGTCTTGCTTAAATATGCTTTAAAGACTCATTGTGAGCTTTGACGCTAATTGCTGGATGAAGCAGAGAGCTGGGCGGCCCTGATGTAGCAGGGTCACGGGTGCAGATAGAGAAGTCATGGCAGACCTCCAGCAATAACAAAGGGAGTAAGCCAGACTGCCGACCATAAATCTGCAGCTACCACCAGTTTCCAGCTACTGCAGGTGATGAGGCCAAGAACGTGCGCTCGTGTGTCTAACTGTGTCTCAATAAATAAAACTCCAAAGGGTAACGCAACCCTACTTCAGAAGAACAAGGATATTACACCCCTGAACGTGTTGGCATGGGCCCTGTCCTGTTTATGGAGAAACAAGGCTAAGAGTATAATCAGAGTCCCAGTGATCCTGCAGGGTGTCTGACATGGGCTGAACTATCAAAGAAGGTGGCAGTTTGTGGTTGTGATTCAACTGGTTCTGAGTCAATGGCAGACTATGTGTGGTGAGGCTTTGCACCTGGCTGAGAAACACTGCAGGTGGATTTCTGAATTAAACTCACCAATAACTTTATTCGATACACCTGCTTTATTTCTTGCTAATATGAACAGTAAATCAGCCAATCACACAGCAGAAATTCCATGTATTTAAAGGAAAAAGTGAAGATCGAACATCAGAATGGAGGGGAAAAAAGCTTAATTTAAGGTACCCTGAATGGATATTGGTGTAAGGGTTGGATTAAGTTTTTTAGTTGCTTAGACTGAGAAAGAGCATTTCACTGATACAAAAGCAACATGGGCTAAAATAAAAACTCGTACATTCAAAAATGTTTGTGTCTGAATGTATATGCGAGCACATACAATATACTCAACAGCTACAATTCATCGACGCTCATCGAAAATGGGATATGGCTAGGTAAAATGTTGCCTGGTAGTATGAATGTGGATTTGGGCTTTACAATTTAAATGCAAAAATAAAAATTGGGCTCAACAACATGGGAGCATGAATCCATTCTTTAATGCTTCGCTGGTTCAGGCCTCTGGTGGTTGTGTAATGGTGTGTGAGATATTTCATCTTTGTGATATTTTATCTTTGTGTAACTAGCATGAGTAGCAACTGAGAATTACTGAAAAACCACACCCTACCTGAGCATTGCTGCTAACTATATACGGTGGACTCCCACTAATGTGTGGTTCAGTATCCATGTATTCGTAGATTAGTGCAGCACATATCGAAACACTTTGTTGAAAACCTTCCTATTTGTGGACTTGTTTTGAGCACTTCTTCGAGCTTGGGAAGCTCATTTCGCTATTGGTTAGTATTTCCGAAGCAACCAGTCCAGAAGCCTATTTAATTTATAGGTATTGCCATTGTCAGTAGTTCTAACAGTTTTTCCATTGTGCATATTCAGGTATATTAGGTGTTTAAACAATCAAACGTTGCAGGTATTAGTATTTTTGAAGGGCAACTCAAGTATTTGTGTATTCTAGCTTTTCGTGGGGATGTGTCCCTCACCCCCAAGAAGACACCTTCATATATGATAATAGACTTTTTTTAAAAGCTCAGATTTTAATACACCCCAACAGTCTCCACCGTAGCCAGAACAAAACAGGTGCAAATTTGTGCAGGTATTCCAGAAATAGCAGACCTTGGACGCAGCTTGTACAACCAATGGCACATTGAAAGAATCAAAGCAAAGCTGGGATTTTAGGCGCTCTCTTTCAAAAGTTAAATCACTGCAGGCAACAGTTAATAGGATACAAATAAAGGAGACCATACAACTGCCTGTGCACGAGATAATGTGATGCGAGTCGCTCACACAAAACAGTAGTTTAGCTTTAACCAGAACCTTTTGAACAGCTGCCTTTTCTTATACAAGCCTTTTGTATCAATATTATGAAAGCTGAAAGCTTTGTCAGACAGGCAAGCCTCCGCTATTATCCTTTCACGCCCTTTTTCCTTTTTACTTGGTAGATTATTACTGTCACTGACACACAACAAGGCTTATCTACCGTAAGTTTAACCTGTATTGTCTGCTCGGCTTCACAAAAAGGTCGTTTTCACCTTAAAGCATATGAAATCTAGCACAGGTGAAAACTTTACAAGATGCATTCACGAGTCCAGTGAGATTACTGGGAGCAGGTTTTCCATCAACACCTTCTGGCCCCGGCTCTTCAATCCACTTCCAGGCCCCTGTGAGAGTGGAATCTGTAACGACTGTGGGCCTTAGCATCGTTAACATTTCCCTGACACGTCGGCCTGCCTCTCTTGGAGACCGCCCCGCATTTTCTTCGCCGCACTGGAGTTGTTGTAGCAACAAGTGGCCCAGGAGTGAATGAAGCAGATGTGCGAGTCATCTATCACCTGACAGCTCCCACTCCCCCTCCTGAGCAAGTCATCACGGTGACACGTCTGCCCCACCAGCCTCATCAATTACAGGGGTATCCTACCATTAGAGGACAAACACTCCTCTACTTGGACACATTCAACTGCTTCCCAGTCTGCAGGATGGGCCCTCAATTAAGCCTGAATAACTTTCCCCCTCTGAAAGAACGTCTCTCTTTTGGCCCGGCACCGCACACATTGTGCTTGCCTCATAAAAGCTGATTTAACGCCATGGCGACCACCTAATACTGGATAACATTTATCTTTATCTGATAATAAAAGGGGGTTCAAACCAGAACACAGTTACAAATACACAAGTAGATTTTAAGGTTATGTTTCCTCCTAATGAAATGTACATGATTTACCTCAAAATCTGTACAGTTCCCGCCACACACACACATATATATATATATATATATATATATATATATATATATATATATATATATATATATATATATATATATATATATATATATATATATATATATATATATATATATATATATATATATATATATATATATATATAATATATATATATATATATATATATATATATATATATAATATATATATATATATATATATATATATATATATATATATATATATATATATATATATATATATATATATATATATATATATATCCTTTTTCAGATGGCACGAATTAAAATGTGCAGGTAATTGGACATAAGTAACTTTGTTTTTCCTGCAAAATTCATTTTTAATAAATTACTGTAGAATCATGCCTGTTGTCTGAGA
>JAVLVB010000779.1:3058947-3099901 GCA_032876305.1 Orestias chungarensis | reverse complement strand
ATATATATATATATATATATATATATATATATATATATATATATATATATATATATATATATATATATATATATATATATATATCCTTTTTCAGATGGCACGAATTAAAATGTGCAGGTAATTGGACATAAGTAACTTTGTTTTTCCTGCAAAATTCATTTTTAATAAATTACTGTAGAATCATGCCTGTTGTCTGAGACGATCGGACAAAATGGTTCTTATTCACTGTTTTAGCCTCTAATCGATAATTTGTTTTTGTAACAGCATTTTTCAAATTGGTAATCATATATTTTGTGAGCACTCCCTTTGTACGTGGGAAAGCATCTTGTGTTGCACAACTGTGCAGTTAAACAGGACTTTAGACAAGTTTGTATAAATACAAATCGCTTACAAACTGGACATTGTAAACAGTCTTTAGCATTTTAAAATAGACATTAGGATTATATGCAAACGTAATGTGTGGGCATTACCAAGCATTGTATATCCTGCAGAACAAGATGACATTAAACAAAAAAGCTGATATTTATAAAAAATTCAAACAGAACTATGGATAAAACCAAGAAACCTTGCTTTAACAGAGAATTCAGCTTGCTGTTATCTGATGATGTCTTAATTAGATTTGTAAAAGCACGGCTTTTTAGCCGACAGACCACTGAATCAGTTTTCCTTCCAGAACATTCTAGCACCTTCGTCTGGCTTTTGCTCCTAAACACCTTACTAATAATAAAAGTATTTGAGTCTTTCCTCAATAACCACTTCCATACCAAAGTGTGTTGTAGTCAGTGTGGCTTTATGGAAAAAAATGTATGGTGTGCTAACTAGTAGGAAAAACATCTGATTTTGAGTTCCCAACGGCACAGACTACCAATAACTGTGATCAAGTGTAAAATGCATTCATAGTTTTTTTTGTTTGGTTCAGTTAAAGTGGTGATGTGTGAGGAGTCAATAATGAAAATATGATCTTGTTAGCGTAGTTCTGTTCCTGTATTCCATCAGTAGTAGTTGTGAAATGCAGTAAACAAAGGTTTTGAACACAGACAGATATAGACAGCCACTATCTCGCACAATACACAGCAAGCGATGGCAGTGACAGCTTGGGCCAACCCACATATATCAGCTTTTTTTTCACATGGGGTTCATAGACAGATCTCTATGTCCACATCGGACAATTAGTAGGAACAATAAGATATAAATAAAACATTCATATAAAAATAGGCCTTTACAAATATATACTCTATTAACTAGCATTAACCAAACGTGGAAAATGTGCCCATGTTTTCGATCAGCAAATAAGTCCAGTATAATCAGGCTGAAATGAAGACAATAATTACAGCATACGGACTTCTACCTCAACAAATGGCATTTTCTAGACTAGCAGCAACAGAAGAAGGAAAACTCACAAAAAAAAGGTAGATAGGTCAGTTTGAGCAGCCCACAGTGGTTCCAGTAGGAACAAGATTATGCTACAAAGTGATTCTATTCCAGTATATTAGCAGTGGACATGTTTGTTTACTTAAAAAAAACAAAAATAACCGCTTACATTTAGTTATTTTTCAATCCATACTGGACAAAATCAGTAGTTTTTTTATAGAATAAATTAATATTAATAAGTCTCATTCTCTAAATACAGCATGTTAAATATTTCAAATGGCTATCTCTCTCATTTTTGTCTGTGCACATGGGGTGAGAACTACAGCAGTGTGTCCTGCCCAGCACCGCATTCACCTGAATTCATTCTCATCCTTAAGAGTCCAAACAGAGAAAAGGTCAGTACAAGTCAATTTAGCTTAAAGTCTTGCTTCAGTGACTCAAACTGTGATCCATTTTCCAGGTTACGGTTTCCAGTGTTTCGTCAGACAGTTGTGGTACTGTGTCCCAAGAAGAAGTGTGAAGAGCTTCTTGTGCAAAACATCCATAGTACCCCATCTTCAGCTCGATGCATACGCAGTGCAGCAGTGCTGTAATGTCCGTTACTTAAAACAAATGTCTGCAAACGCAGCCTTTTAAAAAAAACAATAGTATTACACACTCTCTCAACATCTCCACACACACAGAGACACACCCAATAATAAATATTCTCATTTGCATGTGTACACCTCTGTCCTCTCGCTGCACGTGTTGCATTTGACGTAGCAACACCAAAGGAACTTGCAGTTGCACTGCCACACACGGGAGTACTGGTGTGTGTTGTATCCCCTTCCGCAGCACATTAGGTCACAGCCGCTGATGTGCTGCATCATTGTCTTGTTGCACACCCTTCCCTGTGTCCCCAGGCTTCCCGTCACCGGGTCCGCCTCACAGTAATTCGGCGACTTGTCTATGTACACCAGGTCTGTGTCCAGTGGCTTCCGATAGGAATAAGGCTTCTTGATTTTCAGGAATTTTGGACGCTTGATGCGGCTTGCTTTGACTGTTTCCACATGCACAGCTTGGGCATATTTCTCCTTAAGAATGTAGCCGAGCTCGCGGAACTTGGGAAGTGTAGTCCAGCAGGTTTTGGTTGTGCAGGAGCCCGAGACGCCATGACACTTACATTCCAGCCGCATATTCTTCTCCAGTATCTAGATTCAAAAAAAATAAGAAAATAAAAAATATACGGTGAAACACTGAGCATCAGTTCCAATTAATTCCAACGCAATGTTTATAGAGTTTACAGTCAAGTTTAATGTCGTAAAGACAGGATGGCAACAAATGAAACAGACTAAAAATGTGACTTGAAATCTAAAATGGCAGGAGATTAAATTCAGCCCCACCACAATGCAGCGTGATGCCATATACACAGAAACCAAAATAATATATCAGATTTCACGCCATGTGTATGCAGTTACCACACGCAAAACACAAAAGTCAAGAGTGGCTGTACAAGGCGCCGAGTGACTAGGATTACTGCTAAACCCTGAGCCGATGACAATGAGAAGTGCCACTGGAGTTTTCCTTAGCTCCAAGGTCAATTGCAATTTCCATTTTTCCCCTGAAATTCTGTGTGTTTGGGAAACGATTCCATCTCCCAAAGACAGTTTGAGGAAACGTATGCCTGTATTCATGGCAAAGAAACCGGCAATTGTAAACACTAAGCAGAAACGTGTGAACAAGAACTTCTTACGGGGTTAACCGCTTTATGAAAACCGTGGCTTCAATTCCTTAAACCATCAGTTGTCCTGAAATAAAACTTGTGACAGCTATTGTCCACACGTCTTGTACTTGGGAGCTGTGAACTCCGGTCCTGCTTGGTGTTACCGCTTTTGATTAGCATAAATAAAGGAGTAGCTGCCTCCAACAGAGGTTCTCTTTATTTGTAGACCGGGAAGGGGAATAAGAAAAGCAGCTCACGGTTTGAATCCACAAGTACAATCTTTTCCCTGGGAGGCATTATAGCCTTACATATAAGCTTATTTGAATTCAAGGTCCAGAAACATGCATCAGAAAGTGATCTGCTTTATACAATCAGGCGTGAGGAGACTTTTATTCGCTTTGGACGTGCTAGTTGTGAGAATTAGGTAATTTTGGCAGAGGCAGGAAGAGAGAGGATATCTGTTAGCTTTGGTCAATGCTGCCTCTAACCCCAACTTTGGCAGATTATTCGACTCAGTGTCTAACTTTCAGACCCACTGGAGTCTCTTTGTCACTTCTGCAACCATGCATACAGGAAAAAAAGACACAAACTAGAACAATCAGGCGAAATTTCCACGTTGGTATTTCATCACGTTGGTCTTGGTTCTTGTAAAGCTTTTATTGCGAAATCATCAACGTCTTTTTTGCTTTGATGCTTTCTTCTGTGAACTTGTGATTGCGTCTTATTTCTGTTAAATTAAACATGAGACCGGTTTTTAAGTGTATAATGATTTAGTGACACTTTAGCTCATAATATACAACAATTGTAAACTGTGCTCGGTGTAAAGTTGGTTTGCCTGTTTTCAAGAAACTACAATATCTCAAACAAAAACAGATCCATCACAAGAAAGCCAAAAAGTAAACACCCCCAAGGTGTGTGTGCAAATACATTTCCCTTGATGTGGGTTTGTGAGATTAGTGATACTGTTGGTTCCAGATTGTCATAACTGTAACTGAATACTGTCTTACTGGTGTAAAACATGGGGGAAGAGACAGAGTTAATGCCTTTTCGTACAGTGTCAGTCTGTTTTCAGTACATGGATCTGGGCTGTAATCAAACCCTGCCACTTATACAGTTCTTCCTCTAAAAGCAGCTCTTTATTCTACTTCTCGCTTAAGCTTCACCCTTTGCAGAGGTCTTTAACAAGCTAAGTTATGGGAGAGGTAGTTAGCACTTCCTGAGATCAGTCACATACTACCAAACAATAACTTTAGCAGCACAACTCCAGACAGGTCTTCAAAAATGTTTTGTTCTTCCTCTGTGTGAGCATTTATGATGACATCCCAGTAGTAAGGGCCGTAACACCTACACTTATAAATGATAATGACCGCAACATCAGTAGCATACCAATTCAACAAAAGATAATGACCAAGCGGAACAGGTGGAAGTCCTAAAGTCTCTTTAAACAGCTCTAAGATGCTTTTTTAAATATTTTGCTTTCACTACAAACTTAGGAACCAGCTCCACTACACTGTTCACTATTTTAAATTAACAAAATACAGCACCTAACCTCCTGGTAGAATAAAATACAGATGACCAGTAATATTCAAACTTTGCTAGCAGGTAGTGACACTGCTGACATTAACTAGATGAAACTTTAAAAGGAAAAGACACTCAATTAGGATTCCCCTAAAACAATTATGGTTTGCCTCTCTGTAAATAATATATTAAGATTCCTTTTTTGGGATTATTGGGAACAGATCTAGAAGAAACCAGGTCAAATATAAAATAATGCCAATAATTTTTTCCGTCCAAAAACTCAGGCACCAGCTGCTCTAATTTCTCTTTTAAACTGAAATATTTTAGATATTCTCTAAAGAAATATATGGCTACAGATTTGGATTAGATTAAATGCTGTAATGGAGGCTACTATGGCAGTTGGCGACACAATCATCGTCATAAACTACATTAAGAAATCCAAATAACATTGAGAGCATTGCTAAAGCGGTGCTAAGCTACGGATTTCCTGAAACTGCTATAGCGAACTTTCATTGACGCCATATAGCCTTTGCTGAGTCATTAGGCTTTTCAGCAAACGTTGGGTGTTTAATGTCAACAAAATCGTTTCTCACACAAAAAGGCAACAGTTCACATCTAAAGGTTTTTATTTTTCATTGTTTTGAAATCCAGTCCATGACTAAACACCGCATATGAGAAAACTAATATACTTTTTAAAAGCTATTTTAAAAATCTAATTTTTTTTCTAACCAAAAATTGTGTTGGCAGAAAGTGGAAACAAGGTGGAAAATCTTTATTGTGCAAATCCACGTTAAGCTGGTATTAAAGATTCAGGTGTGTAAGCAAATATTTTCCATTTACACTTGGATAAAGTACACTTTGATGTTCCTTACCTTGCGTCCCACCTCATTATTGTGGAGGTTCATCAGTGTTCTTGCGTTCTGCTTAACCTCCCGAGCGTCTATGAATTCTTTTGAGAAGCGCAGTCCATACTGGATATCGGCCGAGCAGCCTCCCCACTTCCATCCTTGGTCTCTGCTGTAGAAACCCTGCTTTTCCTTGTCACAGCTGCAGTCACTCAGGTTGCCCTGTGTACAGGCGGCTGTGATGGCATGGGCCACCCCTGCTGCGATGATTGCGTAGGTGAATGCAGCCTCTTTGCTGCCTAGAGAAACAGAGAACAAGGTGATCAACAACACTGTATATTCATAGGATAGACTTAGAGCGAAAATATTGAAGTGATTGGTGTATCTCTTTCAGCTGAAGGGAATGAAATAAATAGTTAAAAGAGAGGAGATCAATTATTAACGAGTTGTGTGCTGACACATCAGTCAAAAGCTGCAGTGTTTTGATATCAGTCAAAAGCTGCAGTGTTTTGAAACCAAACCTGGAAAATGGCCTGCCCATGAACCAAAATGTCTGCTAGCAGTATAGTCAACAAAGCTGCATGAATAAGAGGGTTGTCGGCAAGGAAGGGCTATTGATCCACTTGGAAGCTGTTACATTGTGTGTACACTCCCAAGATAGGGATATCAGAATCTTCTTGCTGCTGTTATCTGTCCCCAATTCCAGCTAGCAAATCATTTACACATATGGAAATATTGGCAAAATTAGTAAAGGTTTGACAGGAAGTATGACACAAGTAACATAGACAGAGTTGGCAGAAAGATTTTTACCATCCTAACGATGAGCCAAAGGAAAGGTAATCATGTACTCAAAGAATCATACAACGCCTTCTTGAAATCAAAAACCATCTTAAAACAGCCCATGATGTCATAAGTGTTTCATCTTAAACACAATAAGCAAGATTGTTTTAAATTGAATTTTCCAATGTGTGATTTATCAGAACGCAAACAGGAAACTGCTGATTACAACGTCCATCATATCTATGTGTAAATAAACTCCTCTTGTCGCTGTTTGCTCTAAACAAACATCATACTTTCTTTGTGCTTCCTCCTGCCACAACGTTCACTGTGTAAAACTGGCATATTTCTGATAAACATCTTGGATCAGTGCCAATGCCATTGAAAGAAGGTGGGGGCGGGGGGGTCACTAATATTGAAGCATCAATTATACGAACGTTTTGATAGACTCAATGGGCGAGGACCCAAAAAAGAAGGTGCGTCGGTGCAGACTGCTTAACCTTTCACCTTCAGCTGTGAGGGTGCACGGGTTCACCACAGAAGATGGAATGAAGTCTGCATGACCTTTTCGATCCACCTTGGATCTACAATCCAAGGCCTGTACAAGTTAAGGAGGACTACCAGTTTACTATATCTGTCCCAAACTTCTAAAATAAGACACCTTGGTGTAGGATCAGGGTCTGCTTGCCAGTTTCATTGGTTTCTAACCAATCATTATATCCATTTAGACTCTTACTACAGCCATTTCTTACCAGTATACAAGCTATTTTATAGCCATGGTATTTTATTTCATCTAATCCATTGTCGATTTCTCTTTATCTGTGCAGAGGCATAAAATATTGTTAAGCAACTTTCTGGCTGTTAGATACTTATTTTTTCTTATTTTTAACAGTATACTGCGATTAGAATGTAGAAAATCATCTAAAAGTTGTCTAAAACCATTTGGTTATGATTATAATCATCTAGTTATAACAGGAGGTACTGAATTTTCCTTTTATAAAAGGTCAGCCGGTAGACCTCATTTTAAAATGCAAAAAGTTTGGTAGAAATAGACTAAAACCTTTAGAATCACTAAAAGAGTCTAATTTTTAGGTTAAAAAACAACATTTTTGAGGTTTTTCACCACTATGTCACTTCGCTGATCTCTCCCTTTGCTTCAGCAACAACTGCAAGTAGCTTAGCTACCTTCAGTCTGTGCATCAACAATACCATCTATTCGAAACCACTCATTATCTATGCTAATCTGACCAGTGAAACCAATCTATTTGGTATGGCTGTCCAGAGCGATGAGTTGAAGGGGGAGAAAAAAGCCTGATTCGCTAAAAAAAAAAAAGAAAAGAAAAAAAATCATTTATAAAGCAGATTGTGAAACAGCGCTGTTTTTATTTCAAAAGAATACAGAGATAATCCTTTTCTTTCTTTTTTTTTTTTTTTGCTACAGCAGAAGGCCGCAATGCCTTAACCAGCTGGTCCAAGCTGCCAACTATTGTGTTTAGGATTTATTTTCATTCAAATATATTCATCTGACCTTAGCTGGGAGGAAGAAGAAGAGATCTAACAAAAATAAATAAATACTTTGGAAAAAAGCTGTTTTATAAAACCTAGGAGGAAACTGAATTGCTTCCTCTTCCCGACATTAATTCGCTTGAAATTTCCTTGAAAGGTTTTCCATGGAAGTGACAAAACTCCAGTTGTAATTTCCCCATCCCCGTGAAGCGAGTGGTGCAGCAGCGATGCTGACTTGAAATAATTTCCACCTCCTATTTAGCACTCGCTTTCCTCCGAGCTGTTACTCGCTGTAATTTATACCCGTGGTAAACTCCACATCCTTACAGTGAGAGCCACAGCACCCATCAGCAGACAGGATAAAGACCAGGGGAAATGTGCCTCTCCAGAGACTCTGGCTGGATGAAAAGAAAGGCTGCCAACGTTCACAAGAGCTTTGTTCCAGTACTGGCTTCAAAATACCTTTTATACAATTCAGAATGTCCCTCCTCAAAGAAAAGTTTGGGGAAAATCTATGCCTGGTGTAAATGACACTGACTCCTAGAGGGATGCTTGCCGGTCCAAGGTTTATTCGTGTTATTTATAAGAAGGGAAGTTTGAAGTGAAAATTATTGGCTGCAGAAGCACCACCTAAGGTAAACAACGGGAAAAAAATCCTGTTTATGATTATGCTCAAATGATTCCCATCATAAATCACTTTTACGAGTCCAGATTTTACAGCTCACTTCTGTCTTTTCAAAATAATAATAATATTAATAATAATAATAAAAATAATATTGATCACTTTTATCACTGAAAGTCATAACGCAGGTTAAAGGTTGAAGATGAGACGGGAATAAACTGGCCCTACAGGTGGAGTTCCCAATTTTAATACAAACAAACAAGTTTGTACGTATGTCATTACGTTGGTAACAAACGTTAACAGACAGCAACATACCCACTTTCAACTCTTTTCCGAAGACGGTCCTCTCGCCAAGCGCGGAGCAGTTCCAGCGGCCGTTCTTGAACTGGAACTGACACTCGTTGATGCCCATTTGGGCTCCTTCTCCGATGACGATAATGGCATCGGGGCGACTCTGGCAGATAATCCGCTGTCTGGGAGCCAAGCCGGGGATCTTGTTACAGATTATACTGGCACCGAGGGCAACCACCGACGAAAAGCCACTGGGAATAAAAAAGAAATGAACGGTTGAACTGAGATTTGAACTAAATGAACTCAATAGGCTATTTGTGCTCAAACAATTAATCAGTTCATATTGATCTATTATCTATTATCAGTGTTTCCTCAGGTATTTAACGCGGATACATGAAGTTTGCTTAATTTGCAGACTGTTGCAAAAATAAAAAAAATGAAAGCATTGGCATTTGTTTTTGTTTTTTTTAAGTCCGCATTGAAAATCTGCCATCATTCCTTATTAAAATTCTCTGGGAAATCCAGTCCCTGATCGTAAATCAAACAAGCTCTCCTCACCCGATTTTCAGGTAAACAATCCCCAAACAAAGCAAAACTCTTAAAATCCAGCGTCGTGTTCTCCGGCTCATTGCGGCCCAGCTTTCAGTTTCATGCGCGGATCTGCAGAGCTGGTTGTTCTAATGAGGCGCCTGGCTCCCCTGTCCTCCGCGCTGCTCAGGTAACTCCACCGGGGAAGCGCACAAGCACGGAAAGCATCAAAAACGGAATAAAACGCGGAGGGTTTTGTTTTGGTGTCTGTTTTTTTTTTTGATTGTTTGTTTTTCTACAAAAGGAGCGACGCAGCATCCAAAGTCCCCTGGTGAGGCCCCCACTGGATTGGCCCTCTAGTCATTGCGAGCGTGTCACAGGTAACCATTGGAGGTGGCGGTGGTGGAGAGCAAGTGCGATTATTTCTTTCTCACAGTTCCTTTGCTACCCGCAGGTCTTGGCTATATATCTCCCTCATCTATCTGGGGCGTGTTCACAGGAGACAAGGGGCCCTGCAGAAGAATCCCGCCAGGGCTGAATATTAGTACACACACACATACACACACTTTTCTCTACTTCTATGTCTAGTTTTTTTTTAGTTTTTTTTTTTACTTTTGCACACTCCTCTGCTGAGAATTCACCTTGACTGATTGGAACTGCAATTAATTTGGCTTATGATGTGAGTCAGCGTGTCACGCGCATGCGTTTTGTTCCGCCAAAAAACAACAACAAGAAAATGTTTCCACGCCTGCCAAGAAACACAAGGCGAAAAGCCAAGAATAATCACTGCTTTAATTACCCAAATGTGCTTCTTCAAAAGTACCACCCCAGCCAGAATAATACGTTTATCTGTTTGCTTTTCTGCTCGGGTGTCAGTTTAATAAAGCATTTGTGAAATATTTAATTTTCCTTTTTCTTTTTCCACCTACAGATCTAAGGTTTATTTTATTCTCTTTGGTGTTTGTACATGAAGCACTATAATTTCTGAGTTTTTGCGCCACAGTGTGCGCAACAGATTGTGCTCAACAAATTGCGCGTCTCCCCTCTCGGGCCTCAAACCTTTACAATGGCGACATCTGGTGGCGAAATGGCGACCACAGCAGGTGAACGCTGAATAATTGTTTTGTCCCTTGGCACTTTCCGTAGATTGCCCTCTAATTTTTGCTTCCCATTGAATTCTTTAACCCGATATCAGTATGGATTCCCGTCATCCGCATCTTATTGGTGACTGTCTTATTCATATTTTCACATTTCTGACCGAGGATGATTTGATTAGCGCTTCCAGCGTGTGCAAGGTAAGAGTTCTCATTTGCGGAAGTGGCAAAAAACAAACAAAAAAGGACGTCGACATCATTAAAATCTTAAAGGACTAAGCTTGGTTTGATTTCTGAATTTATTTTCTCAGGAATGGAATGAAGCTGCGGAGACTCCTTGGTTATGGACGTGAGTTATTGCCTGATACCTTTTGTTTTAGGTTTAGACAAAGTTGTCTTGACAGGAAACAAAAAACAAACAAACAAGCATTAAAACTTCTAGGAACATTGTTGTCTGTGTGTTAATAATTAGTATACTCTTTGTCCTACCTGGTTGACATTCCTTAGTAACATTCTCATCATAATGTGGTGTACATCAGGGCTCCATTCTTGGTACTCTTTTGTTGTCCTTTTGCTTGTGTTTCGGGTTCTTCTTTAATAGCTACCGTTAAGTACAATATTATTCATACCCCTATCAGATTCATGTTTAAAGTAATCTTTCTTTTAATTTGAAGTAGTTTGAAAATGTTGGAGTAACCCATTACAAATTATGAATGGAATCTTATTATTATTGGTATTAGTTGTTGAAAGATAGTAAATACATCCAAACATCTGCTTGTGTGTTCTCTTCAGGAGGATGTGCCTGCAGCGCTGGAGTTTCTGTAACCTTGCAGCCCTGGGGGGTCACGAGGTAAACCATTCATGGAAGCGATACTTCCAGCAGCGCTCCCACCTTGAGAAGAACATGACACAAGGTCAATCGGGAGGCTACACATGCAAAAGCATGAGAGGGCACACAGGTATGCCTCCATTTTCTTTACATCAGAAATATCCCTAACATGACTCTCTGATGCCTTTTGCTAACCTATGTGTCAAACATCCTGATTTTCAGGCAGGGTGGTGGGTCTGGTATACCTGCAGGGTAATTCAAGCATGAAGCCAGACCTCTCTAAGGGCAGCACAGTTGTTTGCAGTGCTTCCACTGATGGGACAGTTCGAGCATGGAACATCCAGAATGTTAGTTCAACTCTTTCAGCAACGTCACTCATACATAGTACACAAAAACCGAGCAGCCTTATTCACTAAAAACTGCCACACATTAACTTCTTTAGCAATTTAAGCTACAGTTGCTTGTCTTATAGACTATACAACATTGAACAATACTGCATCAGGCATTCTTGTTGGTGACTCTATACTGTTTATTCTCTGACACCTTTGTATATGTGTAGTGTTTCCACTGCAGATCAGTCATCAAGCTATCACAATCCGACCCTGGTCAAATTTGCTTAAAGGCTCATACTTGCCACTTGTTCCTGCTTCTAGTACAGTAGTTTCTTCTAGTAAAGAAGTTTGTTTGGCGTTGGGATCCAACTTATTGACCTTATTGATGCAAATATTATTCACATTTGTTAGTTAAAATGGATTGTCTACTGCTGTTGTTTGTTAATAGGACATATAAAAATATAAATATCAAAAATAGCTTTTCTGATAGTGGAAATGCTATAAATACTTACTTTTTAATGAAATATGTCTTCCTGCTGGAACTGCACTTTTATTTTTTTGTTATAAGTTTGCTCAAAAGATTCTTTCCTCCTATATTTCTTGCTCCGTATTTAAATCTGAGGATATTCTTCATTGGAGTGATCCTCGTTTTTCATCCTCAGGGCGAGAATCTGTGGTGTAGTCCTGTGCAGAATCCTTTAACAGGGATCATAGCCGATGAGAAGCAGGAACTTATTATCACATCAGACTCTACTGGACTCGTTAAGGCCTGGCAGGGTCTGACTGGACAGGAAGTGGCCTCTTTTTCTACTGCATCCTCACACTGTACATTACTGCAGTACAACATCGACAGTGACTGGTTCCTGACTGTAAGTAGCCCCAAAACCTCATTGTTGATCATATAGGTTTTGTTTTCCTGACGATATCTTCTCTTCTAGGTTGGAACTGGGCAGGGATCAATTTCCACTCTAGCTGATTTGACCTTGAATAAAAAGTCCAGTCTAATGGTGTGTGACTCTTTCAGAGTTGACATACTACTTGTTTCGCCTGACAAGAAGTGGATTATAGCTGGAACCACGGAAAGCGTTGATTTAAGTCTAAAGGTATTTGCGGTTGTCTTTGACTGCATAACTCTGCGTGTTCTCTCTGTTTCTTGCTCCTGGCTATTTTTACATTACCTCTGTGCAAATACCACTTGAAGGAAAATTAATTATAAGACATTAAAGTATTGATTCATACATTTTACACCTTTGTTGTTTTACGTATTTTTTCGGCAGGTGATTTACAGGGAGAGTTTGACCTCGCCGTCTGAAGACGAAGACACCCTGTGCAGTACTGTGCCAGTCCCCGGGTGCCAAGCTGCTGTCTTCATACCCACGCAGCCTGCCAGACTGGCCGTCATCCACAGCAGGGATCTTGGAGTCGACAAAGACCTTACTGTCTTCAATGTCAGCATTAAAAAGTCGAAGTACAAGACGGAGATCCAGGGTGAGGCCTGATGTGTAGTACAATGACTTGGAAAATACTTTAGCTCTGAACCCAGATCATTGGGAAACAAAAGTCTGTTGGTGAGTCATCCAGGAAAAATGTTTGCGTCACCACAGGAACTGTTTGGAAATCTTCCTGGCACTACTACTTTATTTAGCTTACTCTCATGGCATGCAGAACATTTTTACTGCTCGTTCAGGGGATTTAATAATAACAATTTGCATTGCCATCGAGAAGCTTACATACTCATCATTGGCATGCATATCTTTCTTTTTTTAAGGGTGAAATGGCTCAACAGCAAACAACTTGAACGATTTTTAAATGTTAAATAGCGATCAATGATGAATCCTTTCCTCTAATCCACAGAGGAGGATAAAAAAAAACATACAGGCTGATACTTACATGCAAATTCTCACAAATTCTTTCAAAAAATGGGATAATAATGGCTAAAATGATTCCACACCAGTTCAAAAAATGTTTTTTATAATGGATGAGCTAGTATGGGGTGGAAGCCCTTGACAGCTCTGCACGGAGTTCTTATCTCAACCTTTAAGAAATAAAGGAGAAAGTGTAAAAATTCCTGCAAGTTCATCGCCAAACCCTTGTGGAAAGCATTTCCAGATCACTTTTTACAGCTGCAAAGTTTGGGCCGGCATTATATGAACCCCTTTGGGTTAAAAGCCGTTACGAACAAATGTTTTTGGATTAAAATTGTATGCTCAATTACGTTTTAGACAGATTTATGTTGGTTTGCTTTTTATATCTTTTCAACTTCAGTCCAACAAGTGGAGTCTTTCCTCTTCAAAATGAACCGTTCCTATTCACAAATCCTGCTAGAGGCCAAGAACAGCAACTGCATTGTGCTGGCAGCCGGAGACCAGTTGTGGGTTTATTCCCTGAAAGGAGCCCAGCTTGCTAATTTTAGAGATCATGTCATGCCCATCTCCTCAATATGTGTGGTAGGCTGTTTTTATTGTAAATGCAGACTTCTTTTTTCTCAGCTGCTGGCAGTTCAAAGTACTGAGATATGAACTTTGGTTTGCAGGACAGTTTTCGTGTTGTGACGGCATCTCAGGACCTCTCCTTACGAGTGTTGACATGGAAGAATGATAGAGACCGTGGACTCACTCTAGAGAGTCAGTACCACTTACTGGGGGGCTCGCACACAATGTCTAGGTAAGGTTAAGCTTTGCCATTTCATTGTCTTTGATTTATCCACAATACTTTCATCTAGGCACTAGTAACTACCAAGGATGTCCCAATAAAGGAAGTTGTAATCTGGTCGTAATCTGGTAACAGTCAGAATAATTTAGTACCAGGTTTTTTTTGATACAGAGTCCAAATTCCCCTCTATTAAGAGTTAACAAAATTAATACTATATTTATGCTTTGAAATCTTATTAGGCTAAAAGTGTAGTAAAATAATCCACCGTATGTTGTCAGTATCACTTGGTTTAAATTAGTAATTAAAATTTTTTTTTTTTCCAGTTAAGTCTTTCAGTACTGGTGTTCAAGATAATACAGTCTATTTCCTTGTGAGCAACAGATATTTTGTTCAAACTCCAGCACGTGTTCACTTTTTTGGGATATTGCTCATTGATATTTTGGCTGATTTTTATTTTTTATATTTATATATATTGTCCAAATTGCAAGGGGTAAAAGTTTGGTTATATAATCATTACAATCTGGCAGTACAAAAGTTAAAAACAAGATTTCCGACTTGAGTACTACCATGGGGTATTTAGACAGGCTAGACCCTCCTTTTTCATAGACGCTAACTACATGGTCAAAGAAGGACCAAGCCAGCTACCTCAGCTGGGTAGGATGGGTCCTTTTGAGGGATACCTCAAAGGACCCTGAATTTGGACACACCCAGACTATTGTGCGTAAACATCATTGAGGTGAGTGAAAAACAAGTTAAGTTAGTGTTTAACTAGGCTTGATTTTACCATTAAGGGACTTTTTTTTTCTTTTTTTAAGTGTTTTCTTTGCAATGTTCTCCTTAGATTTAACACTCACACCTTCCAAAACGGGTCCAGGCTCTAGTTCTATGGCATGCCTGATAGAGTTCAATGACTTTCAAAGGGGCTGTAGTTTTTTATCCCCAAAAAATGTTCCACCACCTTAAAGTAGTATCCTCTCCATGACGTGAGACATCCGGTGGCGACTTATCTGTACAGCAAGGAGGAATTACCTTCAGAAAAGCACTGTGAGCTGAAAACTATTTCTCACACATACTGTACTTCTTTCTTTAGCAAGGGTTGTTTCACTTTCACATAATAGGCTTTTTGATGCTTTTTTTGACGCAGATTTCCTTTTTGCTCAAAATAAAATGAAGAAAAATCCACTAATGGGGAATAATCACAGTTAATTTACAACCTACCAAGAGGCAAAACATTTTTGTGTATATATATATACATGATATGATAGTTCAAATGTTCATTTTGTATTTACTCAGAAATTTGCTTATGTTTTAATGAGCAATCTGTGGAAAAACAGTCAAAAAAGAAGAAAAGTAGACAATATATATTTTTCAAAGCATTCTATACAGCAGTAATCTAAACAAAAAATACAAGGAGACTGAAGTTTGGTTATTGGATTGAGACATCCCTCCTTTGATCGCAGATGACCTCAGTTAAAGGTGGATTCATTTGATGTTACTAATTACTGCGTGCTTCTCTGTTACAGAGGGTTTACTCATGTCGCCTGTGACTACTCCAGCATTGTGGCTTCAGTAGAAGGAAACGATGGGAAGGATGTCCTTAAAGCTTACTCTTTCACAACTTGAGCATCACGGTCCTGCAATAAGACCACCACACAGTTTACATAACCTTTTGACATTTGAGTTTATTATAGACTCTTTTTCTCTGTGGTGGTATCTCTGTTGAAATGTAATTGGAATGTAAGAACCTTCACTTTGGTTGTTAAGAAATGAGAAATGACATAAAACTGTCTGAATATGATTCTCTTTTTTTAACTGCAGGTAAAGCAAAAAGAGATTAATGTGAGGAGGCTTGAGACAGAATATTTTTAATTGATAGATATAATTTTTTTTTTCTTCTAAGGCTAACCTAAATTCTGCTATGGTAAAATTATGCTTTTTTTTACAAAGTGTAACAACATATAAAAGTTCATGTTAACAAACATTGCTTTTGACTTGTTAATGTTTACAAGGCACAGAAGTATCATATTCCATGTTCAGTAAGACCGGCTGTAGTCATGTTAAAGGCAGTGCAGCTTTGGCTCTCTGCTCCTCCTCCAAAGCCATCGATCTCAGGTCCAGAAGAACGCACCTCAGGACTGTCGTCATAGACTCGTACAGTTTTCTCCCCTCCTCTGACTTAATGTTGACCTGTTAAAGTAAAACTTTGTGAAACAATCCACTGGCAGTAAATTCAAACACTTTAAATGAATCCCAGATTACCAGGCGTTAAGCTTTCTTACCCAGGTGAAAGCCTTGATTGCTCTGTTCAGAAAAGCTTCTTCGACCTCATCTGATATTTTCATCATGTGAGCCATGCAGTTGAATATGCATGTTACTGATTCCCTAGGTGCCTAAAAAAAAAAGGTATGGAGGTTTAGGTTAAAACATTGCTTTTTCACAGTTATATTTGCATTAGTTCATAGCATCCTTTGACCTTGCTGAGTGTGCAGAGGACTGTTTTTGCATCTTTATTGTCTGAATTCAGGGTTTCGGCATCTTGGATGGAGATGATTGGCTCTTTAAGCTGCTCCAGCCATGCCCACATTATTCCAGTCAGGATGAACGGATCCCGCTCCGTGCAAAGTCTTTCCCATGCTCTGCCTTGATTCAGGTCCGCCTGCACACATTTACCTTTTAACAACAGTATTTGCAAAATTGTTGATTTACATATGGGGAGTGTTATACCATTTTCATTTAAACATATGTATATAAACTAATAAAATGTTATCAATAATGTATATTTGTGTCAATTAAATGAGTAGTACTTAAGTAGATCTCCTGTAACCTATTTAATACAATTTATTTGCCATGTGTTGCTTAAAAACTTTAAAAAATTCATTAAATCCCTGAAATTGAGCGTACATTAGTCTTCTTTACTATGATATTACTAACCTAATTACTCTTCAACTAATTCTTATAGAAATCTATCTGACTGTCAAACCCGGAACAGCATTATTCTTTCAGTCTAAAACTAGAAAAAGCTTGCATTGATGAGAGTTACAAGTGGAGATCCACGATTGAAAGGAAGCCAGAAAAAGTCCTGTTTACTGTTCGTGACATGCAATACAGTAAGCATGATGGAAAATGTTCTCTACTCAGATGAGACCCATACTGTTCGGTGTGCATGTTGATATGTGGGGCAGTAATCTAACACGTGATGGCAGCATTATGCTTCAGAGATGGGTTTTTATTAAAAGCAGGGACAGAATGGAGTTGAATAAAAGGACAATCCTAGAAGAAACCCTTTTTTAAGCAGCAAAACTGGAGGCTAGCATTTCTGCAGGACAGCAACCATAAACATCCAGGCACAGGTCCAATTGAATGGTTTGTAGAGAAGCATTATTCATTTATATAAATGGTCCAATAAAGTCTAGATCTAAATCCTAGAAAATTTGGCATATTTTAATAAAAGAGGCTCTCCATGTAATTTGACAGATCTTAAGCTGTTTTGCAAATTGTCAAAAATGTCTCTAGTTGGACAAATCTGATATAAACACACCTTAAAACTTGTAACTACGATTCAGAGGTTCTGAACATAAAGTCGTTTAAGTTAAAGCTTGTGATTCATTATTTGACTAAATTAGGGAAAAGTCTAAGGTTGAGAATCGCTTTACGGTTATATATGTCTATTATTATATGGTTACCAAACGTCAGTGTGTAAGTTGGTTACCTGCCAGGCCAGTACTTTGGTTTTATGCTCCTCCTCCCCAACAAGAAAAACGTCCACTGCCAGTGCCTGGGCCAGCAGCAGCCTCCTGGCCTCCAGAGACAGCTCAGACTGCAGTGTGATGCAAGGAAGTGCGGATTGCTCCTTTTCTTTATCTTGAGACTTTACCCCACTCATTTCTAGCTCTTCTCTCTGCTCTGCCTTCCACCTGGACAGTATGCTATCCTTTTTAGTTGGCTTATCATTCCACACCGATTCGCTACGTTGAATGGTTTTCCTTTTCAGTTTCTTCAACACAATCGTTCCATCTTTCTGGCCTTCCTCATTCTTAATGTGCCAGAGCGAGCTTGTCGAGCTGTAAGAAACAGACGTGTTGATGTTCTGACCTTGACTCTGGGATGAGGGGAGAGTGGTTTCTGATTTGGAGACGGAAGCCAGAGGCTGTGTAAGAAGGTTTAGCTGGGAGCCCAGCCGTCTCAAGTCAGACTCACTGTAGCTCAGACTTTTACGGTGGTAGAAGATCGGAGGCTCATTGAAATGCCTGGGTAAGGTGGGTGAACCGGGTAAGCGGGGCTCCTTTGAAAATAATTCAGGCCCCATCTTTTCAATGAAATTGAGAGTCATTTCCATTTCCTGAATATCAGGGGCTTCAAGGATGTCTTCCTCAATGACCTGTCGGTTTTCTGCTATGTCCACCAAGAGCCCGCACACTAGATGTATAATCTTGGGTAGGTACCTCAGTTCCTTTCTCTCATTTCCATGCAGAATGTGTCTCTGACGGTTCAGATACTGGGACAGGGTTACAGGGTGCGACGTAGGCTTGGCACAAGAGAAAACACTTCTTAGGGGGACAAGAAACTGGACGAACTCCCTGATGCATCGTAGCTGACCCCGTGTTTGGATGGAATTGGGTCGTTTGGCACGAACGTATAGAATGGCTTGGTTAGCAGTCATCCTGGTAGAATAGGCCAAGAAACATGCTAACAGCACACCTGGAATGAGATCAAGCAAATATAAAGTGCATCGCTGTACAGGCGAAAGACGGGAGTTTGAATCTCTTGTGTAAGATAAATATACCTGTTCTGCCGAGTCCGGCATGACAGTGGACCGCTACCTTTCCCTCCTGCAGTGCAAAGGCCATCACCTTTATTATATCCAGAATCCTGGTGAGATTGGCCACCCCATAGTCGCTCCATCCAAAATTGTAGAAATACACTGAAATTGCAACATGTATTTCGTGTGACCAAGAAACAGAAAAAGCGTTCTCTCTATTTAAGATGACGTGTTTTGCTACATCATACTGGAGTCTATCTTTCAACTTTGGGAATGAAATGTATTTACAGTCTTCATAGTATACATCATGAAGCTAATCATAAGTGATCTGGAACTTATCTTTCCTGCCAGAGGTGTTGCCACTATCCTGACAGCATTACTGGCCTTGCGACTAACTCTGCCTAAGAGAAACCATCCTATCTCTTCATCGTTTGCTTTTTAAATCAAATTCTTAGTTTTCATTAAAGCTAATGAAATTAGGTTGATAGGACAGTAAGGTAGGTAGCCTATTCTTTCAAAAAAAAAAAAAGGGTAGTAATTTCAATAATGTTAGAAACACATGCAAAGATTATTACATACTGTTGTTTTCCATGAACACTTCAGGGCGGTATGAGAACCCACTTTCTGGCTCCAGAGGCTTTCCACAGCTTGCGTGTTCTCCGGGTAACTGTAGGTTCATGACTGTTTTGATGCCATTGCTTTTAACAGGAGAACAAAAACAGTACACAGAACTTGTCATTATTTTTCTAATATCCTCCATGCACTTATTCTAAACCCTGAAATTATTACAATAAAATAATAATGTGAATACCTTATGAACTGATGAATAATGTCATACTTCTGAATTATCTCTGTTGAAGGTCTAGACATAGCAAGAAGATGGTCGGTGACCCTAATAATATAACCGAAGGAATTCAATAGTCAGCAGTATTTACAGAACACCTTAAATTCAAACATTTCCTATTTCATCAAATATATATGTATAAACAAAAACAAACACAAAAAAAAAATCTGTGATCTCTTACTGAAATATCCCAGATCGGAAAATGCATATGAATATCGGACAAAGATTAACGAATCTTAGGTAAAATGCCGTTCTTTTCATAAACTATCCAGATCAACTAAGTCCAGTTTATATTTATTTTTAATTTAATAATTCTTGTGAACCTGTTTAAGGAAAATCCAAGCATCATATTTCGATCTTACTTTTAGACTTTGACTAGGTCACTCAAAAACATTTTTTTTTTATCTGTAGAGGTAGATTTGATTATGTAATTCTGCGTATTGACTTCTTAAAGAAGTTAATACTGGTTGTCTTGGCTGTTTGGTCTGTTGATTGAAATACAATATTTTGATTTTGAGATCTTTGACCCGTATCCATGATTTCTTTGTCCAACATCAAAATCCGTTTGATGATCTGGAACATTGCAGTGTGACAGTATAAATATTAAAGTGAACAAATACTTCATAATAATGGTATAAGCTATAACATATATGTGTACCAGGACGAATAAAGCCCTCTTATTGCTTGCTGGTCCTCACTCCAGAAGTTTGGATTGTCATATTTGCAGTCTTCACCTCCACAACCGATAGAGCATTGCATATGTGAGGGGATGACGTATCGGATTGCTTCTCCTACGATTGTGTATTTTGCTCTGGGGGATTTTACTATCAGGGGGGAAATAAAAAAGAAGGTGTTACACAAAAGGTTTACATCTATTATTGTCAACTGTTGTACTATGACCAAAATTACCAAGCTAAAAAGAAGGGAAAAAAAACTGGAAAGCCGCAAATAAAAGTTAAAATAAATATGTTAAAATAAAAATTAGAGCATTTCTTTGGACATAATTCACTTTTATCTTCTCAAAACAAGTTACAAAAATCTAAGTCTGGTTGTATTTATTTAAAAGCTCTATCAACATGGCAAAACTTGACAAACATTTGCTTTAAAAGGTGTAGAAGCAGTAATATCAACAATTGTGGTTCTCCAATGCTAAAATCATTAAGTTCACCAGAGTTCACTAATCCTTGCTTTGGCCCTGCGAGTTCGTCAGCAGAGCATTACAGTAAAAATAGCTAGAGATGCGTCGATTAGGCTTTTAGTGACTGACACAGATTTCTTCTTTGGTTTGAGGGTTAAAGAGACCATTCTAATTTTGGTCAATCCCTATGTCCTGTTCAAGGAGAATAACATTAAAAAACGTATTTGTTTGAACCTTTTCTTATTTGTTTAGCAGCTGAAAATATCAAACATTGCCAGTTTGTTTAGTAAAGGTACAACATTTTAAAACAAATTGGATCAAGGTGCCATAAGAGACCAAAAAATACATTCAGTTGTCTTCCAGAGCATTTTTTTATATCAAACATCTTTTCAGGGTAGTTTAGGAAATAACCAGTTTTGGATAGATTAAAATGTAATTACATTAAAGGTGTTTTTTTTGGTTTTGATGCATTTAATATTCAGATTTGTATGTGTTTAATTTTTTCATCAGTTTTTTGACGTGATGAAAATAAAATTGGCCAGCCCGCTGGTTAAATGATTGGTGCATTACCAACATAGCTGCTCTACCAGTGTCCTTTTGTAACATTTGACTGGAATTCTTGTCAAGAGAAAATCACAGCTATAGCATTAAAAAATCACACTAGAGCCATTAAAAGGTACATTAATCATTACTTACTGTATTCCATTAGAGATTCCATTCTAATCTTACATGGAGAGACATGAGAACATTCACTCAGGCCACTCAGGTCATAGCAGAACCTGGACAACCAAACGCACTTTGTTATTTTTTTACAAATTTTCTGACGTACAAATACTTCTGTCGGAACACTGTCTTCAATATCTAGTTCTCAACTATACCCTTGACATATCAAATATGGTCATAACTATCAAACCAGAAGTTGGAAACAGCCTTAAACACATTAGGGAGCTAAACAGAACAAGATTAAACCAAAATACAAGTAAAAAATTTACCTTTAGAAATAGGAAAGAGATGCCAGTTGCTCCAGCCTCCAACCATCCACTGCTACAGTTGTCGACATTTCTGACATCATTCCCCGAAGCTCTGACGTTGTTCTTCCCTCTCTGCTCTTTGAGGAGTCACTCTTGTGTCCTCATTGCCGTTAGATTATCTCTGTTGTTGGGAGTCGGAGCGAAACAAAACAATAGAGCCTTCCTGCCTCTCTGTATAAGGCCATGCCAGATCAAAAGATCAAATCCACAAACTGTGAAGACTCTTCAGGGATTTTATCCATTTTGTTTAGTGCTTTGTACGGGTTCTGTTTGTGACTCTAACCCTGTGAGGACATTCTGAACCTATTTCTGACTCCTCCCAGATTAGACCACTAATCTCATTTGATCAGGTTAAAGCAAAATGCTCAAGAAAAATGGCACGTTTACATTCCTAATAGTGTACCACTTAATGGTCTTAATAACACTTATTACTATAATTTATTATAACTTGACTAATTTTTAGACATGTTACATTTTAAATATTTGAATTATGTAAATATTTAAAAAAAATGAAAGGAATAAAGATAGACATGGTAAGGGATGTTGAAGACTCTCATATTAGCACAGTAGGGGTGATCTACCACCCACCTGTACAAATCGTGTCACTCTTATGATGTTGCGCGTAGATAAAATCTCATTAGCTCACCTTTCACCTTACTAACGCAGATTGGCTTCAGGTAATTGCAGAGAGATCAGTTTACTAAGAACAGCATTTTGAGATCACAAAGCCAGTTATCCTCATGGAGTATCAAAACTTTGCAGAACATGAACTTGAAGATATGAGATCTCCACTAATTTTAACTTTCAGTCAGATATAGGTTTCTTCTCCATCACAATAAAACCAACTTGAACCTGAGTGCGTTAAAACCAGTTTAGAGATTGATGAAGAGTATAAAACTTTTTACTATTCATTTGTCTTCTCACTACAAACTTTAATGTATCTCGTAAGTATATCATCTTACTGACCAAAACAAAGACTGACATACTGTAAAATAAAAATTATGCAGTTTTAATGTGTTTTTTTTTAACAATATTTGGGGTGTCTCCCCGCCAACTTGGCACATCTAGAGATTTTTGCCTCAACAGATTCCTTTTCAAGAAAATCTTGTGCTCGGTCAGTTTAAATAGGATAGATTAGTGAACATCTGTTTTCAACTATTTTATTGCAGCTCTGGCTGTATGTTTGGAGTTGTTGTCCTGCTGCAAGGCAAAGCTCTACCCCATTCGCTTTTCCAACAAGTAACAATTTTCCTCCAATGACAGGCTTGTATTTAACTCCTTCTTTCTTCTATGTAACTGTGACAATCTTGTTTTTCTTGCCAAAAAACAACAACTTTCTCCTGTCACCATTATGTTTAAAAGGCTAATGGTATGTAAAAGGGAATGTGTAGTTCGTTTTTTTATTTTTATAATAGTCTTTTAAATGTGGACCAAAAGGTTTGATTAATACCTCATCTGACTAGAGCACTGTATTCGAAGACTTCCTTTAAAATCATCTCAATAGATTTATTTTTGCCAATCTTCCATAAACTAATAGTTTATAGAGACTAATTGTTTCCATGTAAATGGATTCTCCCTCCATGGTATGGACTTCTGATGCTCCACCAGAACAGCTATTTCTCTAATCACGTCCTTTTCTGCCCTTGATGTCTGATTTTTGGCAACTCACTCTGTTATAAGTTATTTGATTTAACAGAACACCATGAGGTGTTTAGAGCTTACAGTGTTGTTTTGAAACCGTTCTCTAAATTTTGCTACAACTTTCAACGGTTTGTTCACACATGTTCTCCAACAAAACCCCTGGTTCCTTACAACAAATCACACACTAGTTAAATGAACCATGAAGGTAAATGTTTGTGCTGGGTTTTATGTTGGGTTCATCAGAACAAAATTGGCCAAATTCATTATTAACTCAGGTATTATTTTACTTAACAATGTTGTAAATTAATATAATATATATATTATATTATATATTAAATTATATATATATATATATAATTTAATATATAATATACTATATATATATATATATATAAATATATATAATATATTTAATATATAATATATATATATATATATATATATATATAATATATTTAATATATAATATATAATATATAATATATATATATATATATATATATATATATATATATATATATATATATATATATATATATATACACTTCTGAAATATAAAAATCTTCCCCAACAGATGGCAGCAGATACCCACTGGTCTAAATAGCCACTCTGCTCGCTCTGGCTCAGCGAGGACAAGCGCGTTTTCTTGTGTGATTTCCGCGCTCCACATAAACAGGACCGAATTGCCTTGTGGGAAGTGAGTCCAATCACCGTTGCGGCCGTATTACCTCTACGAGCACAAAAGCTACAACTCCCGAGAAGCCCCGCAAAGGAGGCGTGCGCTTTCTGAAACTCCCAGCTGATTCCGTTAGACGTTAGATTACAGACAACGGTTACCAAGTTACCTGAAATACCGGAAAATGGGCAACTTAGCTTTCAAAATAAAACGACAAAGTGAAGACGTATCAACAACTTAAACACTGTAAAGATATTTTATGAAAGGTATTAAAGTAATATCTTAATATAGATAATTTTACCTATATTCATATGTCTGTTTCCTGTTAAGGTCTGTCTTGTTGCCTGCTTCAGCCAATCATGCTCTTATTTTGTAAGCAAGAAAACACAGGTTGTTTCCTCCCAGTCCAGCGTTTGGAGGCTGATCCTCTGACTCCGGCTGAATCACGTCCGACAAGCGGGTGGAGAGGGAAGGGAGCCTCGGGGATAACGCGATGGAGCGTTTCTAAGAGAGAACAGACGAAAAACAGACATAATAACCATGCAATTTAAATACAGACGAATGTGAGAAGACCCCGCTTCTGTCTTCAAGGTTTGACCACCTTCGTTTTTGTACGTTTTCTCGTCGCAACACCCCTGTCTCAAGGAGAGAGGTCATGTCCGCGGAGGAGCAGGGATACCGCGGCGCGGGGCTGCTGCGGGCAGAGGTTGAGCGTCTCTCCCGGGAGCTGAGCGAGACGACCAGCGAGAAGATCCAGGCGGCGGAGTACGGGCTGGCGGTGCTGGAGGAGAAGCAGCAGCTCAAGCAGCAGTACGACGAGCTGGAGGTGGAGTTCGAGGCTGTCAGGCAGGAGCTAGACCAACTAAAAGAGGTGTAACATTAAAATTGTTTATCATTATTATTATTATTATTACTTGATTGTGGCGATTTCCGTATTGTATCGAGGTCACATTTGAAGGATGCGTTAGATTCATCCCGCAAGGTCAGGTTGGAGGTGGGGATGCCTCTGCTGAGGACGGCTCACCTCCTCCTCCATGCTGAGGGAGCCCCCACTGCAATGCCGCCTTCGTTTACTTATTTATGCAGCTCCTTCTTTTGCAAGCGTTTCTCACAGATAAGGCCCGATGTGTTTCCATGACCTGCTCTTTAATCATCATGAGTGGATCTGCTCAGTGCCATGATAGGATCGATAACACAAGACATCTATCTGCACAAAGCGTGAGCCAGTTACCCCAAAAAAAAAGCCTAATTAACAACATAAAATGAAAATAAATATAAAGGTCAAGTGGAATTTAAGGGTCAAAGTTCACGTGCACCGATCAGCTTGGATCGGCTTTGGTGATTTCGTTTTCTTGTTCCACTTTCTGTGGAAATTTCAGACGATAAGCTCATAGGATCAGGCCGTTTTATATCCTGTTTTCTTAACTAAACAAGAATCGGGCAAAGGTTAGATATATTGGCATTGATTCATTTATTGGGAAAAATGTTGTGTTCCATTTTTTTCTGTTAAAATCAGATTTACTTTCTCCATAGGAGAACCTGCTGTACATGTTGTTTCTCTACTTTCTCAGCTAGTTTCTAGAACAGTGCAAAAAAAAAACCATTATTAATTTTTATTTTATGTGTTATAATATACCAAGGAACAATGTTATTGTTGACTAAGCTTTTCATCTGTGCTGTTGTTTTGTTATGTGGAATGGGTAAAGAGGACAAAACTGTACAGATTCAGTGTTCATTTAGTTATTACTCTGTATTTTTCAACATCTGTATTCGTCTTCAATTTAAAATCTAAAGGTTGTGAGTGTCATGTTGTGTTTGAAAACGGTTTTAAAGCTTATCAGGCTGCCCTTTGGAGCTAGAAACCAGAAATTCTGGTTCAGCTGAGAAGGGCGGGAGCCGGTTTGAATTTTGAACCTTCCCGCTTCGATGTTAACAGCCTACAGCTGACGGCAGAGGAGTTACAACCCTCTGGGAATGGAAAGAATGCCGAGCGGCGTGGCTGAAAAATGGCTTCCATGGTCGGATAAAGGATGTCTGTCTTCTTCTGGACAATGGTTTAACTTATTCCCCTCTGTCGGAGGGGAATAAGTGCTGCTTCCAATTTTCTTCTTTCAGCAGTTATTTGTCACCAGGTTGTGATTTAGAAATGGAGAAATGTGCTTCTTTCAAATTTTGATCTTTTCTGACAGTTTATCGAGATTTAAAAACAAAAAACAAAAAAGCAGATTCCTGATTTGAAATCATTGGCTTGTTCATGATTGCTCATGTCCTCTGATGCACTCATTCAAGCTTACTTTACAGTGCTCGGCTTGGTTTTTTGCCAGAATTCTGCTCATCTTCTCGTCTGGTTTTTTTTTAGGCGTCTTATTCTGCTGCTTTTCCCAATCTTCCGGGCTCCTACTCTCTAGAGGCTTCGGAAAATGAGAGAGGTGTTTGAGGCCGTCTCAGCAGCTGCTGCATACATTTTTCATGTTTTTTCTTGGCATGAGGATCTTACTCTGACACAGAGCAATGGCAAAAGAAAAAAACTAATGATAATAGAACCGACTCAGCTTTGGTCTAAACGATTAGCTGCTGTTGAAGTTGTTAAGTTTTTAGGGAAAACTTCATTAAGAATGTAAAACTTCATCTGGTTTCACATCCAGCTGTTCATCATTCCATCTGTCCTTCCAGATGTTTTTTTGATCTTGTTTCTTTATTAATATTTTGTAAATTAGCAACAAAAAAAATATAGAGAACTCAAGAAATTTGACACGTTATACATGTTAAAAGGCAGCATTTTTCTCATAATATCTCATACAGGATCTCATTACTTTGTCTGGGTGGTTTAATAAAGTCAGTTGTTTGCTGCAACAGGGATTTTTTTTCTGTTTTGCCGCCGCTTTGGGTCGGGTTGTTTCAGCTGGAGGTCGGATCTGATCTTTTATTACAACACATTTTCGATTCCCTTATCCTGCTGCCCTACCTTTCAGTTCAGCCAAGAAGGTTAGAAATCATGTTATTACAGGAGAACCAGAAAACACACTCTTCAAAAATCCCCCCACCACAGAGAGCAGTATCAGGTTATGGAGAACAAAAACACAATCCCAAACTTGGAGGCATAAGAAGGCTACATTACAGCTGAGATTGTAATCTAAAGATTTAGTTTAGTGAAGGTGATTCTGCCTGTAAGGTTGTCAGCAGCTGTGAAGAACATCACCATGGATAGTTAAAGCTGCTGTCTGGGGGCTTTCCTGGGTACATAGACGCTGTTTACACGGACACCACCACTGTTTGTAAGTGATTGCTCCTTTCTCTGGAAGACTTACCGTGTCGCCCAACACGCAATCTTGTCAAGGGACTATAAACCTTTTTACCTCGGCTGCTGGCACGCACAAACATTTGCTTTAAAAAAGGCCAACTTTTCACTCTACTTCCTTGTGGACACAAAACCAGCCAGAAATCAGCAGGAAATTGGGCGAACATCTGATAAAGAACCATTTTCGCCCCTTGTATGTGTATGCCCCCCCCACCCGCCCATGCTTGCTCTTGAGGCAGGAAGATGGAGGAATGCTGTGCATTGCTGTTGCCTAGTGACTGCTGTCCTCCGTGGTTTGATTTGAGTAGCCGTTGTGCTTCATCAGCAGGTGCTGCAAGCGCGAGAGTGTTAGCAGCTAAATACCGAAGGGTTGCGGGAAGAGAGATTCACCAGAAGTAAAACGAATGAGGCAAATTGATCACTTTGTGTTTTTATGAAGTCATGAGCCTTTCTTCTAGTTTTTACTGGTTTGCCATCTTATTTTCTAACAACATCTAGGACCACAGTTACACCGCTATGTTTTGCTGACATTAGAAATATGCCGCTATATATATTGATCCAGTTCTTTCCATACTTTTTTTTTTTTACTTCCTTAAACCTCTGCAGTACTTTTGTTGGATGCAATTCCCACCAGCTGTGGCTTTGTAGTGCAGATCGACTGCAGTGCTCTGGTGAAGAGACCCCTGCTGCTTTATGCTCATTTGAATCTCTTACTCCAGTTCCTCCAATACTACTTACTGGATGCAGGAACAGTAAAATGTTTAGGTGTTACTGTGCTTTCCAATAAGATTTGAACCATTTTAACCTTTCTTTGAGATATAAATCTGAAAATTGTGGTTTGCCTTTGTCTTACCTATAATATCTTACTGATATCAATTACAAACGTCATTGAGAAGCCCCATAAATATACCAGAGATAAAGCTGAGGAAAACAATAAATGAAATTAACTATTAATCGGCCATTTCTACAAGAAGGAGATAGTTTTTGCCATTTCTATTAACATTGGATGCCACTCTTTTTAGCCGATGCCGGCTGCTATGACTTAGGGGTATTTTCTTTTTCTATTTGCTCGGCTGTGGCTGACGTCTAGCCATCTTGCCTTTCTTGGCTAACGATATCATGAGACAAACACTGTGACCAAGAGTACGTCATCTTCATCCCAAAGACAAAAGGGCTAGTATGTGTGCTCCTTATTTACTTGTTCTCTGCTCCTGGTTCTATTCAGCCGACAAACTACGACTGGAACAAAAGCCTTGAAATGCTCTGGTTGTACAAGGTTGTGTATCTGAAACCCACACTCTCAGTTTGTCTGTATTTTTCTTGAACTTGTGTCGAGTTCTGATGTCCAAAAAGTCAGACAGCAGATGTGCAACGAAGTGTCGGGGTCAAGCAGACAAGCACAACTTAGCTTGAACCACAGACGGAGCAGGACTCTTCACTTGGAGCCTATTATGATTAACCAGTCCTCAGTGTCACAGATGTAGAGATGCTCAAATGAAAGAAGGCTACTATGAATAACAAAAGAATAATGAGTCGTTCCATTGTGGCTACATTTAGTCCCTTTTTGAAATGGGAAACCATTAAATGGTAGAAATCCCAGTGTTCCCTTACAAAGCCCTGTCCCTGTGGGTAAATATGTTGGATGGTGATTGGATGTCAGTGGGAAAATGCAAGGACACAAAGCATCTGGTCTTTATTTGATGTGGTATACGCAGAGTTGGTTTCCTTTTGTTAGATTGCTACCTCAGACTGTGGTTCGTCACTCACTTTCTTTTTGATTCTTTTTTTCACTTCTCTTCTCTGGCTTCACGGGGCTTCCCAACAGCTTTCAGAGCCTCCTGTTCAAACGATTCTACCACTTTCACAGTGTTTTACTCATACCCTGTTTTGCTTTCTGCAACCAGACCAACATTGTTTTGGGCTGCCTGATCTCCGCTTTTATCCTTGATTTTATTTTGCCAGAGAGCAAGGCGGCAGTTAAGGGGTAATCTTTTCTAAATGGCACTAAATAAAGTCCCAAATCCCCTACCCTCTGGACATAAGAGGATGAATCCCAGCCGCTATGCGCAGAGCTTACAGCAGTCTGGGAGTCTGCCAGGCCCAACCACACTTATTAGCAGCGTCAGTAGCCAGAGACTGCTACATGTTTTTGGGATAAGACTGCCAAGCGGCTCGTAGCCACTTGGATTTTGTTTCTGGTCCATAGGCCTACTGGAGTGGGATCCACACCTTTCGGTCTGCACAGACCTTCAAACTCCTCTGTGCATCACAGTAAAGGGAAGAAAATACTTTCAGAATAGGTCATTTTCTCCTTATCCTTATGGTCCAGTCGTGTGGACATATGGTGTAATATAGTAATAATAGATTTACTCCACAAGGTTAACCCCTTACCCCAGGCCTCTTTTCGAGAGATCTTCTTTATAAGCTTCCCAAAATACATACATTGAATGACAGCAGTGTTAAATTTATGCTTTTGCAATCCAAAACATCCAGCAAATCATAGGACATGATCTCACCAATAACTGTATTTGTACAAAAAAAACATATATTAGAGAGGTTTTGGAATGGTATTAGTTGACAAAAGTCAACGCAAACCTTTAAAATTATTCATTTTTTGGCACCATGTGTGCCTTTTGAAATGTATAAGATGATTTTCCTAGGTTCTGTCATATGAATGATCCAGTTTTTGGGTATTTAATATGGACGTATTGGTTAATGGAAAGCATCTGTTTGGATTGACTTTATTTGTGGCTGAAGTGCTGCTCCCCCCTGTATAGGGGGGCGCGTGGGAGGTTGAAGTGAAACGGGCCAGCCTTAATCCAGAATGATTTTAAAAGCTTTTGTCCTTGATTCTGATCAACAGAATACCACCAGCGCCCTCCCACAGTTCAAAGAGAGGGCAGGTTAACCCACAAGCATTAGTGAATGGAAGTCTGACTGTTCCAGATCTCTGGGAATGCATCATTCCCTCTGCTTTCGGCGGTTTACTTAGTACAGTGAACATGTTCAGCATTAAAAACATAAAATAAAAAATAAATATATATAAATATAATTTGGGAATTGCTCTGTAAATTCAACACATTCACTGCTCTTTTACAGTAATCTTTAATGTAATATAAAGCACATTGAATGTTTCTCTTAACAACTTAAGGAATTAATAAAAATTAAAGAAGTTATTATTTGTACTGACTAACAGGGTGTATTTGATATACCTTTCATCATAAAGTGAATCCTAAGATCATAGTTTTATAAAAAATATATCCATCTGCTGGTTTGGAGGGAGTCAACTAGTCTACACGAAGCTAAATTATATCAGACGTTTTCTACTTCAGAAATTGGTCAGCAAATGTGTTTTTATGTACCCTTAAGCAAAATCATTTCTTTTTTCTGACAGCCAAAAACAACATAAAGTAAGCATAAACATCTATTTGCGAAATTGAAGATTTTATTTCAAATTTACCCATTTACTTTAACCTTTTCTTACGTAACACTGCAAAGCATAATAAAACCATTGACAGGAACATGTCTACAGTCTGAACTCTGAACTTCTATTTCATCATGTTAAAAATGCACCAATTAAATGCACATATTACGAAGTTATACGTTTGGTTTATCTTTTTTCTGAGAGGTTTTTTTTTTTAAGTCAAAATATTTTTGATATTCACCAGATTTTGTGGGCAGTGCATTTCTAAATCTGTACCTTTCATTCGGAAATTAAACAAATAAGTATCTTAAAATCCTGGGATTTTGCTTTTTTCTGAATTTTCATAATGATTTCAGTTCTTTAAAAAACATCTGAAAAATGTTTAGAAATATAAAGTAACCATTTAAAAAATCTGCCTAACAGTCTATTGTTCTAAGGCCTCCAACAGTGAGGAAGTTATCCTACTACTATAGTGAGATGCTTTGTGTGTTAATAAGATCCATGCCAGTAGATGATATCCATTCTGAAATACTGTAGCTTTTGAAGAGTGAATGAGCAATTGAACAATCAGATGTATGTGTATAAGAGTGGAAGCTCTATGGCAGCTCTGCAGGGTCATGATTCTGTTACTGTAATCCATTTACTAGACTCGGAGTGGATAAGGCAGGAATCCAGGCTAAAAGCAGACATGAGGTCATGACTGTTGAGTCAGTCAAAGGCCAGTCTCCTGTTTTCCTTCTAAACGGCATTCTGTCGGTGACAACGAGGGAAGTGTTGGTGCTGGGGACACAACACTTACTTATCTTTACATTCAAATGAATCTACTATCTACTGTATGTCTATTCATAGTTTCACAAACAAAGAGAATTAGAATAAACACTTTTTTTATTATTTTGTATTTCAGATAAAAATAGCAAATTCTCACGGTATGATTAAAAATATTACCATACATTTAAAACTAGAATGCGTATAATACTATCTACTTGGTTTTGTTTCACGTCAGTAAAGAAACATTTACTCCTGACACTGCAAAAAATAAGAAAAATACAGGAATCAGAATCACTGAACTGTGGGTTGAGGATCGGTTGACAATCCTGCGTGATAGGAACCCAGCCTGCATCATTCTTTAAATACTGCCCATAGATTTTTTTTCTAAGACTACCCACAGACTTATCTTGTTATCAACGGAGCCAAGGCAACATTACTGACATACATGCACCTTCATAAAGAAATACGTTGAAGAACGTCCGATACTTGCTTACGGCTTTGTTTGATTGAGTCTCATCTCAGTCACAAGGTCTTTTGCTTGATTATCCATCAAATCTTTCTTCTTCCTTCCATTGAAAAGAGATGGAAGCTAGCTTCCCCTTCCCCCAGCTCTGCATCCTGTTTACATCTGAAGGCCTTTTTTTTTTCCACCAGACAGGAAGTAAATGAAATATTATCCTTTGTCAGTCCGGATATTTTTTTTCAATGACTCCATCTCATTCATTAAGCAGGTCTGCTCATTATGCAGTGCTCTGTCTCCCAGTAGTTTGTGTTTAAATGAAAACAAAATATTTCTTTTTCTTTTTTTTTTGCTAAGTTAAATATATCTGTCAATGATAACAAAGCTATTTAGGAAACTCCATCCAGTCCAGCATTGTTAGACTTGTCCTTACTATATATCCCTAGTGAACTTCTGTTTTCACACCTAAAAGATGGTTGGAAAGTAGACTGTAAACTCTAACTTAAAAAAAAAAAAAAAGATATTTATGAAATCAGAATTGAAATCTTTCTTCTTTCAAAGTTTTTAATTGAATTGTAAAGTATTGCTGAAGGAGCAACAAATTGAAAGATGCTGGGGTAAGCACCATCTGGTTGAACTACAGGAGTAAAGTCTGGGTTAAGTCTTGTAGACAGATGGCCTGTGCCCCACCCCACCCACAGATCTACACATCTGAAGGCTTCTGAAGGATACGTTCCACCCATGTGGCCCCTGAACTAAACAGAAGTTTTGTTTGCATATTCTGCTTCCAAAGATCTTAGGCCACCCTCTAATTTGACGCAGTAGATAAACAGGAAAAAACCCTAAACAGATGTCGCCTTTTAGTGGTCTGATTACCTTTTGGCTCGTCTGTCCCCCCCACCCCCATCTAGTTCATTGTTGCCCTCTCATCGTATTTATACTCTGACTTTGCAGTAATTAAACCAGATCCTCTGAAGCACTGTCTACTTTTAATAGGCCATCTATTTGAACATTAGCAAACACAATTTCAAGGACTGTCTCTTCGCCCTTGGGGCTTCGTCTCGCTTTAATACCAGCGTGCGATCAGCGAACCAGCATCATGGCTACATTCCTCCCACATGTTTTATCCCCCCCACCTCATCTCCAGCTCCAGCCCCCCTGCTGTAAATAGTCTACTCAGTTTGGTCCTTCCTGGTACATTTTATAAAACAGGACTTTCATTGCTGTTGCACTCTGGAACCCTCCGGTTTGGCTTATCAACAGATAAGGAGAAGATATGTCGTAAATGTAAAGGAAAGAAGTTATGCATGAGGCTGGGTGGACAATTACAAATTGAAGCTGGAGATGTAAAAGGATTTGGGTTTGTATTTGGAAGTGCGCCAGACTCTCAGGGGTCCTTGAGAAAAGCAGACAGAGAGAGGAAATGCATTTTAAAGGAGGGGCTACTGGGCAGTGTTTTGGTTTCCTGTGGGAACCAGCTTGGTGTTTTATATGGGAGACAAACCAGGGTTACTCTATCAACTGACTAAAAGAAAAAAATAAATCCTGCTCTTTGTTAATGTTTCCCTTTCTAATTCTGGCTTTTGGCGCAACAAATGTATCATACAAACCCAGCTTGGGCATTCTTAGGCCCTGAAGACTACATCTGGTTCTCTGGACATCCCATTTCAGTCGAAATTCAGACATTAAACACTGTTAAAATGTTAGCTCTACATGCAAATCTGAATATGATGCTTTTTATTTAGGAACAGCAGGTGAACTCCTCATTTTCCTTGGTCATCCTTTGCACTCTAGCGTCTGCACCAGACTTTTATTCTAAAAAACTACTAGCTTTTAACAATACATTGACTATTTAGTAAAGGCTACTAAATGCACCTCTATTGTTGTCAATATGTGCATTATTATGCAAATGTTTTTTGGATTTTTTTTCCGCTATTGTAATTAATGCACAATTTGCATACCAGAAGGATCACCTGGTTGTTGGATTAAGTCTCAAACCTGACGCAGATGGTAGTTAGAGCCCCGAATAAAGGTCACAAATGTTGGGAACAATTAAAAATCGAGACACAAATTCTAATTCCGTTCCGAACAGGCTGCTGGTCCTAGAGATTACAGGTTGAATCAATGTTATCAGAACAAAATTTGCAAACAAATACAACATCTTTCCATTTGTAATTAGTTTTTTCTAACAGACAGTTATTTAAATAGTAGTTGGAAGTTTCAGTTGTTATTATGACATATCACTTTGTATTATTGAGTTACAATGACTACTTTACAGCCAAAAAGGGCATTTAGTTTTAAGTCATTATCAAATGTATGATGAAGATTTTGGAGTCCAGTCAGTGATCCAGTCCTCAACAACAATCATAGTGATTCGCCTAATTTATTTTGTTTGTTTGTAGGATTCTTTATATTTACGGCACAGTTGTTTTGTTTGTATGTGAAATGCTAAATTAGGATATTTATTTGTTGACATTTATTGATTTTTATCCACTACATACTTCCATTCAAATTAACTTTAAACCTCCAAGTCCTGATCTAAGACTTGATAAGAACAGTTCTGATAAGAACATCATAATTATAGGATTGTAATTAGGTCATTTTTTTATCTCTGGGAACCAAGGACAAAACCTTATCACACGCAACTAAACCTCTAAACATGTTTAAATGTTTACAGAGAGGTGGGTGGCTTGACCAAAGCTCATCTAAAAGGACAAATAATCGAAATAAAGTAGCAATATTAGAAGTTTAAAATGGTAAATATAGTTTCAAGAATCCCTTCCTAGTTAGGGCTCTGCCTCTCTGGTGTTTGTTAGAATTGGTGATGGGCTAAACAAAGAGCTTAAATTGATAAGAACTCCGTTATATATAACACATCCCTATTCGAGTCTTAATTGTTCAACCTGAACAACCTGATTTGATTTGATTACAATGAGGTGAGTCAGAGCCTTGCTGAACTTTTTAAGATTAGACTGATCATTTTGTGTTGGTTGGTGTAACTAAACTTTTGAGTGTGTGTGCTTCTGTATACAGTATATGTGTTTCCGTTCCCCCAGCTGCTTTCCTTGATCACTTCTGTTACTTGTGAGGGGGAAAAAAAGCTTTTATTGTGGGGAAAGCAGACCTGAAGCCCTAACTTTGAACGTTTTTTTTTATTAGGGGAAACCGTTTTAAAAGCTATCTAGAAAGAAGCATCTTGTGATTCTTTAAAAAAAAATTAAGTAGAACTAATTAATCAACAAAGAAAGTAATAAAACTATTCAGAGCAGTGTATTACTTGTCCTCCAGATCTCTGTTTTGATTGGCTTGGGGATGTGGGTGAGGTCTACCGCCAGCATACGAGTGAGGAGAGCTGAAGCAGCCATCTGCGCGACCCTCGCCTTAACTGGCCGCCTCCCGCTCCGTCACTGTAATTGGCCTAGTAACCATAACGACGCCTACTCCCCCGGGGTGCGGGCGCGTGGAACTTGGAGATCTCATTCAGACAGATCGCCTGGCAGAAAGGGGAAGCGGCAGGCAGATTACAGGCAGGCACAGATAATTGCAAATGACTGAGGTTGTGAATGCGCCAAGCTTGTGCTGCTACAGCATCCAGAGATAAAGAAACCAGATTCCTGCTCTGACCGAGACATATGGATGCCTATTGGGAGATCTATTGGATTACTGAATCCGCACCCCCCCACCCCAACGAGACCCCCAAGGCTTTTTTTTCCTCTCCCTACTGTAGAAGCTGAACTATTGATTAAGTAAACAGAAACAAACAGACGCTTCCTTGTTATTAAATGATTGTCATGGTTAAATAATTCAATCAGTTTATAGCATAGCAGGAACAAAAAAAACAAAAACTGAAGACTCCTTATTGTCTTTTAGTCTGTTTCTTTTTGTGTTCACACAATGTTATAATAATAGCTCATCAGCAGCATGTGTAGAGTTTTTACTTACTTGACGTCTAAGGAAATATGTGAGTGCTTAGGTTGCTGTTTATGGCCCTAATAACTATATTTACCCGGTAATAACAGAGGAACGAGTCCCTGCATACCCTCAACGTAGCTTCAAACGATATATTGATGATGTTTTCTTGCACTTGCAGGTGTTTTACTTTTTTAAAGATGTGTTAAAAGCATGAAGGTAATGACTATTAAGGGTTGTGTTTGAACATGACGTCTGGTCTTTCTGAAGGATCCCTTCGCTTCTGATTCATGCCCTTTCCAGCGTCAGAATTAAACATCAGATGTAGCCAGAGCAGCTCAAAGCAATAACCCATGCTGAATAATTACAGGCTCCCATAGTCATGGTGAATTCATGCAGCAGCTGTGTATCATACAGTGACTGCAGTCCAATTATCTGAATCTCTTGTTTTTCTGATTGGGATCAGCCTTTCATTCAGGCTTTGTAATGAGCCTCATGAGTGTCATTAGCGTGTGGCATGTGGAACACTGAGAGTACACAAATACATGTGGGCATTTATTTTATGTTTCTAGTTTATCCTTTCTCTCTCTCTTTTTTTTTTTTTGCTGCCTGTAACTCAGCACAACCCCCACTTGCTGCAGCTTACTGGCTGTTTTTAGAGCTTCATGCCCCTTCAGTCTCATGATCGGTGTCTACTTTGGGTAAAAGCATTTCTTTTGCAACCCGTTCCTCTGACCTCTGCTGTCTCGGTGTCTGTGTTTGGTATTGTCCCCCACCGGCGTGCACAGCTCTGCCTGTGTTTGTTAAAAGCTTGAGGCACTTGCAGGCTCTCACCTCCTGCTCCTCCTCCATACATGGGTAGATGGAACACAAGCGTTGGGATGACTACAGCTTCGGGTGATGCAGATATGGCCCACTGCAAGGCGTGTTGCATGAATTGTAAGTAGGACATGAGTGTGTGGAGTCTGTGAAATTGCCCAGACCTGTGTGTGAATAATAGCCCAGCGCCTCTGCTTTGCAGAGAATCGGTGGCTCGGCGCCAGGAATCATCTCTGCCTCCCTGGTTAGCGTTTCTCTCACTTCTTTATTCACTAACGTTGTTTAGCGCCAAAACACTTTGCATTTATTTCCCCATGTAAAATATTTCCTTTTTTTTTTTTGCTACATTTGAAGGGTGTTGTTGCATTGCGACAGTGTTTCTTGTGAGTTTTTTATTTGCTGACACTGGCTTTAAAGTCGGCTGGTACGGTCGAGAGAGATCTGCAGTAATGTGCTAAAAAGCACTGGAAATGTGACTTTAACTAACAAATGTCAGATTGGAAATGAATCTTTACTTCTTTTCTCCTCCACTCCCCCAACCCAGAGTAAATGATTGCTGCTATGTTATTCATTATTGTAAAAACGCTGTAGGCGTTAGATGGACAGAATGCCGTTATTGTCATTATACACATTGTACAACAAGATAACAGCAGAGATGTTAGATGTGAGAAAGGTTTTACAGATTCCACATCCTGGTAATATAAAAATAACATTGAAAGTAAAACATCCGATGGTGTGTAAAAATTACCAGATTTTTTGGCTTCACTGACCTTGACTGGTGACCAGCCGATTAATAAGTCCAAAATACAAACTCTGTCCAGCCATTGAACCGCCAAACATCAACACGAACCAGGAAATATAGTTTTATGTTCATTTATTTACTGGTTGTATAAGGTTTTCTTATTTTTTGTGTAACTGCTGGATATTAATGACGTGTTGAATGAAACAATGACACTATGGAAAGAACATGGATGTAAAAAAATATTTACAAAGAAGCTGTGTTTGACATGTCAGTATAATTGGGCTGTAAGACAGCGAGAGAAACACACACATTCCAAAGTGGGTTAATGCAGTTATGCAAGATAAACTAACTTAAAGATAACATTTTAATTCAAATATATTTTATACTAGAAGGACAAAATATGCAATAAAAATGATTTAGATATTATAAAATAAGTAATAAATATAGATTTAACACACACCTCGAAGCAATTTGTGCTAAATTCAGAATTTAGAACTAAGGTTCTAAAGCCGAGGTTCACGAGGCAGGAGATCCCGGTCTGTGTGTGTTCGTGTCTCCTGCTCCTCCTCTCTTCCCCCTTCGGTTGCATCTAGAGTCGTCCCCGGCTCTCCGGCCATCTGTGTATGAGTAACAGAACCGCTCGAAAACCACGCAGCGTTATTGTTCAGCATTCGCTACAGGCGTTTAGAGCCCAAAAATGCTGAACAGCGTCAGCCCACACTGATTTTTCAGATGCTGCCAAAACCTTGTAAGTCTATGAAACCACAGTTTTCAGTCCTCAACTGGGATCTTCTTCTCAGTTTTTTATGGACATTCAAGTCTCTGACTGATTCCAATACTGTCTGTACATAGCATAATAGATTTTTTTATTTTTTTCTACAGATTCTCTCATGTCTGTGGCATTTTATGACCTTGGTGCTTCCCTCACTCCCACAAAACACAATTTTTAGCCAGAAACGCTGGAGAAATACAAACAATAGATGCACATTTCAGGTCGACCGTGCCTCTGAGACCAGATGTATTGATCTGTTTTTTTACCTTCATGACCCTGATCCCCCTCATTCGTTGAGTACTTGCCTTCCAGGGGAGGTGAGGCAAAAGGGTTCTGTGTTGGAATAAACATTGTGGCTTTTCCAGTACATTTAAGGTTTTGGACAAAAGTACAGAGCAATAATTTGTGTCCTTTTTTCACTTTTTAAATCAGCACATGTATCCTTAATAGCTGTAGCCTTTTTCAGATTAGAGGGCTTAATATATCATGTTTATGCATGCTTCTTCGTCGGATCTATTACTTCGTACTTAGCTTGCTAAGTTGCAGTGCTTGTTTTCAAATGTAAGTCTCTAAGGAACAAATCATCGTCTAAATAAGGCCTTATGTGAAACCACAAACCCAAGAATAGAAACGCGGTTCTTCCCTCCGACGGTCCGTATCACTTCACCCACGCTTTACTGTGTTTTGGTTCACTATGACATATAGATCCTCATTTCTGATGTGGGAAAATGTTTGCCTATAGATGAATTATAAATTAAGTGGGCTGCTCAATGGGAGATTACAGCTGTGGGCGCGTGCCTCCTCAATGTACCCCCTTCAACAAAACTAGCTCATGCCTCCGTGGGGAACTGAGATTAAAGTCAATGGGTGAGAGGGGTTTATACAGGGGGGCTCTGTTTGTTTGAGTGATAGCCCTCTTTAGATTGGATCTCAAAAACCAAGCCTGCTTCCAGATTATAATAATTGGATTGCCCTGGATTTTGATTGGTTTGCTCCTATGTTTTTAATAACTTTTTAATCAAAGACAGACCCCTGCTGATTATTGATACGGTTTCTTTGGCATGTGGCACAGTTGGAAGAGACATTTAGGAGACGCTGTAATCCTAGCAGAAAAACATGAATTGTGTATTGGGCTAACCTGTCTCTCTAAGGAATACGCTTATATATTATATATGATATATGTTATATAGTTACCAAAAAAGATGGTTAAGAGATTGTTTATATGAAATATTTAGCCTTGACCGGCCTGTCGGAAAACTAAAACCTTTAATAGGTTAACACTGTGCTCTTCCTGCCTGGTCCAGCTGATGGCAACACTCTTCAGTGTCGGTGCTATTGAAGAGCAAAGAATAATTCAAATTAGCTGTTTGTTTTAAATGTCAGTGAAGCGTTCATAAAACAAAACAGAAGAAGCATTAAAGCTGTAAGAATGTATTTATAAAATTACCCATGTCAAAACAATTCTGCGGTTCATCCTGTCTCCATGTAAGACTTTAGCGATTAACATAAAGCCTTACAAAGTCCAGCAAACAGGATTTATCCTTTTTGAGCATTTGGTCTGTAAATTTGATGGAAGTTTGCTAATGTTTGCACGCTTTTGGAAATCTAAGAATTAACCATCTAATGTTGTAATGTAACTTTCGCCACTATTATTAATTTTTAATTAAAAAAATTTAATGGTCCTTTTTGTTATATAGTATAGATAAGAGAAAACTTAATATGTTATAATAATTTAAAAAACTCAAGTGTTTGGATATTGGCCTCTGCATGTTGATCGTTCCTTCACAAGTTAATACTTAAATTTATTTAGTTTTTTTTATTTATTTTAGCACTATGTTCCTATATTTTTTCACAAGTAGAAAATAGAAAATTGAAAGCAGATGGAGATAATGATGCTATATACCTTTCTTTCAGCAAGGTGTGACAATGATTTATTTAATTGCGGTTCCCCTGTTGGAGGTGTTGATAAGTAATCTGCTGTTGTAGCTGCATTTCTGCAGGATTGTGAGCCATCGGTTAGTCACACTGCACAGAACTTTATTTCCCAATCTCCTGTAATGCAGTAAACTTATGTTGAATTTGGTCCAACCACTTCCAAGTTTGTTTGTTTCACGAACAAATTTAAGGTGTGTGTTATTTTTCTTGCTCCCCTAAAAGGAAGTAGAATACATTTCAATGGAGCAGCCTGCAGTGAAGGGTGAATTTTGATTGCACAATGAGAGAGAGAGAGAGAGAGAGACAGACAGAGAGGCAAATAAGGTCATATCAAGCACCTCATGTGATTTTATTTAATTTTTTAGATCACCGCACACCTGCTATGGGGAGAGATAAAAAGCAATATTTCCACCCAAACACCAGCGGTTTGCAGGATTGAAAATGAAATCCGTTATCAGACAGATGATTTGTTTGAGAAAGCAGTGTGTGGCGTAACCTAGTTTCTGCTGTGATGAAGGTCTGCCTCTTTTGTTGTTGGCTTTGCAGGCTAATAAGTTAAAATTATATCAACAGCAAAAAATATTTTTAATACATGATTGCCTTTTAATGCTAAGATAGAATTAGAGGGCGAAAGGCTTGGTTGTGATCTGTGCTGTTAAATTATGACAAAG
>JAVLVB010000779.1:3010309-3037547 GCA_032876305.1 Orestias chungarensis | reverse complement strand
ATATATATATATATATATATATATATATATATATATATATATATATATATATATATATATATATATATATATATATATATATATATATATATATATATATATATATATGGGGTTTTTTCTCCTCTGAGCCCCTCCAGTCGCAGCTCTGGTGTCGTGTTAACAGTGAAGGTCCTGCCTCTAACATTCCTCAGACATGCCTCCACATTCTCTCCCCCTCTCAGCTCTCACTGATAAACGGTCAAACCATTAAACCTAATCCCATCCTGTTTTTATGTTTTAAAAAAAGTAAGTATTCTGTTTGTTGTTGTTTTTTTTCCCCTCCTTTCTCTATCTGCCTGATCCAAACCTGATCAGCCACGTTCAGATCAGGATTCAGGTTTTTTCGATGCCTTAAGGACACTTTCATCCTCTTTTTTTTCTTTTTTTTATGGGAGCGATAAGCTGCAATCAGCCACTGTATGTTTCCACAAAGGATGTCGATAATATGCTCATCTGTCGAAGTTGTCATTATGGGATGTATTCATCCTACACCGGCCTGCAGCTGCCTCCTGGCTCTCTGCATTTATTGTGCCCTAAAAACCCCGATGTGGAGGCCAAAAAAAGGCTTGTTTTGTATCTCGTCTCCTTTTTCCCGGGAAAAATCACACGACCTCCCATGCACCAAAGTGTCTGAAGACACACTAGTGCACACCCACGCCCAAAACACCTAACCGGGTCGCCCCTCCGGCCTCACACTGGGTTTAATGAAGAAGCACTGATCCCTTTTGTCTGGGCGTGTCCCAGAGGGTGGGGCCGAGCCATGGTGGTGGGGATAGTTTGTTATGAAGGTGGTCTGGTAAGGGTAGAGTTCACATGGCCAGGAGCCACGTGCAGAAGTGAACACAACAAAAACGTCTGCGGATTCGGGTGACTTTTGACTTCACAGCAAAGTTTCGCTACACAAAAGATTTTCCTCCAGATGGTGTCGGCAGTTCAACATAGTCTCTGAGTTCCTTCGAGCTTTCCGTAGAAGTTTTATTTCAAAGCATCCAAAAACCAGACTCGTGTTGGGTTTAAATGTTTATTTTTTGTATTTTACGTTAAAGCAGCAACTTTTCACCCCTAAAATATTTTGATCATTTTGTGATCATACGTCGACTTGCAGCTCGTTGAATGACACCTTTGTCATGGCCTGAGGGGGTCCGTATCTAAGTAACTTTGAGGAACCCTGCCAAACAAAACAACTACAAATGTGCTGACTGCTTTACGTCATACGTCACTTCTCCCTTTTCTTATTGTCAACATCATCATATGAGATTGTTTTGCCACAATTAGATTCATTACCTCATCGCTATTCATCATTCACACAGCAACTGGAAACAGAAATGTACTTTAATCTAACTGCGGGGGGCCGGGGAGATCAGGATTTTACAATGCTATGCGCTGGCCCTTATGGGAAATGCAGTCTTCCTTCAGGCAAAACACTGCCAATTTTGTCAACTGGCCGCCAAAATTGACCAAAACTGAAACTTCTTTGGTGTTGCCTTAAGAACGTGGCAGTTTATTACTCAGATAGACAAGTAACAAGCAAGGTTGGTGTTAGTGCGAGTAATTTAAAGATAAAAATACGCACTGGCCCGTAGGCTGAGGTGCAAGTAAAAACTAAACTGTAAAAGTATGTTATAAGCTATTAGATGAATATCTGTTTTAAACAAAGAACAAGACACTTTTTACTCCATTTTAAGCAACAGTTGAAGTTGCTACTGGGTTTAAATGAGACAGCAGATGCACCGCCTTAGAAGGATGTTAGCTGCCAACACAGCTAGCATGCCCTGCTGGATTCAAATCGGCGCAATTGTGCCACCCAGCCTCAGTGTCCAAGCACGCCACATTCCATGCATCCCCACTCAGTCATCCTCCGCTGTTCAATATGCAAGACCAAGGCTAAACCTAGGATTGACACATTATTCAGTTAATATTTTGTCATTCGCCATCATCGGTGATCAGAAACTAAGATCCTGAAAATTCAGGGCGGTTCAATTTTTTTAAATGCACCTTAACTAAAAACATCAGTCAATAGCAAACAATGAGATTCTCTTTTATAGTTGAATAAAAAAAGATGTGAAACTGGAAATATACTAGTTGCACAAATGGAAATAATCCTGTAATACCTTAATTTCCTGCTTGATTCAAAGTAAATAAATAAATTCACAGCTTAAGTCAGATATATATTTTGAATGTGTTATGACCCTTAAATAAACAGGTCTGAATCTGGAGGAACAGCCCTCAAAGAAAACCGTAGACCCAAATCAGGTCAGGACAACCCTGATTAGTGAATGTCCACATCAAAATCTATAAGTATTTCATCATGTAAAGAACTTCAAATTGCTTTGTTGCTGAAGTCTGGAATACTACTACAAGCTTTGTAAAACAGTGGGGGTGGGGGGGTCACTATTTGACAAACAAACAAATGCTATTTCTTCGTGTTTCCTTGTCCACTTATTAAAGAAAATCCCACACCCATTTCATATCAGCAAAGTGAGAAAGTGTAGATGAGCGAGATTGAGAGAGAGAAAGGGTTTGATAGAAGCTGTGGGAAATACCCTCGCTTGAAGAACAATATCTGACCTAGAAGGAAGGATGAAAACAAAACTGGAGTGACACCAAAGCAGATTGCTAAGTGTCCCAGTTTTCCTACCTGTCCTGCTTTAAATGTTTCACACACACAGGGGAATGATGGGCAGGTGATAGCATAGCAACACTACACACAGTTGTGGGTTAGAGTCCATGTTTGGGCTTTTTGGTGGAAAGGGTGGAAGAAAGTGATAGTCTAACTGCAGCTGGGAAAAGGAGATCAGGAGCTAGTAATAATTCACAATTTTCTTTCATCTTGCTTCTCAAATTAGCAGAAACAAGATCTACCTAATGGTGACACGGGTAATGTTTTCATCCCTGGTGGCCTAGTGTTCCCAGCACAGAGGGTTATTAAATGTTTTGTTCAATATGTCTTCACCGCTCATGGTTTACTAAAAATAATAATCCAAATGTGAGGCTTTGAATTGCAGAGTAATGCAAATGTCGACCTATTTTCATACTCTCCAAAACACATTTGTGAAAACATTAGTTGATGTGTCTGTGACAGAAAGGCTAAAATGGCATATAGATTGTAGTGTTGGGGCTTTTGGAGCAGAAGGTTGATTTTTTTTTTGACGCTCGTGGCTGCCATCTGCTGGTTAGAAAATCCAACTGATTCAAAAGGAAATCCATTTGGGATTATGAAAACGAAATGTTCCTCTGCACAGAATCTTTTGCTTTTAGATCCATCTCTTGCTGCATTGTTGCAGTAAATCATGCGAAAGGACTCTTGAGTAATGATCTGGTGCAGCGCATGGACATAATTTTCAGTAAACCGATGTATCTGTATTACTCCATAGATTTTCTGAAATACCTCCGAGTGAACCTGCAGAGCTTACTTCTCAGTTTCCCCTGTTTCCCTCCTGCAGCTGTGACGAATACGTCACCCAACTCGAGGAGATGCAGAGGCAGCTCGCTGCAGCCGAGGATGAGAAGAAGACCCTCAACTCCCTGCTGAGGATGGCCATCCAGCAGAAGCTGGCTCTGACGCAGCGCCTGGAAGAACTGGAGGTCGACCACGATCAAACCCGCCGCGGGGGCAACGCGGGCCGGTCCAAGGCTCGCGCCAAGGCCACCGGCGCCAGCAACCCCCACGTAAGCCAGAGTCTCACCTGCTCTGGCTCCGGCCGACCCGAGCTCAACAACGCCATGCCCAACGGCATCCTGGGAGGCCCCGCCGTCTTCTGCAGTGAGAAGTACAAGATCTACTGCGACTAAGAGGCGGCTCAGACGTCCACCTGGACTGCTGTGTACAGAGGGCAGAGCGGGGGGGCCAAACCCTTTCTGCCCTTAGTGTTAAAGAGCCCCACTCGCTTGCTTTGCTCCCCGGCCAGCCTGCGCACCTCCAGGGACCGCTGTGTTACTAACCGGCTGCTCGTTCGTGCTCGTGTAACCGCTTAGTGGAATGCAGATGTATGTACAGTGTGCTGTGGACTGTAGTAGACATATCTGGCATGTGGGTTCAAGGGCCCTGGTTATAATTGAGGGTGGGGTGTGTTGTGGATTTTATGGAGTATCTATACTTTCCGCTGTTATGGTGCTGTACTTATTATGTAAAAGGTTGCAGCTTCTGTGTATGTGTTCTGGCCTGCCAGATGGCTCGCCCGGCTACATAAACACATCGTGGTGTGGGGTGGCGGCATGTAAAGATGAGGCCTGAATCAGCAACATCTTCTGTTTGGCGCGTCAGTCGGTGCTCCTTTGATGAAAATAGCCCTTGACCTCTTTCCCTTCCGGACTCTGGAAGCTCATTTCTTTTTTAAATCAAGCAAACTGATGTTTACAAGAGAAATAACCAATAATATGCAAGTTCCCTCTGCTTTGTGGCTAGGGGAGCATCAAATTGAATCTATGTACCAATTAAAACGTATAAAAGGAGATTTTATAATTGAAGTGGTTCGGGCAGGGGGAAAAAAGGAGCACCTGTGACCGCAAGTGTTTCATTTCAGGATCAGTTAAAACCTGTGATGCTAGCACACCAATACAATAACGGCAGTAGGATCGCATGGCTTTGCAGCTGAAAATGTGTAGAGAACAAAAAAATACTACTCTTATTTTCTGTCGTCAAATAAAAGGCAGGGCTCTACATCGCAAAAATCCCAGTTAATTGGTGTACGGTGAAATTCAGGAGCACTGTGTGCTCCATGCGACCCCGAACATGTGTAAATGGGTCAGCTCAGAGCCATATCACAAGAGAGAGAGAGAGACGGACAGTGTTTGACAAATCGATCATCCAAATTAAGTGCACTTCAACATAGGTGCCTCAGGTTACCTCTTCTGTTTTACTGTGAACAGAGAGACAATATAGTTTTGTTGAAATGTTATTTTTTTAAAATAATCAGCAAATTCTGGAAGAGCACAAACAATTCGGAGAGAATCTTCAAATTGGGATGAAGCGAAAAACCGACCGCTCTGGCGAAAGTGCCTGTCAACACAAACGTTTAGTGTATTCATCTGTTGATGGTGCAAAGCCCTGTCCTCGTGTCTCAGATCCTCCCTGCCCCCACTCATTTATCATCTACCTGCTTTATCTGTGGAAGACATCCCAGTAGCTTTCAAGTAATCCCCTAAAGTCATGAGGCTGAATGGCTGTGGGCCAGTATGAGATAAAATGCCACAATTTCACTGTATTTTTATAAAAATACCTGTCACGGATATAGATTTAAAATAATTGTCATTCCTCTGGGAAGCGTCTTTCTAGTTAGAAGAATCTATGTTCAGAGGGTGTCTTCATTTTTGAAAAGGTTTAGATCGGATTATCTTTTTCATATTTATATCTTAACAAACAAAACAAAATACAGGTCAACATGTTCATACTTTTAAATATGAATATGAGATGCTAGAAGGCACTATTGCCATCACCCTAATCTTCAGCACCCGCTGATTCTCGGTATGTTCAGTTTCAGGCACAGAGCTTTAAAAACATTGGCCTAACCTAGTGACAGTGACCGGTCTGCGGCTATAAACACGAAGAAAAACTCTCCTTGTGTCTCTAATCCGAGTTTCCCGTTGGCTATAACCGCCTTCTCTCCTTTAGATTGTCAGCAGCTTTCTCCCTCGGCATCAATCACCCGTTAACTAAAAAAAAAAAAAAAGAGGACTTGTGGGGAAAATGTTTCTGTCAGGTAAGGTCCTCCTTGTTACGCGGCGTGTGTATATCTCAGTGTTGAAGTGAAAGGGGCCCTCGTATGCGCGCAACGTTGTTTAACCGCTCGCAACGACAAGGGCCCTCACATTTTCATGTTGTTTTTTTGGTGTGGGAGGACGACACTGCACACTGTTTTAGTATTTACAATAGCTTTAAACCATTGCAAGCTAGTATTAAGCAAATAGTTAAAGCAGAATTCAAAGTGGGGCTCGTGTTTACTAAATCCATGTACTGCTTGTTGATCATAAACACCTTTGCTCTATGATGTTTAAAGCAGGGTTGATGGAAGGTGACCCTGCAAGGTTTTTTTTTAAAACACTACAAAGATCTATATTGAACTCTCTATTCTTGATATAATCGTTCAGGTTTGCGATCTTGCAGGATCCTGCTACAGTATTCTTCGATATTTGATATAATTGATTGCTAATGAAACACGGAATACTGTCGGTGATCAACCCTGCTTGAGCATGCATCAGTAGGCCACGTTACAACGCACTCGTGTGAAAAAACAAACAAGGGTGCGGACACTTCTCTTTTGTAATCACTTAACATTTAAAGTACGTGTGCTGAGATTGAGAGAAACCTACACATGTTAGATGGGGAGAGCAGAGATCTGTCTAATATTGTGCAGAAACGGGTCCAGGATTTCCCATGGGGAGAAACTCCTGGGACAGGAAACTGATAAAATGATCTCAACTTCTCCTTTGTATAGGCTCTGTGGTTTCACTGGGCTGTAGATAGATCTCAGGATGTGATCGTGACTAGAATCCTTAGATAGACGAGTCTCGACTGTCTCGTCTGCGATAAAATCAGTTTCTTTAGCGGCGCCACCGCAGCTCCTCCTACCTCCGCCTGCAGGCTTTATTTTTCCTCTTCACTTCTTGAGTATTCCACTTTAAATCACGCGTGTTGTATTTGTTCATAAAGCCTGCATGTGACAACTTCACTCGTTTTTCGTCAACCTGCATGGCATTTAAGAAAATCCTAGCCCTGATTTGTGGCGTCATCACTGTTTTTAGACGAAAGGTTCGCAATGCTTGTGAAATGTTTTGTCTTCCTAACTGCGTTTTGGAGGATGATGCGCAGTGGCTGCGTTCACCTCAAACACAGATTTGTTTGAAGAAAAAAAAAATTCAAGGTGGGACTTTATTTGGCTTCAGGCTCCTAATATTGCCTTCTTTGCTGCCACCTCCTCCATCATCTATATGACCACATTAACAGCAGCTTTCAGATTACCTGGACGCTAACGATGCTTATGGTGTCTTTGTGTCTCCATTTTTGCAGTAATCTTACAGTAATTCCTCCCAGACGACCGGAGTACCGACAAAAAGTTATCTCTCATAGCTGCTAATGTAATCTAGCCAATTTGGACCTGAAGAGTAAAAAAAAAAAAAAAACAGAATAAAAAACTACACTGCCTTCTAAGTCCCTTTTTTAAATTGTGCATCGCTGCTGGAAGCAAACGTGACATTTCTAAAACACATCATGATTGGCTAATCTCACCGTCCTATTAAAAGCCATGGGATATATGGTTGCTTCTCATTTTAAACAAGCTGTGTGACTTTTTGTTTGTTTTGTTTTTTTCTCAATGTGCACTTTGATTATAAAGGATTTTAACATATTATTATTAACCTAACAGGAACGCCTAGTAGTGCTATGGTTTGTGAGTTACTCAGTATAGATTAAACACAGATTAAATTAATTACCAATTACTTGAGCAAACGGTCCACAAACCATACACGTACTATTATGAGTTTGTCCTCAAGATTTTACTCATTAAGTAACCATTCTTATCTTTTTCTTTTGTTATGTTTTACATGTTTTGCTTTTCTTTATATGTTTGTTCTACTGCCATGGACTTTATATATATATATATATATATATATATATATATATATATATGACAAAAACAAAATCCAGGGTGATCAGATTCTGGGGTTTTTTCATGTATTTATTATTCCTAGGAATAGTTCAAAAAGAAATTATGCGCAATGAAACTTGACGACGCTCTGACTGAAACGGTCAAGTTGTGTTTTGGGAGATAAAAAAAAATCTAGTTTTTATTTCCCCCAAAAACTTCTTACCAAGGACGTTTCTTACCGAGAAACTCGATCACTGGCCTCCAGAATTCTCTGCAAAGTTGCTACTATTAAATTCCAAATTGGAATTGTTGAATTCTCTCTTCATTTATCGTGCCAAGTGTTGGCACACACGTCTAGGTCGACAAGAATCAGGACACGGAAAGAAAGAAAAAGACGAGGTGGCGGCTCACCGTCCGAGCACCTGGGCTTTTTTTCGTTTAGTTTTGTGTTTTTTTCTGTCGTTCTGTTGGTTTATTTAGGCGTTTCGTTTTTTGACCGGTAGTGCCTTGCATTGTTTCGAGGGAGAATTTTAGATTAGGATTTTTTTAATGTTTTATTTTATAGGCAAGGAAGTTTTGGGGGGTTTTTAATTAACTAACTGAGCAGCAATAAACAGCGAAGTGATTTCAACCCCTTTTTCTTCTGTACGAGTGAGGTAATAGTTTTGAAATTAGCTTAATATCTAAAGTTGTATTGAATTGTGCAGGTCAGTGATCAGATCAAGTAATTCAGGGGTATTACGAAAACGTTGTTTGTTTGTTTTTTTTTAACAAAGTTGAGGAACCAAAAGAGTTTCTTTGGACTTCTGTCAATTAAATAAATGTACTGGGGGGCAAAATCGGTGTACAGCTGGAGGCATCTACGCATCTCTAGCTGTGTTTGGTGAAGGTAATGTGATCTTAACAGTATTGTTGGGGCGAAAAAGATGTGCTTGCTGCACTTTTTCTTTCTCTCTTTCTTTTTGTCTCTTTTTACGTTTTTTTTTTAAAACTATTATTATAATAATTATTAAATCTTTTTTTTTACGTTATGTTTTGAACATTTACGTTTTCAGTAAACAGAAAACAAAAATGAGCATCAACAAGCTTGAATAGTGCCATTTACAGCCAAGGCTTGCTCGTTGAGGCATTAAAACTTACCAATATGTGGAGTGGGGGGGGAGCTAAACAAAGTGCAATTCAGATGCTGTTTTACTTTTCTTTTGTTTTTAAACTCAAATGTTTTCTGTTTGCTGGAAGCTGTACTATAGCATTGTGATAATAAAATTAGCAGTGCTAAATATTGTCATATTGTCTTTCAGTATTGATCCCTAAGAATTTGATATCTTTATATATATAAAAAAAATAACCACTTCACTTGTACGTTGGTATTTATTTGAACTGTTATGCAGTACTGTATTCTTATGAAAAATGTGCATTATGATTGGTGGCATTGATTCCAGCTAAATATCATATGCATGTTCCTCAGTCATGGGACCTTTACACAGGATCGAAAACAAACATGTCTAAAGTTGTATTCGGGATGTTTTGGAAGAGGGAAAAAAAAATCTTGGAAACGAGTTGGGTTTGATGAATTACTGCTGAATTATTCCCATGAAAATGTTTGTTTTCTAGCTGAAGGGTGGGAAGGCTGTGTAAGGGGAGTCATACTGGTTAAAATCAATAAATGTGACTAAATTCCAGTTTGTTGCAGTGTTTTTATTTTTAGCTCATTCACAGCAAGGGGCGGCTAAAGGGTTAATCAGCGTAGAGCATCTGTTCAGCAGCTCGGGTGTGTAGTCTGAGTACTCCCAGCTGGAAGTTGGAGGGGGGGGGGGGGTCAGATTCCCAGCTGTCCAAGTGGGCTCCAGGATGAGATCACATTACACACAATGCACAAAAGCACCTCCAACCCCCTTCTCAGCTCTCTTGTCATCGACTTTTTTCCCACTACTGTCTCACTTAAATCTCTCTCCTCCCCCTCCATCCTTTCCTTTCTTGCTTCTCTCCATTTCCCTTCCTCCCCCTATCCGCTTCCGTCTGGAGATACTCCTACGCACGGGTCGTATTCAGCTTGACCTATGGGTCGTCCAGGATTTGTATTCTTTTCCTAGCAATGGAGATCGGCTTCCTAGCTATTTAACACGACGGTGATATTTTCAAGGTATTCTTGAAAAAATTTTTTGAGGACACATGCTAAATCAGGCAGTAAAGTAATTAATATATGCAAGACATTTGTAGTTAATTGTTAATCTCATAATTGTTAATGGTGTAACAAAGTTGCTGCCTCCTTGCAGATTCATTTTGTTGTTGTTTCGTTGGCTTGTCTATCTAACCTAAATGCTTCAGATCCTAAATAGAAATTTAACATGAGACAAATGAGTAACCTGGTGATCCATATTTCAAAAATAATCACTCTGCTTGTTAAATCAAGAATTCAAAGTTAACATCATTCAACCACATTTTTGAGTAAAAAATCTTCTAAATCTTCTGAATGTTGAACCAGAAGTTCTAGAAGCTGTAATGTCAGCAGAAGTTCCCACTTGAATGAGACCTCTCTGCAGCTCCTCCAGAGTCTCCATTGACTATTGTCTGATTAAATTGCCTCGTCTCAAAGACTACTGGTGTTTTCTATAAGTAGAGAAAACTTGAAAATTCTGACTTCCCAGTTTGAAAAATAAACTGGAACTTCCTCCGAAGTCTGTCTTCCCCATCGGAAAGTCTGAGAAATGTTCTAAAGCTGACTTTGGTATCCATTATGGCCACTTCTCTTATCAATAATATAAGGTGAAAAAGCAACAGATAGCTTATATGTATATTTTCCTTGTCAGAAATAATCTGCAGAAGAGCTTCATATTTTTGTAGGCTTTGTTCGCTTTCCAGTTTTTCTGACAGATTTAAAAATGTCGTTGTTTATGCGTCTCTTATGCAAGGATTGGAGATTGTTTTTTTGTTGTTTTTTTTTTCAGATTCTTTCAGGGGAATCATTTTTCACAGATTCAAAGGATTTTGGTTTTCAGTGAGAGAGTACAAAACAACACTGTTCCTATATGTTGAATCCCGACTTCTTCAAATCTGTAACTAGAAAAGCTGTTGACTCCTAAATGAATCTGGTTGTACTGAATCTTTTTTCAGAGGTATGAGAAAGTAATAGGCTCCAAACAAGAGTTTTTTTCTATAAAGAATTATTATTTTTTTATCCTATTACAATGCACTTGCTTGTGCTGATCTACACAACCAAATACCCATAAAACACATTGAGAATTGGAGATCTGACATAACAAATCTAAAGTACAATTAAAAGAAAGAACTAAATCATTTAACTATGCATGCTAAAAGCATAATCAGCAGCTAAATGGATCTGAGGTTTCTCCTAAGGTCCATAATGTAAAAAAAAATAAAAATAAATGATCCAACATGTCAGTTAAACCAGTTGCTTCCACTTCCCATGTGCTGCGCTGACTGAACTGAATGTCTGAACTGAGAAGAGGTCAATATGGTGACAACTAAAGCGTTTGTCGCTGCCACTCCGTTCTCAAATCCACCCACAGCTGACGGTAGAAATGTGGGTCAGCTTGCCATCAGTCCTGCTCTGTTAATATACAGATGTTCCGGTTCTAATTACACTCAAATGGATCTGAATCTGTGGAGAGAGCAGCTGTTTCCCATCTTACCTGCTGCATTTTTAAAAACCTACCACATGGGGTCGCTATTGTACATCTGTTGAGGCATCAGGGGCGATAGGTTGCCATGATGGTGAGTATTTTTGCCTTAATAAAAAATAAAAAAAGTCAGTTTTTTTTTGTTTTGTTTTTTTTAAACAAAAGCTCTCACAGAGAATCTTTTATTTTTGACGTGAGTCGAGCTGAGCTGTCATGTGATAAATCCGTGAGGAGCCTGAAGGAGGAAGCAGCTGTGACCAGATGGACAACAGAACACATGTTTCACGTGGACCTCTGTGAAATTGACACCAAAGAAGGAAAAAAAAGAAAAAAAAGAAAGAAAATCACATTTGTGAACATTTTCACTGTGGCAGATGTAATTAAAATGAAACAAAAAGGTCGTTATTCCTGCTTACCTTCCTAATCCTAACATAGTTGTCTTTTTTTTTTAAACGTCTCTCCTTTTCTCCAATCAGGGAAGTTTGCAACCTATCAGAAGGGATGCTGATTCTCACAGTGTGAGGTTTTAATTTGCACCTGAAAACACAGAGTGGCACTTCAGTGTCGCATGATCAGTCGTATGATTAATGTATTTACACCCAGATGGCTTCAGACGAGTGTAAAGTAAAAAAAATCTGATCTGACACAGGTGTTGACTTTCGCATCCATTGTTGAGCTCAGATGCTCCTATCTTCTTTCTCTTCAATCCTAATTGTGCTTTGTCTCTCACCTTCCCTCTTCTTTTTAGCATTCTTCACCTCTCTTATTTTTCGGATGTTCTCTTTAGAGGAGGGGAAAATAGGACTTGTTCTTTCTGTGGAGCAGCATGCTACAGTAGAGTCCTGCTGTCAGGCAGCTCCATTCAGAAGAAGAATAGAGTCCTGTGTTCAATCACCCCAAAAATCCTTCTTATACTTACAAATAATCCAAAGCAAATAGCTAAACAAAAAGATGTTTTTATTTTCAAAACTAGAGTACACCTCCTTGTTTCTGATTGTAGCTATGGGATCTAATAAGAAGCCAAGGGAAGTAACCACTGGAACATCATCATTTAGAGACGCTGCTGTTGTCTGTGTCGATCAGAGCTGATGGCAAGCGTGCAGCCAAGGGAGCTGCAACAAAGGGGTTTAATGGCACGTGTCTGAATAGGCAAGTTTCAAATAGATTGAGGGGGAGGAGGAGGAACGCAAACACGAAAAGGCGTAGAGACTGACTGCAGCCACACACCTCTAGGGATTGGCGAGTATTAGTAAGGAAGGATTGCATGTGTTTATCGTGACAACAAAAGATTAATCACTGGCCCTGTGACTTAAATTGAGTTATTGATGATGCAGCAGCAGGAGCTTGTTGATTTGGTTATTCCATCTGTTTAGGGTGGAGTTGTAATTATGTTATTTGTCAGTTAGCCAGTTGGGACATTTTTGACTTAAAGGGTTTGGATCTCATTAGGGATTTAAAAAGAAAACTAGAGAATGTTTTTAGGAATAAACCCAGAGGTGGAGGAAAATATATAATCTTGCATCAAGAATGATGACCAAAATTACACAAATTACATTTTTATTTTGTTATTTTGAGAATTTGCAATGATTTTCGAATACCTTCTGTGAAATAAGTGCAAAATTAACCTATGATTAATCAAATATGACAGAAAAACTACAAAATTTTCTACATTACCACCATTTGACCATAACTTTTAACCAAAAATGATACAGGCAACACAAACAACATGGATAAACTTCACCATAACGGCAAATTCCTGCATCTCTCCTTGTCTTTGCCCATTTCTTCTTGCTTATTTGGTTCAAAGCAACTCCAGAACACTTGTAATCAGCCAGAAGATCGGGAGAAACCTTGCGCAGTGACATGGAAACCCTGTCCCAGTTTGTGCTCCGTGGGTTTTTTTCTACACTAAATGGCAGATGTGGAGCTCTTCATGCAGAACCATCCATTGAAACAGGGCTCTTCATCCTCGTTCGTGACTTCACGTGACAGCCAGTATCGTGCTTCTGTGCTGCTGGGCATGTCATGGCTAAGGATGCGGCAGGGCTTAAAAATAGACTGCAGTACATGATTAATATAAAAAAAGCAAAAGGATATGGTTGGATACAACTTTAAAGCATTTACACTGTTGAGATAGCGTGACTCTTGAAAATCTTTTCTGCACGTTATTTTTTGTTGATGTTCTTAATCTCTATCACAACACAAGATTTTAATACATATTTATACCTGATAGTATTTTTTGCTATCTAACATGCTAATGAGACCTAATGTTAACCAGCATACTTACAAACCTTATCTTATTCCCAATAACCTTATTAGCTAATGCGAATATATAAGCACAGTTTAAGAGTCAGGATTAGCACAGTAGCAGAAATAGGTTTATTTTGGTAACTAATATACTGTTTTAGGAAAAAATGCAAAAGTGAACATATTAACTAAAGTTAAAGTGACACTATATTGTTTTCAATGTTTGAAACAAACATTTTTTCTACTTTCTTACTCCAGTAGTTTTGTTTATCTCCTACTATTTCTAAAGAGTGTTTGCTTTTTTTAAACTATTTAAATGTCGTACTTTTATAACTTTCATACTCTTAACCTAGGTAACATACTAATAATATACTTGCTAATGAAAGCACATAAGCTCATTTTGAACATAGATCCTACTAACAGGATACCAGAGAAGATACTTCCTGAAACGCTCATGGCTGGTGTTTGCAAAGCAGCCAATCCAGGAGCAGCATTCATAATCATTGGATCTGATTGGCTGTACCCCAAAAGGGGAAATAGTGGAAATAATTATTATTAATAATAATTATATATTATTATTTTTATATATAATTATTATTATATATATATATATATATAATGATGTACTTTTCTAAATCTAAATGAATGGAACTGTCGTGCTCGCGCATCGCACTGTCGGGGACGCGCAGCTCATTTTTCCAGCGGCTCGTAGAGGAGAGAGTTCAGAGGGAGGAGATACATGGAGGAGCTCTTATTTTTACAGAAGAATAAAAAGAACTGACACGGATAACATTTGTTTTTCTCTATTCCTTCTTCTTTCTTTGTTTTGCGTGTCTAACGAGATACAATGAAGAGTCCTCCGTGTGCGTGTTAGTTTCTGTCGGACGGGAGTAGAGAGGGGAGCCTCTGCCCGGAGTTCGGTCCGCCTGGAGACGCCGCTGCTGCCGCTGCAGCTGCTTCCAGCTTCTACGAGGGAGGAGGAAAAAAAACACACAAGAAAAAAAAGACGACTTCAGCAGAGGGGGACCTGGGGGGAAAGTCTTTAAGAAAAATGCAGGGGGTTTCAGCGACGGGTGAGTAAAAACAACAACAACAAAAAACCAACTCATTTATTCTGGAGTCGTTACCAAATGGCATTTTTCTTTACGCACAGAGTCTTTGAATGTCCTAAAATTCATTTTGCCAGCTGTCAGCGTGGACAGCTGCCGGCGCGCATCTAGCTGCAGAATAACAAACAACAGCGTTTCTTTCTAATAATCACAACAACAACAAATAGACTGGTTTCGCTCAGGGATTCGTCCTCATGAACACAAAAACTGGGCAAGAATGGGAGCAATGCTGTGCCAAACTCTGGGGAGAAAAAGGCCTTGACCTCACGAGTCTCCAGTCTGACTGACCCCCCCCCCTGTCTCTTTCTCTCTGAGACGCACACAAACACTCACATTATATGTACTGTAACTTGACCGGAAATCAAGCTGTAAACACGCTTTCTGATACGAGCACCGTCCTCCCTATTGTGTGTTAGTCAGTGTGGCTGTTACTGTGTCCCAGTGAGGAATTTGATTTATCATAAGGACCCAGAAGACAGATTTATTTTAATTTGTTTTTTTGTTGTTTTTTTTTAAAAGGAGGAGTTCTCTGAATGTATCTTAGTGTGGGTCTGTAGATAAGTTAGAGATGAGTGTGTGACCCTGTGGTTTCCTTTTTAGCAGCGTTTGCAGACATATTTTTAGTTGCAGGATGGTTTCGCCAGAACCTGACTTGCATTTCTGAACTACAACTGAGTTAATAATTAAAATTCTCCCTACCCGTCCATCTTCTGTCTTCATGCCATGCACTGGTGTGTCTTATTTTTGTCGCTTTTTAAATGCACACTTGGTGATAAGAATACAGATGAGTGATTTAGTTTGGGTTTTCTCACTGCATGATTGAAGGAAACTTGTGTGTGTGGGGGGGGGGTCATCCCCAAAGTTAAATATACATTTTACAATGGAGACGGGTCCAAGTAGTTTCAAACAATGCATAAGTAAGCAACACATTTAAATGATATATTCAGTAAAGTTCAGTCTTACGGATACATTTGCAAGTGACTTTGATAATTTTGACAAACTTTTGCATTTGAGGCATTGTTTACCAGTTGGCTTTCCAAGCCAGGTTTATTGGTGCAGTGGCTGATGGGGTTAAAAGTAATTTGACAATGAAACAACTTGCATACAGGTTTAAATCTGTTTAGATTCCTGTGTGAATGTTTCCATTTTTTTATTGGTTTATGTGTATATTCTTCCTCATAAAATGGCTACAGGTACAGTCTACCTGCATCACCTTAAATAGCGAAGCTATTTGAAAGTATAAGACTGACGAGCTATGAGATTATTTTCTTTTTAATTCTTTCTCATGTTGAGTTGAATGATGGCAGGACTACGCTAATTTTAGTTGGGATCTTAAAACCATCCCAAGACGAGACGGTCTTTAGTTTAACTTGGTCTGATCTCTAATAATTATGTCTGGCCATAGCAGTCTGCGCTGGTTCAAAAACCGCTTACATACGTTTTATAAGGAGCTTTTTGGCCCCTTTTAAATCTCCTACCCAACCACTTGACTTTTAAATCCTTCTTTGTTCTTGTTTGTATCAATAATCTAACTATTTTGTCCAAATGTTCTCAAATAGCTGCGGATCATTTCACCATTATTCGTTAGTTGGTACTTTTTATATAAATAAAATGTCTGAAGAAAGCTAATATGCATGATTAGAAGCTGATGAAATAGTTTCCTAGGATCTGTAAAAGTAGGGTTTGAATTAATCTACACTATAAAGGTCTAGAAAGACTAGTCCTTTTTTTTAGTGTTGCCAAATCCATCCTGAAATACCTTCAATGCCACAAGACAAAGCGGAAGTGTTTCATTGCAGCAAAGCAGAATACAAATAAAAATGTGCAAGAAAGGAATCGGACAACAAACAGAAAAATACTAACCGACAGGTTTAAATAAACTCAAAACAGACATCCTATGTGATGTTGCTAGCGAGAAAGTGACAGTTGTTTTTTTTCTGGCAAAATCTGAATCCTGTATAGTAACTATTTACTAAAACCAATAATCAAAACAAATAGGAAAAACTGACCACAGCATGTCACCCCAAGAAGACAACCTGTATCTAAATTGAGTTTGGTTTAAGTTTTCAAGAAAGTCTGGCTAGTAGCTTTAATTTTAATTTTTCCCACCTAATCAAAAGTTTTATAAAATTAAGCAATTTTGCAGATTTTTTTTATGTATCTATTTTTTTTAAACATCTGGTTTAGCAATGCCCAAGGCAAAGAAATGAAAGGAGGACATGGCTGAGGGAGTTCGATAGAGATGAAGTGCTGATGGGACGATATCGGGCTGCAGCTGAGGTAAACTATGCAGAGAGAAAGAGTCTGTTTGTTGTGAGGCTCATGGGAGGAATTGATCTGCCGTCCTCCTGGCTGACTTTCTTTTTCCTGCAGTTCAGCACTGTATCATTTCTCTCCCACACACACACACACACACATATTCTCAAGGCCTTGCTTGCTCTTAATTTTTTTCTATCTGTCTGTGTTTTTTTGCCATTCCATCGTTCTCTCCCACAATGTCCCAGATCAATCTCAAAACGCTCCCTCATCCCCCATCACACAGCTGCAATCAGATATATAATTTCTTTTTCCCTTAACTGTACTTCCACATGGGAACCGTTCCCCAGTCGGGGCGCTCGTTACGATTATACAGTTGCAGGCGTTGCAGGCTGCTTGCATTCGAATCATTGGAGAATCTATTGAAACAAAACCACATCACAAATAAACTGTGGTGGGATGGATGGCATGCCTTTCAGTCTGAGGTCCTCTGACTTGTTTCCACAAAACTTTATAGACAGACTTCACTCTCGTTCCAGCAGTCAGAGGTGGCTCAACGGTGGCTCATGACTGGCAGCGGTGGATGGCTCGACTGGCTGCTTGGAGTTTTTAGCATGCCCGCAATCCTGCAGCGCCAGAACTAAAGCTAGCACCTCCCCTTCTTGTATTAGGAGTCGGAGAGCGAGACGGGAAAGGAAAGTTTCCTGCGCGGCAAAAACGTACCCACAACTATTTGTAAACGAAACCACCGTTTAGTTTAGCTGTTAAGCATTGTCCGTGCAACGTATCGTATCGTCCCAGGGTGTGAGTTGTTATGCAGTAACCCAGCAGAGCACGGGGGAGGGTTTCAGTCCTGTACTGTACCTTTTTTTTTTTTTTTCTTGTTTATACTAAAGTCTGCAAGTCAGTAATGATAAATGAAAGGGATTACAGCAGCTCATGGAGGGAGTACCCAGCAATCATGTTTAGGTTAAAGGGGTCACCCAGTATTCTAGAAGAAATCTGGTACTGTAACATAAATCCACACAGAAAGTTGTCTTTTTTTTGTTTGTCCTGGGTTTCCCATACCCAGATAAGATTAAAGTAAACCTAGCAATACTAATCATTATTGTTGCTACTGGTTCGTTCACCAGCTGTATAAATGAGTCCCGGTTTCCGGTGTTGGCATCAGATGACCCATCATATTGTTTTAAATGGGAACCGAAACACAGAGATTGTAGAGGATGAGATTGACTTTAGCATTAATTGACTAGGAGTACATCTAATTTTGTCATTATACTATTATTGAATAATTAAGTTAAATAGAGCGTCATCAACATATTACTTTATTCTAATACTTTACATAAAAAAGGATATTATGTAGATTTATTACACACAACATAATATATCTAATTGCTGTTTATTTTAGTAGCTGCAACCTTTTGCTAAGACACTTTACAAAATTGACTTGTAATGCATGGATATTGGCTTAATAAACAGTTTCTACATGTAGTAGAGTATATGAACTCTAGGCTTGGTCTCGACTCCTTTTGCATTAATTACTGAATCGGTTTTCCGCCTCTGGCTCTGCTGAGGTGCTAAGGAAGTCCAGATTGCTTTAGCAGCGGCTTTTAGCTCGTCTGCATTGTTTGGTATGGTGACTTTCATATTCCTTGTTACTTCCCTGGCCAATTTAAGCACAGTGATAAGACAGTGATTAAAGCTGGTCTAGATAGGATGTTGGAACATGCCAAGTATGACTGGAAAATGTAACCAGTTTTTCTATGAACTCTCTCCGTCGAGGGAACAGGTGTAAAATATCCTGGTTGATGGCTATTTTGATTTTTGACTTAGTGAAATACAGGTGACATGCTTCCCCCAAAGCTTCAATGATTTGAAACTCTATGGTGAAACTAAATCAACTTGGATTTGGTGCGTTCTCGGCGTGTCTCCACCTTTGGAGTTTGCGGTGAAATCGGCACTATCTAGATTTGTTTAAAGTTTAATCTTGACCCGATAATGCAGTTTTTACTTTGCCAACCAATGCAGTCTGCATGCACATGTTTTCCAGAGGTTAATATAAATATATATTTAGTATGTATATATTATGTATTTTGTATATCTGTTGTCACTCAACTCTTTCTACTTTATGATCAATAATTTATAAAAAGGCTTTATAGGCTTAAAAAAAATTTAAAGACCTACAAACACACGTAGGCCACTGTGCTTGCCTTTGAAGACTGGAAGCAAATAGCCCACATCTGAGCCTAATTTTCTGTTGGATAAGCAGCTACTGATCACCATGCATGAAAGCATGAAAGTCAAGATTTGTTAGGCTTGTGAATACATTCCACGCGCAGATACGGAGCACAATAAACATTTTTCTACTGATTGGTGAGAGAGAAGTTGATGTTGGCGTTGGCTGCTCTTTGGGTGCAGCCAGAGTTGCAGTATAGCAGACCATAGACTGTTCAGGGCTATATATACAGAGTCAGATCTAAGTGACCATATCTGGCAACTGGAGCCAAAGAAGCTACACAGATGTACATAGCTGGAAAACATAACAGTTTGTACAAGATCTCATATTGCTTATTTTGAGAGTGAACCAGACTCTGAGCTAAAACGGTTTCTGCAGAGTTAAAGGATGTGGGGCAACTGCTTGGATATTTGAGGAAATTCAAGGTGTCTTATAAATATTGATTGTGGCTCGTTCTAGCAAGATTTCAGCTCTTTCAGTTTGTGTAACTGAACTGGGTTAAAATATATTGGGCTCGGGTTTTAGTGAAACATATTTTGTAAGAAACTGTAATCTGGTCATTTTTTTTTCAGTAATGGGACCCAAACTTTCTTTTATTGTGTTTTTATTTATACAGATCATAACAAAGTAGCACAAAACTGCTCCAGTTATAGTTGAAGTCTGGCTTATCCAGAGAGTGACATTTTTGCATTAGGTCATGTTGTAAAGGTCTGATCTCGATCTGGACTTTTCAACACATCAGTAGTTTCAACTTACATATTTTATTCTTTGTTTGGCTTGATGTTTATTCTTGTTGAGCTGGAAGCTGAAGCTCCATCCCAGTATTCAAACATTCATAGGTTTTTACTTGGTTTCTTCAAAATCTTCATATTTGATCTGTTTGTTGTATTCTTTTGTTTACCTATGCTTTCTATTAAATATCTAAGATCATCACAGTACAGATATATCTATAATCAGAATAATTCAAACACACATGGGCTTTATACTTTAACTTAATTAAGTAAAAATCCACAGATTTCAGCGATTTTTTTTTTTTTTTTTATTTTTTTATTTTATTTTGCAAAACAACATGCATAATTTTCCAGTCAGTTCCTAATTATGGACTACTTTGTGTTATTTTTCACAAAACTGCGAGTAAAACACATTGAAGTTTTTTGTTGTACCAGGACAAAATGTGGAAAAGGTTGTATTGTTTGAATGCTTTTGGAACTCACCACATTCATTTTTGCTGTGTGTTTCTACTTTTATTCTTAAGGTCCAAAGTCAAATAAAAGGAGGCTGGAAGATGCTCTAATACAGTATTAAATGTATATCCGCCAACTCTCTTGTGTTAAACCCTTTTTATCTTCTCCGTTTGTCTTTCGAATTGTAAAAATAGATAGAGCCCACATGAGTTTTTAAGTCATGTGAACTTACGTGCTTCACACCTTTTAACCCAGAAGCCACCAGGCCTCCGCCCTTCATGCATAAATGCAGCCTCTGAATACAAGCAAAAATCTGTTTCCTCTATTTGTTTCCCTTCAATACATAGGCAGAAATCTATAAGGAGCTTAGTCTTCTGGTTGACTTCCTATTAAAAGTTGCAATACTCCTTTGAGCGGCTACTGATGTCAAGCTGCTCGTTGATTAATCGGAACAAACAGAAGAAAGTGAGTGGATTTTGGTTATCAGAGCACATCCTCTACATCCCTGCCTCCTCCTGTCTCATCTGGTTACATCTGTGTGAGACAGCATTGCTCAGTTCCAGTAATGCTGAGAAGCTTCAGGCTCTTTCCTGGCCCGGCCTCGAGTGTCAAGCTGATTTTCCTGACCGTGTTCATGCATGTGCACTGCTGTTGCTGAGATTTTTCCAAACATAACGCGTTTAGTTTGTTTGTATGAACGGAAAGGCATTTTTTTTTAACAGGTCTTCTTCATTATCTCCTTAACATGTGTACACTTGGTTTGTGTTTTGAAGTATACCTGTTCAGATGTGTTTTATAGAATAAAGGTGTTTACATTTTTAGTAATCAAGGTGTCAATTTAAACTCTGATAGCTTTTGGAAGAAAGTGGTTGGCCATATTTTGCAGACAGGAATTTAGTTGATCAGGCAGAACCAAGCACAGCAGGGTTGGCTTTAAACACTGACTGGGAGCATTTGAATGTGCTCTAGATGTAATTAGGAACTGGTTTGTTTTGATGTGTTTTTCTTTCCTACTATAACTATGACCAACGCATAATCGACACCCCTGTTTAACTGGTTATTGCATAAGTTTTAGACATAGCCCAGGCATTACATACATAAGCAGGCACACACAGCGACAGTAATAGTGAGTCGAATGAGGGTAGGGTGAAACATAATAAAAGTTACAATTTTTAGGTCAACTCCAAAACATTTTTTAATTGCATTCTTAAAATGGGTTGTAAAATGTGTGCCATTCTTTCAAACTTGTTTTATTTGTGACCTAAATTAGCAAAGGTCAAGCAATATTGTTAAACTATTTGCCATGATTTTTTTGCTCTTAAGTAAAAAAAAGTTGACTATAAGAGAAGGTTTGTTAATTGGAGGTGTAATTGGAGGTTTTGAATGCAACTACAAATGTCACAAACCTGATCTTTTACTTTATCGATGGGAAGTAAAAAGTGTTCTTTTTTGCTGGTTTCATTTTATAAATAGGTTTTTCATTAATCAACCCCATTATGAAATAGTTTTCTGGCTTCAATCACTTTCTGAATGATCAAAACATTAGTACAACATAAAGCTGGATAATCCATCAAGTCATCATGGAGTCCAGGCTCTCTAGAAAACGGTGAATTAGTCGTTTAGCTCACTGTCGATATGAGGCTGTAAATCAGAAACTGTCTTTAGCCTCATTGGATGCTTACAGGTAGTGCAATGTGGTTTTCTTACAGTTCCTACAAATCATGTAGGAAAATTTTGATTTTAAAAATGCTCTGCTATGCCTGTTGGCCTGTTAAAGTCTGTATTAGGCGACTATGTGAATAGAACGGGTCGACATAAGAACGACTTCCTTGTTTACAGCGAATGAAAAGTCTCAACAGTGTTTTCTAGTTTAATAAGGACTGGTAGCAGGTGGATTATAAGAAAAAAACATCACTTGGACTCAAAATATAGTGGCGCTCTGATATCACATTCAGGTCACTAAAATAATTTCCACAGTAGTATGTAATGTACCTTGTGAGTTACAGTTCCTGGCTTTAGCACAGTGTCTTTGTTCCCTTAATTATATATTTCTTGCTGCAACATAACACAGCTATGAGGTGTATCCTGCTGAAAATTCTTTAGTAGAGAAGAACGGAGGTGTTGTAATAACAATGTCTGAACAAGTGTTCTGGACAAACTGTGGTGTTGTCTGTAAATTACAGATGCTTTAATTAAAGTGAATATATCCTGAAAAACCACTGATATCGGATACGATCTGAGCTGTAATTGTAGAGTTAATTAACTCTGTGGTGTATGACTAACGCTACAACAGATTAGGATTAGGACGAACAATTCATGGTGTGTTTTAAACATTTTCGGAATGTGTGTCATTTCATGTTCTTTTAAATTTTTGGTGCTGTTTTCTTGTTTTCTTTTTGTTTTTTTTCCTCCCTCTATTTCTGAGATGTAAAAGACATAATATCAGATGCTCAAGTTTTTTCAAGGAGTATTTTCATAGATCAATAAAATCTTGCTGGAGTTTACCAGCGAGGACAGCAGAAGCGAGTCAACTGCAGTTTATGATCGGGATGTTTCTGTTCAGAGTAGCACTTCTTCTTACGGCACGTTGTGTTTATACTGGAAGTCTTCTGGCTAATACACTTGAACACACACACACACACACACACACACACACACACACACACACACACACACACACACACACACACACACACACACACACACACACACACACACACAGAAGATGGAAGTGACCTAGTTTTCATAAATGGTCCCAACTGTGGAGGCCTTCAAGAACAGCACAAAATTACTCGGTGTCACCCAATAAAGGGTTTAACGTGTGAGCACCGGCCTCAAGCTGAATTAAATATCACGCTGGTCATCTATGTAAATGGATGCGAGCCAGATGTCTGCAGATGTGTTCAGCTACTGAGAGTAGGAGTGTAATCGCTCTTAAAGTGGTGCAAAATTATTTGCAGATATGCTCTTAGACTATGTTGCGGTTCAGCAGTCGGTCCCAGATTAAGAAGCGTTTCAGTCGCTGGAATGTTCCTGCTGGTCTGCCTGTAATCTTTCTCTCTTCGTCAGTCTGCTGTCTGTCTGGACCTGACCTTTTCCTGATGAGGGGGATTTTCCTGGGAAAGTCATAAGGAAAGAAAAAGAAAAAAATCAGAGACCTAGAAGTAAAAGCATGTTTCATTATATTTCCCTCTCCTCCTGCTTGTCCGTGTGTGTGCATTTTATGAGCCAAGCTCTTTCCTAGCACACAGAAAGCATTGTTTTTTACCCTCTCTCATCCTCAAGAAGAGTAGGGCTCTCTGGAATCACAGCTTCCTGCACACACTGGGGTGAGGCCCTGGGATCCACAGCGGAGGGAAGCAGGGAGGGAGAAGGAAAGCGGGAGAGGAAAACTGAGCTAGGTGGAGGTCACAGTTTAAGGGGTTTGCACCAGGATGCACGTAATCATATACACCATACACAATACACCAAAAAGTATGATTGAAAATATTAATAGTATAATTTTTTACAAATCTTTTATTAATACAAGCAAAACCAGAACTACCACAAAGCCGTCAAACTATAGCCCACTGTGTAAGACGATTGAGGAGGAGCTCCTCGCTGGATGCCGTGCTAAAATGAACTGCTTTAAATACTTTGATGTCCAAAAATAGTTCTGCCTCTGAAGATAGTCTCTCTCTCTCTCTCTCTCTGCCTCTCTCTCTCTTCAAGACTGTCATAAAGATTATAAAGTTTCCTGCATTTGCATTAAAAAGAAAAATCTTGTGAAACCTGTCGGTAACATGACGTAGTTCAGTGGTGGCTGAGGGGCTGATATTCACAAGAGACGCACTGTCTGACTGTCTTGTTGTATCTTTGTCGAGTTTGACTGTCTTTAGTCATTAAGTTCATTGAAGTCGGATCTCCTGCCATTGTTGGTCTGTAAATACAACACCCAACGGCGAGCACATTGTGATGCATTCTTCTTTAGGTTGTTAAAAAATAAAATAATCTTCTTAAATTAACTCCCTGGAAAAAGACCCATGACCCTGCATGCATGGATGACTGAATGGATGTGTGGATTGAACATGAATTGAGCTTTGGCGAAATCTTGCAGTCTTATATAAATATATAAGTATATATAAGTCTTAAATAATCTGCAGTCAGGGACTTTCTTTCTTTGCATCAAGTTATAAAGAAAACATTCAGAGCTGCTAGTGACAGCGAACATCATCTTAGCTTAGATCGTATCTGGTGTCAGTAGTTTTCCTAGATGTATTCATTTTAATGAAAGCACACAGTTCCTTTATGTAATCTAGAGACCACATCGCAGTCTGAATGCAATAAAACAAAGGTTTTATTTGAACACACAGTGATGTGATTTTGATCACATCGCAATCACATCTTGCATTACTCTTTTTGACCTTTCTCATTTGTTTTTGCAATTTTATGAATAAAGAAAAAAAATAATTGACGTAATCTTAGTACAAGATACGCCACACTTATAGTGCAGATCACCTGTAATAATAGGAAAAGAAGCATTCTAAGTAGGACCAAATACAGGCAACTGGAGGGAGGTATAAAAATTATTAATTTCTGCATTCCTAAGGAATATGTACCTTTTTCCACTTTGAAGACTTCCAGGATAAATTGGAAGAATTTTTATAGTAGCAGATGCGGGAGCTAAAGTGATTTCAGTCTGTGAATGTCTTACAAAATAGGTGAGCTGTAATACTTTTTTACACTTGAGAGAACCTTTTACATGCTTCATCCTCCTCCTCCGTCATCTAAGTTATTACTAACTCACCACACACTCCCAGCCTCCCCCCTAATCATCACACTCTCCCACCTGATGCAGCCCTAAAGCGTTCTGTAAATTTCTTCCCAGTCTGGCTGATTGCAACCAACAAAAGAAGCCTGTGTTGAATTCTGCATGGATGCCCCTCCCTCTGACCTGCCCTGTTCTGATTAACCATAGTCTTTTCTCTTCCTTTAAGTCACTGTATTTATCCTTAACAACAACAAAAACAACAACAAAAAAAACACCAGCAAGATCCCATTATCACTGTCGAAGTTTTGTTGGGTCTGGCCAACATTTTGCTCATTTTTAACAGCTGACGTGATGCACAGATAGCATTCACGCACAAAGACTAGAAGAACCCGCCTCGAGGCCCGTCTGTCAGCAGGAAGCTCTAAACTTTTCCGTCTCCTTCCTGCTCAATGCCACCTGCTTGAATCTGTCAGCAAGTAACTGTTTTGTTTTTGTTTTCTTTCTTTTTAGTAGTCCAGTAAAGAAAAATAAAAGCAGTGTCTAAATTGTTGTTGCAAACTTTGATTAGTCATTTTTGCCACTTTAAAAAGCGATTAAATAAAGCAGAAGACGCTGCCTACACCACTGACCTGTGGTTTTCGTCTTCTTTTGGTTTTAAGTCTAGAGACTTGAGTGTATTTTTTATGCACCTCACGGATAAAATGATATTGATAAATCAGGACTGGACTCTTAATTGTACAGCTTTTGTGTTGCCAATAGATGGCAGTGTAATTCTAGCTGCAGGAGATCCCAAGCTTATTCTTTCCACTTCAGGTTAAAATAATTTGGAAACCAAAACAGGGTTTCTTCTTTATGGTGTGTTGTGCAAAATGTCTTTTTTTTATCAGTAGTTTTTTTTTAGGTGTCTTTTTTTTTCTTTTTCTTTTTTCTTTTACATGGATTCAAGTTAAACATTCAAATAAACCAACTACCACAAATACCGTAATATCTCTTCAAACAGAGCTCTGATCTTAACATCATCTCCTAAAAAAAGACCCCGAGCTGCTAAAGCTGCTAAAAATTAACTAAGACCCTGAAAGGAAGTGTGTGAAAATACACCAGTTCGGTGGGCTCGGTCTGGTGCTGCATCGTTGGAGTTGATATCTCTTTGGTTCTTCATGCCTGACTCTCCACAAACATTCTCTCCTTCTTCCTACTATAACCTGTGCTTGCTTTGGTCATTTATCACATGCTTCTTCTTAAATGACTCTGTGAAATGTCACATGCCAGAGGGAATTGCACTGTAATTTCCTGTTTAATAGCTGCAGAACTTGTATTCTTGTATTTTTTTGTCTGCCTTAGGGATGTGTATTCATAACTCCTGCACTCGGCCAGATTTTGTCCTATTGCGAAGCTGGATTCTTTGTGATTAGAAAACCCTAAAGTTTTCGGTACTTGTTTTAAAAGATGACCATTTTTATGTATTTACTTTTGTAAATCTAGATACAGCTGCATTCCTGTTTACTCTGACACCCTTAAATATATTAAGTGGAAACTCTTTCTACTTCATCTAATTAAAATAAATAGAATCACCTCGTTTTTCAATTTTATTTCAGCATAAGCAAGGTAATGTAAAAACTACTGTTCAGTCCATCTTCTAAAAGTCTAAAAATGGTACAGTGTGGCTCACCTGCAAGCACGTCGAAATTCACCAAAACATTGTTGGAGCTTTAATACAGAACAATCTCGAAGGAAAATCTGTTAATATGGTCAGATGCTAAAAGAGATGTTCCCCTTCCAGGAAGAGAACGGCCAAAAGTTTACTTCCAAAGATACAGTGGTTTAGATCAAAGCACATGCATGCATTAAAATGACCTAGTCAAAGTCTATACCTACAATATATCTAGTATCTGGGGCAAACTTAGGACATTGTGTGTGCAGAAACTCTCCAACCAATCTGACTTAGCTGACTTTTTTTTTGTGTTTAGAATATCACACAAAATTGTAGTTTTTCTTAATAATTATGCTCCAGTTTGTGCTGGCCGGTCAAGCACAATCCCATACATTTTTGTTGACGTGTATGGCTGTAATGTAAGAAATCCTTTTGATGGAATTGCGTTTCTGATCTTGTGATTTCAGCTTTTGTGTTTAGATTCTCACTTGACTTTCTGTGTTCTCCAGCTCTTATCACAGGACATTCATAACAGCCTGGTT
>JAVLVB010000779.1:2978476-3000167 GCA_032876305.1 Orestias chungarensis | reverse complement strand
GTTTAGTTTGTTAGTTTGATACATAAAATTGTAGTCTTCGTGCCTGCCAGTATTTTCAAAATTCTGCTAACGTTTCATGACAGCTTAGAAAGATGAAACACGGCAGGTTTCACTATTATATGTTCGGCCATCCTGTTACCTGCTGTAGCTCTTGCTCTTTCACTCTTTCTCTCAACTTTAATGAAAAGCAGACATACTTGGACATGCACAACGCAGTTTACTTTAAAATAGCTCCCTACACTATTGGCACTTCATCACTGACACCACAACCAGCTAACTTTGACTCATCTTCTCTCAGTAATGGCTTCCACATTGTTAAGTGTTGTCACTTGGGTCCTACGGCGCATTGCTGTCGTTTCCAGCGTGTGTATTGACTGAGGTTAGAAGTAGGGGTGTGAAATAAACCAGTATTAACATCGATATAAGCAGATGTTTTTTAGCAGCTGTTTTTTAGCATATTGGCATCCACCCCATTAATTTTCATTAGTTTTTATATCTATTCCTTTGTTGAAAGATCCCTTCTCTTTTTATTAAAGCTGCTTAGAAAATAAATTGTTTTGAATGTTGTTGTTTTTTGCATCTTTGTACTTCTTTTTCAGTTTACTTAAGCCGTTTATTGATTCTGAAAATTGATCATGTTAAGTTTTCTTCACTTAATCACAGCTGCCATTAAAAGTGTTGCTATCAGAACAATGTTTTGACAATTACGTATGGTGCTTTTAATAATCAGAAAAAGATTTTTGACTTTGATTGCGTTTTTTTTTCTTCCACATGGAGTTCTCGCACTCCCCAGCTAACATGAGACTTTTCCACTCCATAACAGCAGTTACAGATTAATTGAAGAGCTTTTATTGTTTCAATGATCTTGCAATGCTTATGCATGATGCCTTTCATGATAAAAAAAAGCTATTTTATATTACACAATTTTTTTCTTAAAAAAAGGGCATTCAGCTTTAATGCTTCAATAACATCGTAGCAAAGTAGCTGATCCTGTCAAAAAAAAAAAAAAAAAAAAAAGCAAAACAAATATCCACGTTTTCCAACCTAAACACAGTCACTTACTATGTTACACAGTCTTGACAAAAGCAGGTAAACCATGAGATGTCAAAACCGTTTAGGAACTCTTGAGATTTATGGTGGAGCTCCCATGTAGAAACTGTCTGCACTCGAGGCCAAAAGGGCTGGCACAGTAACCTTGTCTGAAAAGCAAAGAACCCAGGACCCCGTTGGCAGTGGAAAAAGTAGTTAGTCATACTGCACCCATTTTCCTGTGTCTGGTCAGGTTTGCTTTTAATGGAAGCCTAAGGAAAGGATGTCTGTAAGCCCACAGTGTCCACAAGTATTTAATGCTGGGCTGCGTCTGGAACCAGGGCGGCATTTGGTATGCTGTGTTGAAGAAGGTTATAACTAAGGTAATGTTTGCTTGTAGACTTTATTAAAAGCAGAAAATGTCTGAATCTTCTGGCTGCTGCTGATTTTGAAAAAGTAATTTAAAAAAAGACATTATTCATGTTCAAGCTGTTTCTGTCTAGGCATTTTTAGTTGTTTATGCCCTTTTCATAATTTTTTCCACCTTACATTGAACCAGATCACGATGCTTCTACCACCGTCCCTGCCGGCTGATCCAGTTTTTTTTTCAAAGCTTCATCTCGACTCCTCCAAACATACGTGTTGTTGCTGTCGAAAAATGGGGTTAATCTTTTTCCCTTGAATACGTTAAACCTTCGTTTGCCCTTGAGTTATTTTGAGTTGTGTTCAAAAGTGTGAAATTTGTAGCTTGAGCTTCTTTCTTGGTTGGCACGATCTCAAGCCACTTCAGATTCAAAACTATCTTGGGATAGTTTACAAAGCTTGTGTGTTTTAAACATTCCAAATGTAAGTAGATGGAAAACGAAAGAAGAATTTGTCGAGTTATACAACTCCTCAGGTGTCAAACTCGCATTAATGCCATGATAATTTTGCACTTGTGGTTCAGAACTATTTCCATTTCAAGGATATAAAAAAGAACCCTACAAGACTTTTCGACAATTTTCTGTTCACAATTTCAACTTGGCTGGTTTGTTACAGCTTTCTTCTCACGTGTTTTATTTATACCAGCAACCACTGACTTTGCAAAACTTTTGTTTGTTTCTAGAGTCATGTTAGTCATATAGGTTACATGAAAGTAGTCTTGCAGCACATCCATATATGTTGCGGTACATAAAATATGTCCTCAGGTCTCATCTTACCTCATACAAAACAGCCAAATATTTCATAACATTACACTAAAATAAAAAAATTGAAGTGATGTGGTCCCCTCTAGTTTACCCCGTGACCATTTGTAGTTTTGTCTGCTTCCTTAAAACTCTTCCTCTTTAATAAAAAAAGCAGCAAAGTGAAGTTTATCATTTTGACCAACTCTTGGGGATGTGAACTCTTTAAACTATTTCTTGTGGTTTTTCTCTTAAGTTCCCCGGTCAAAGCAAGAGGAAGGAAACGCTTCATATTGGTCAGAGAACGTGCAGTGACGCGGACCAAAAATAACAACATTATTTTGTCGTAAGCCTGATTACTGTGCTCTTTCACGTCAAAAACAACAGTCTAGCTTTTCTCCCAACTGTTTCTCCAACATTTAAAATACTCTTTGAAGTGAATGTTACAGACATCATAAAAACCTTGAGTTGTTTGACATTGAGTTCATTTGTTTTTTGTTCCTGCGCCTCTGGCTGTGCAGCAAGACGGCAAATATTTTTGCTTTCTAGTATCATGCGTCTCCTCAATGTGTTTTTTTTGTTGTTTTTTTGCGTGCATCCTCTTACTTGCCCATTTAGTTGTGGCAGTCAGCCAGAAAGCGTCAGGCGCACTCTCGCGTCCACTGAGGCATGCGCGTCGGTTTCCTGCAAAGCTTTGGCATTGCGGCGGCTGGGGTTGAAACTGACACATGCTTACGAACGTCAGTCGCGTCCTGCAAAGACTCTGTCAGGAACAACGTCACATCTTTTTAATGTGACCACCCTCAGACCGGGGGGACCATTTGCCTTTTAATTGTTGGCTTGCGTTGTAAAACCCTAACTTCCTTCAAAAGCCTCGGGTTCAAGCGTTAATGCACAAACTGGCTTTGTAGTTGCAACCTGCCGTTGGAGGGTGGACAGAGAGGTCTCTCTCAGAGGCTGGCAGGTGGAGATTTATTGCTTTTCTTCTGCAAATTAAACTGTGAAGTTGTTTTGTAATTTTCTTATTTGAATTAAACTTTTTTTTTTAACATTGATATACAGTTATTTTTTGAAATATCTTCCAGTCAGTAATTTTCTTATTTGAATCAAACTTTTTTTTTAACATTGATATACAGTTATTTTTTGAAATATCTTCCAGTCAGCTCGCCTTTCTCGCTAAATTCACATCAGTGGCACAGAGAGTTTAATATCCGCTCATACAGTGGAGTCAGTACCTGTGCACACATGGCCCTGCTTGTGGGGAGCTACCATAAATGGTAAATTTCATGACAGAAAGTCGTTCTTTGGGATGTCCGCTTTGCTCCTCTCACAGCCGGATTCTTTTTTCTTTTTCTTTTTTTTTTTCCCAGAGCGGCAGCCCTTGGGGTGGCTGCCAACAAGACGGAAAGGGTGATAATTAAAATCTCTAATACATGTATTTATCTTGTGCTTGTTTATATGCCGTTGTAAATCTCTGGGAAACTCTTAGCAATTGCTTTCAGCTTTCTACGGGGTCCTGCTTGATAAATCTGGGTTATTAAACCCCCCTGAGAGGAAAACTAATGAGACTGAGAGAGGTGACAGATGACAGGTGGGCAGATTTGCCAGCTGCAGGCAGTTAAGTTCCTGGCAGCTCTTTGTAAGTATCTCCACGCTTTGATTTTTTTTTTTATCACAAGTTAGGTAAAAGGCACACAATGAGCAGTTTTGAAAAAGTTTGATTAAACCCACAAACTGCATAAATCTTGGGATGTGTGTCTTAACTAAGATTTCCAAAGGCGTTGAAATTGGTTAATAATATTATAGTATGATGATATTCAATATTAATTTAGTTTATTACTTTATTTAAGTTGTATTTTGGGTTGCACTAATATAAAAACCGACATTTTTTTGTAACCGACACCTGATATTAATGTAGTAGTGGCCGAATATTAATCGTTTCTTGCAGAACAAACGTGTAGAGCAAAACTTTTTTCGAGATAAGATGAGACCACTTTTTGATTTGTTTTTTTGTGATGTGTTAATCAGTTTTTTTTTTTTTTTTTGACAGACATACATTTCATACATGCGATTTCCCATTTTGACAGATTTCTTTTTAAAAATGTTGTTTTAAAACCTGTCTTAGCAGATTATACAGAAAATCGTCTGATCCCGATCAACAGCCAGCTTCTCTCTGGATCTCTGCTGATTTCTGATTTGGAGTTCAGCACATCCTTGGTATCCTAATGCTATAAACAGCTAATCTCCTTCCACACCATACAGTCTAAAAAGGCGGCCCTTACTTTTTTAAATGTATCTATCCAGAAAGATTTGGCTTCAGACTCCAGCTGCACAAAAAACTCCTTATAACTGAACAACTTCTTAAAATTGTTTGGTTTTGGTGTTAATTTCAGGATGCTCTGTGGATTATGTTGTTAAACCACAACCTCTGGATTTAGTGTGTATCATCATATAAGATTAAGAGATTCTATTTTTAGCTTAATTAATTAGCTTCTTTGACCTTGTATTCAGATAAAGACTAATGTCTTCACTATAAACTAGCACCCGTGCCAAAATGTATTCAGATCTTTAGTCTATAGACATAAAGTTCTCAAAATAAGTCTTACCTATTCATTTCATGCATCTTATAATAGCTCATAATAATTACTTGTTTCATCTCCAAAAGTCTATCTATAAAAGACTCTGAGGAAATAATCTATTACAGTGTAGTCGTTTTGAAGACTAATGCCAGTGTGCATGTAGGTCAGCGCATATTTACCAGGTTTACGTATCAAGACCAGCTGGGTAGTGCTTGCTTTATGAGACTTCGTCTGTGTCCCCCTGTATCTGTGTTATGAGAACACCAATGAGCCTCTAAGCTGAGTTCTGCCGTGCTGAGCTCAAAGGAGCCATTAAAGGGGAAACATGAGCCTTTATTAGTCTGTCTACAGTACACCTGGCTTCCATAACAGCCCTCTCCTTGTACAGTGGTGGGTGTGTGAGTGTTTCCTCATGGCTGTTGGTCTGACTTGCTAAGTAAATTCTACCCTTGTCTTGCAGCAAGTCAGACATTTTCTTGAAGTCTCAGTCTGTTTTACATGCTGATGTTTTCTCTTAGGGAGCCTGGTGACATTTTGAAAACGATTCTTACGTCAAAAAAAATACAAAATACTTTTTTGCTGGTCATTGGTAATGACCTTTCCTTTTTTTCTGTGTTGGTATGAATCCAAGATATATCACCATGTAGGTGTAGCAAGCCACTTCCTCTTCTTCCCCTCAACCTTTCGCTTTCACCAACCCCAGTCCTTTACGGCTCCACACAAGCACCCTTTCCGGATAGGACCAAAAAGATTGGGCTTGTCCAGACAGGAATGAGCAACACGCTGACCTGTATGGGGCTGGGCTGCGCTGGGACTGTATGCCTGTCAGCACCTCTGCAGACACTCCTTGTTAATATGCTGACATCCATCCTGGCTGGAACAGATGCAGGCTGGTGTGAGAGAAGCCCGTTTAGAGGCATAGAAATTCATAAAACATGACTGCTGCGCACAATGGGTCAAATTAGTTGAAAACAGAGATTTGGAAAGAGTTCAGTTTTGCTGACTGGATTTTTTGAAACAAGTTATATTACGACTGAATTGTAAAAACAAGACTAAAAAACGACGATGCCTCCGAACAAACAATGAGCTTTGCAAATTACTAGCTGGCAGATTAAGCAGATAGGAAAAATCTATGTATTGATTTAAATAAACCAAACGTGTTTAATGTTACCAATCAGAATATTGCTAAGAATCTCCCTCTCTCTCATTTCCATGTATTTTTTGGAGCATCTGCTGCACAGCAGTGCGTTGCATGATGGCACAAACTGTTTTTTTTATGTTAATGAGTGTAGATCCAGCTCATGGCTCCTGCCAGCGTGCCGTTAGATGTTTTTATAATGGTGGGGCTCTCACAGTTGAAATCTTTTTTTGCCAGTAAGCCCTGTACACTCACACATTCTGTATTAGTCCTTATTTCCTTAGTACCAGCTGCTAAACCTAAATATTAACCCCAGACAGAGGTTTTGTGGTAAGAAAAAAAATATTTGATTAAGGTGAAAATAAACAAGTTAATGGTTGAATGATAATGTAGTACACATTAAGAAATGTTTGTTTGTTGTTGAAGTAAATACTTTTTTTAATTCCATGTTCCCTTCTCATCTTAAGTCTAATTTCATATCTACAGAAATAAAGAGGCTGTATTCATCGAACAAGCTCAACATACACCAACTCTCTCTCTTTCTCTCCCTTGGTTTTTTGCAGACGTGTAATTTTGCGGTCTCTGTAGTTGTGTTATGTTCGCTTGCGAATTGTTCTCTCCCTGTGGGCTGTGTTTTATTTGGGAAAGCCGATGATTTGAACGTCTGTGTTTTTTCGGTAGCCGATGAATGTTATTCTTCAGTCAGAGCCGAGGTCCTTCCAGCCGGCTGTAAAACGTTGGCAGGTTGCTGTGTGTTCACTGCCGTATGGCCCAGGTTAAGTGTTACATTACGCTTCTAGTCATTAAAGAGCTGAAGTGCCTGTTACTATGCATTGAATCATTGCAGAGATGTGCTTGTTTCAGGTTGATTCCACACATTTTTTCCATTAGTGTTCAATCAATATTGAATTAAGCCATTGAAGCAGTCTTTGAGTGGTATTGTCTTTGTTAATGATTGGTAAATTCCACCTGTCAGTATGACATAATCAATGAATTTGTGCTTCAAAGAGCCTTCACCAGTACAAAGATTGATTCACTACTGACCATAGAGGACTATTCCTATTACAATCAGGACCCTTAGGGTTGGAACGTGATTGAAATTTGTTTTGAAAACGCTATTTTGAGCTTTAGGTGCTGATGAGTCATGGGGCGGATCCGTGTTTGTCGGGACTTCCTCCACAGCCCTTTGGGAATGGGAAAAAAAAATCAGCACAAGCCTTGATTATTTTTCACAAAGTCCAGTTGGTTTTTTTTCTGTCGCGTAGTGAAAAGCAGCTATTCAGAGCTGCCACAGTAGCTTCCAGTAAGGCTTCAGTAGTTTCTGGGACAGTTGGGCGACGGCAGGTTTGTAAACCCCCTTGTTTTCATCAGTGCATGTGTGTATCTGTGCGTGCCTGCCCTAATTGCCAATCGTTAGCTGTTTATAGGAACGCTCAGGGTTACAGAGCTGGCTGCAGCTTGACGGGGACTCATTTCACTGCAACATGCCTCTGTTGTTGAAGAAGCAACCACAGGACTGTATTCAAATTTTTGTAACTCTTCCCTGTAAAGTCCTGATGACATTGTTGTCTCACTGTAGCCTCAGGTTGTCCTCCTGCAACTTTTATATAATGTGTTCCAGGCAGCTGATTGTGAAGCCTTGAGTCTTGCGGTGGGGAAAAGGTCACTGAATGTGTCATATCTCACCCTCAGCTTTTCCTATGGCCAGTAGCCAAGGACACTGGAAGGTCTGTGTAATAACTGATGAAGATGTTTGCTATCTGCTCCGCTTTTCAAGGAGATTTCAGACTTATCCGTTTACTAAACAAGTGCAATTTTATCGGATTCGTGCTTCGACTCGAGGGAGTTTATATTCTAGAGCATACCCTGACCTAGGTCCTATATTAGCAGTATAAATCAGCTCCGTTGCCACAGCGATGCCCTTTTCCTCATTTTTCTCAGGGAACATTGAAGCACATTTTAGAGTGAGCTGATTTACTTATTTTGACTGCACAAAATTTACTATTCTGCTACTGCATGCCAGTCACTGTTTTTGGTTTGTTAGTTTTTCTATTCTTAACTAGATATAAAAAATGTTTATAGGGCTGATTGGCCAATCAGCAAATTTCCAATTCTGATTAAAATCTATAATTGCCAGGAAACTATTTTTCCTACAATTTTTTTAATAGAAAAATTAAAATTGGCCAGTCTTGTCAAAACTAAACAGCAGTTTCTCAATAGCCAGACGTTACCTAGCCATGTTTCTTTTCGTTGCTACATCTACTAACAATGTAAAAACCTGATAACCCCTTAAATAATGTTTTAGTCGCAAACCATTTTCCTTTTTGCATAAATGCAAGACCTGCCTGTTTTGATCCATTTTTTTAAGGTCACACTGTGTTAAAAAGAGAGTGGTTTTCTACAGTTCTGCTGGTAAAATGGTTTTCAATAATGTTTCCAAGGAACATGATTACAGAAATCACATTTCATACTGATTTTAGCACTTTTATTTCGTGTTTAGTATGATTATCCGAAGTAGTGCGGTTGGCATTTCTAACAATAAACATCCGCCTGTGGGTATTTCCTGGAGTGAGTAGATTCATACCTTGTTATTTCCAAAAGACTGTTCACACTTCCAAATTCACTATTTACCCAGTAGCATGTAAAATTGTACTCTTTACCAGAAGAAAGCTTAGCAAATGGGCTGAAATATGTTGAGGTTCTTATTTTCGGCTTCCTGTCATGGCAGCTCGAATAACCAGCCAACGGGCCTCAGTCGAAAAATGATTTTCTTACAAGAACGACCCTTTTCTCTGAATCTATTCCTTCCCTTTCACCGAAATTAGTAGAGTCCTCGTTAATCCGTAACCACTTCCCCAAATTAAAGGTGTTGCTGTAGTTTTTAGGTTTTAGCAGTTTGAACTTTTTAACAGGCTTGATTGGTGCTAGTCTGACATAAAATCACTTAATTTGTGGTGGGCAGTTCAAACTGCTTATAATTACAACAACTCAGGTCGGGTATGATGAAGCTTCCCACTTCAACTCATTATTGATTTGTGATTGATCTGTCACAAGCTAAATGTATCCATTATTTATTAATTTCCTCACATTTTCTGATTCGCAATACTTCAGCCGCACCCTCTTCATCTGTCCAAGCCCTTGGCCTCTTCCTATCAATCTTCTAGGATATCACAGAGTGTTAATCTGTAACAACTTCTGAAATCTTCCCACTTAATGTGGGAGACGTGTCACTGTGCCTGCTGTGCCTACCGGCTTAATTTAGGGCAGAGAAGGACAGACCTAACAAGATATCTCCCCCCCCTTGCTTACTCAAAGTTAGCAGTGATACTAGAGAAACTTCAGGCACCACCGATCTTTAAGCTACACAATAAATATGGATCCTGAAATGGATCCGCTGACAAAAACAACAGAGAAGAGAAACAAATGGGTGAATATAGATTTATAATCTGCTGCCACACAGTGGATGATTGAAGAGCTGTTGATCAGTTTCTATATGTGTGTATGCTCAGAAACCCAGCAGTGGACTGAGACGCAAGGCTTTCTTAGTTTATGAAGGAAATAAGCTTCTTTGTAAAGACTGACTTTAATCCTTTAGCTGTCCTGTTTTTATATATTGTTGACATCAATTCTGTTTTTTGGTGTTATTTGTAATTGACTGCAATAATGTTCAGTGCACTGCGGTATATTATTATATGTTGTTCTGTTTTGTTGTTCACTGTAGACTTTGGCTTGTCTGTACAGCAAAAGCCTTAAACAGCATTTTCCATATAGAGGTTTCTTGATGCCAACTTCCCGAACAGCTTCCATCACTCTGTATGAACATTTGAATTATTAGTCTTCCTGTAAATATATCCAAATTTAGACCTGTAGCTATTATTTTGTTTAGTAAAGATCTACAAGACCTACATTTCTTTTATTTTAATAGCATGTTGTCCACGATTTACCATTTTGAGGAATGGGTAAAACAATTAGAAAAAAATTATCTAATTAGAATGTATAAAGGCCATTTATTTAAGTAAAATCCGATATTTTTTTATGTTATTTTCGCTCCAAATGATGACATCGATTTATTTTATTTTATTTTTTTTGTGAGGTTTTGCATCTGGTGTAGCTTCACTTTCAGGCTTAACCATGTATATCTGTCGTGTTAATAATTGTGGAAGGGGTTGTATTTACCCTAAATTTATTCCAACTAGGCATTTAAAAATCCTTATGGCGCAATACGATTTAGCTCATTTATAATATGGATTTATTGTAAATATTATAAACTAGCAATAAATTCATAATGTAAATGAGCAAGTATACCCTTGTTTAAAATAGTAAAATTTTTACCTTAATCAGCCGTTTTATATTCGGAGGTACGTTAGGCTGTAGAAGAACAAGAGAGCAACACTTCAGTCTTAATTATTTTTAATTAATAATTTTTTGTATTTTGAAGTACACAACCTTTTTCCATCTTTGAACAAATTGGGTTTAAAAATGTTTTTTGTTGTTTTATGAAGAATTATACAAATATGTGGGGCCTGTGGTTTTTAGTTGTAGCCTCAATAATCAATGCAATGTGTAATTTAAAAGACAGGTTAAAATGTGTTTCTTTTGAAGTAATAGTAACAATTGTGACCATTTCAAACTCACTTAATGATTTTGTCTCTCCACGCATTTTCACTCACAACAGGAGCCACTGGACGAGAAAGAAAATAATGCCTTTTATTATTGTATATCTCTTATAGATACATTTGCACTTCATAGAAACAAACTGATTAAGATCAGAAACCAATAAAGGAAAAAAGTGTTTTCTATTGTTTACTGTGGGGTGAAAGCTGAAGCAGATCGAGGTCAAAGCGTTCATTATTGTCTCCTGCAGCATTAGAAAGAAAGAGAAGAAAAGATAATCAAGAAGGAAAACTTGAACAAATAAAAAATAGTGCATATAAATATACATTGATGTTTTGTTATATTTCTCTCTTTTGTTTATTGCTTTGATTTATTAATTTTTAGGTGAAATGTTTGGACTGATCCACTATGTATGAGTCAAATTGGGATTATTTTATATTGTTCAGTTTTTGTTTAGTACCCAAACTATCTTTAGAAATTGACATCAGACAACAGAATTCAAATAGTGGCATGTGTGCAGAAAAGGTAGAGAAACGGGTAAATACAAGCTTTTCTGAGTCTGTTGCTTCATTATTCTGGCGTCAACATCAGAGACATGGGGGTCTGTTATCACAGCAACGCTGTCAGCTCGTCCTCGCCAGGGCTCGGAGACCCAATTGACTGGCTGTCTGAGCGCGGAGACTCTGCTGACGCAAAGTAATCTGTCTCGCAGACATCAGTGGGACGAGAGGACTGTACTCAGGGGATGATGGGTGATAAATGATTGTGAGAGGACGGGGGGTGGGGTGGGGGGGTCGCCCCGGGGCTGACAGTGACTGACAGGCAGCTGTGTTTGTGGATTTTGTGTGTTTGCACATATTTGATGCTTGATAAGGCAGGAGGGCGTGTTCCTCAAAAGTCAACCTTTTTCCTTTAATTCAACGTGTATGTAGCTTTTAGGTTTTACATCATCCATTCATATTCTCAACAAACTTAAATGTGAAACCACATATTTTTTTATTATTTCACTGTCAGTTTGGCTGCATGTTCATTTTAAATGTTGATGTTGTATGTTGATGTGCAATCTGTTGCAATGGCAGTGTGCAAGATTCCTGTCACAAAGTACTAGATTGTTGCATTATTTTGTCATATATTACATTTCAAGTTGCTTTGCATGCAAATTTTGAAAGCCGGTAATATATATATATATATATATGTATATATATATATATATATATAAAATTTTTATTTATTTTTTGGCCTGTTGGATTGATTTTTACTAGCTAATTTTTTTTTGTCTGTGTATATTTACAATAAGTGATACTGCTCATGAAGAGTAGGGGTGATATTGCAAAGAATAAGAAACAGACTCAATAATAAGCGGATTGATAGTAATCAGTCCTGGTTCTAAATATAGTCTCCCTTTTTCTGTCCTGGTCCAGACCCGACCTGACAGATAAGCATTGACACAATGAAAGTTCTCACCCTCATAGATGCCATAAACCCAATCTATACACCCAGTTCCAGGTAAGAAAACCCCAGAGGGGTAACAAGCACTGAGACCTGGGAGGTGGTTCCATTATATCCATTGCGGAGACAAGCAGACCACCCAAGCGAAGACGTCTTCCCAGTAGCAGGGCAGCCCAGACCATACGGCTCGGTCTGTCTCCTGGTCTCTGACCCAAGATCACGAACAAACAGAGAACGATGTGTGGACCGACCCCAAACCTCCAATCTCTGGCTCAAATCTGTTGATGATGTTGTTTTAGATTGCACCCCTAATTGTCCATGGCACCTTTACCATAACCCACCACTAGTCGTTATGTTAAGCATCTTGTGTTTCTTGCAAACAGTGCACCATGGTTAAGGACTGAAAGATAAAAACACAGAGGCGCGTACGTTGTTTTCATGACCTTAAGAACTGCATTCCTTTATTTATTGTTTTTGTCTTTACCCGTGACATGATGCAACCAGAGATTTCAGGCTTATCACTGCACAGTTCTTATGTGTACAGAGCATCTGATTGAAATACCTAAAAGCGTTTGAATATTTTGGATACTCAGGTGCTGGGCAGACACCTGCGGACCTGCGTTTTAAAAGAACGCCTAAATGCAAAGTTTCATGTTACAGCTTAAAAATATTCCCACAGGCGTCACTCAGGCTGAGTCACACTAGGTAAAACAAGAGATTACCGGTTTCTCTGTGAAAAAGAAAGAGATTAGATCTATGTTTTATATCGTTTAAAACAGAAACCCGCTCATAACTTCCCCGTTTTCAGAGTAATAATTTTGGGAATTCTCGTGTACCTGACTCGTAAAGCCTGCTTAGTAAGTAAGTGTCGTATGAGTTGTTGCGTGTCGTGGACAAAGTCCAGGGATTAAGGGGCTCCTGTGTGACAGGCAGGTTTGTCACTCTGGGCCCCAAGGAGGCGGAGAAGCCGGGATCAAGTTCAGCAGGTGAGCCAGACAGGTGCAGCTTCAGGAAAGCCACTAGAAACCAGCAGGTGAACTGCCTTGAACCGGCAGGTAAACGTGTGTGCTGGAGCGTTATGCAGAGGCATGCTTTACAGGACTTCACAAGGGCGTGTGCGTGACGAATACTGGTGTCAGTTGTGCACACGCGCATTAGGAAAACTGGGAGGGCAGGATTCATTGTGATACCGGTGGGGCAGAGGTTTACGTGCAATGTTACTGGACTTTGGATGTTAGAGGCTCAAAAACTTGACAAAAGGTAATGGCATTGTTTTATGTTTTTATTTATTTTACCCCCTCGGATGTTGTACTGATGATTTAGCGGAGCTGCTCCTCCTTTGCTTTGTTGGATTTTCTCGTTAAAAAGTGCAAGAATGGGCTTTTCCCTTCTGCTTTGTCATCAAGTTGCCGATCGACTTGAGGCCTAAGCTGAGCTCCCAGGTAACCATGGCTACACTGTGTTTCCATAGGTAACAGCTCTTGTACTTTCGTCCTCCAAGGCTGTTTGTTTTTCCCAGGAGAGAGACCTCAACCCATCTTGGGTCAGGGAGTTGTTTACGACATGCTTAATAAGGCTGGCAGACCTTTTTTTAAATGTATTTTCATCACACGTTGAGCATTTCCTGTGTCTTGGTTCCTGAGTCATATCTGATCAGCGCATTGATTTGGTGAGTCTCTCTGTGGAAAATGTTTTTTTAAATTATTTTTTTAGATTTCCTCATGTCTGTGTATAACGCAGAGCCGGAGGAGCTGCTTTTATTCCTTGGTGGTTCAGAGGAGGAGGGAAAACTTGCAAACTGCCACAGGAAACGTAGCAGCTCTCATTACCAACTGAACTTACTCTGCTCTCACTGCCTCGAGCAGATTTTCAACAAATTAGATCTGCCGGGACTCACAGAGGCGCTTAGAATACTTTGGGGATAATATGAGGAAGAACTGCTGTGACACTTTCTTACTTAGGTAAATTTAAATTGGGGGAAAATAACGACCCACCAAGAAAAAGTCTACTGTTTGGCCACTTTTAAAGCCAATTGCTTACAGACCCACGTTTTTTGTGAAACATACATCAGGAAATTTCCCTCCCTATTCTGAGTTGATCTAAATAAGTATTTCTCTGGTGAAACTCTGGTGAAAAAATGTAGGAAAACTTTTCAAGTGAACAGATTTGTTATTTTATTTTCAATATTTAGAAAAATCCAACCTTATATTTCATCTATCTAGTGTGTTCACGTTTTTACTAGCCGTTTGCTATTGTTACAAATCGCTGTTTGTCAAGAGCAAAGCACTTATTGTACATCTCAGATTTTAAAAAGGTTGTTGTAAACAGAGAGAAAGGGAACTGGGTTTTCTTGTATTTTTTTACTATCACAACTTTTCTATAAGATTCATGGTTTTGCAATTTTAAAAGTTATGGAACAGGGGCAACTTTGCTTGGTGAACCATTGGTCATGTTTTGGATCATTATCACACTAAAAGACGGTGATAAAGTCCAACATGTATGTAGTTTGAATTTATGGATTCCCATTTCTAATCAGCTGATCCTGAACGTTCTCAGAACGGGTCAAAGATTGAGCTCTCATTACCTATTAGACAGGCTTCCTTATCAGCGGGTTTTACAAATTCCAAGTCTTACATCTGTTGCGGATTGATATGCAGTGATCAGGATTTTAATAAATGATACAGATTCGTACTTTTGATGAGGTCCAAACACCTTAAAGATGGTTGTTCATTAACATCTTATTCTAAGCTACTTGAGGCCATTCCCCTGCTGATTTATCTATCTAAATAAACTATCAAAGTATATTTTTTGATGTTTTTCCAAAATAAATTGAACAAAAGTGTATCTAGGAACGAATATTATGTTTTTCTACATCTACATAATGAAAGTTTTGACACATTTAATGAACAACAAAATAAATAAATACAGGTCAGATCGGATCAAGTAAAAATTGTCGGATTTTGTTTTTGCTGAATGGTTTTAGCTTCAGGCGCTGTAAAGATTGGAAGGTTTAACTTTATTGCCATTGGTTTGGGTCTATATCATACAATTTACAGAGGCTATGTCCTTAACATGGAGGCAGATAAAGACATTTTCCTAATTACAAATCCAGTTTATAAGAGTATTTTTTTTCCTTAGACAGTGTTGGAAAATCGGTTGCAGTGATACTCGAAATGGCCTACCTGTCAGTATAAAAAACTCTTATTTATTCCAGATGTGTAATGTGTTTTAAAAATTATATTTGATTCCTAATATCTAATGTGAGGCAAAACAGACTACAAAGACACCATGGACTCAGAAAATGTGGGTTTCTTGTGAACAACGAAAACACAATGTCATGATTATTGTCATTGTGCAGCCCTAGCAGGGGTAAATACACCCTTCTAGATCATTTAGGTTTTCATTTAAACACATCAGGCTTTTATAGTTCTTAAAAATGTAGATGTTCGTATATTAAAAAAAAAATGCATTTCACCCTTGCCCCAGACTGGAGGCCAGTTGTACAGAGTATCTCTGGTCTTTATTTCTACATGTAGGATAAAACAAAATGTCATATTTCTGTTCTGTTTTTTATAACTCACACATAGACACTGACCACAGTCTATTTCTAGAAAAATTAGTTTGATTCAGGCCACAAAGACTGACAGAAGCCTGCAGCTCTTCTGTGCAGGATTGGCGCTCTCATGCTCCTTTTTCTCTGTCTCTGATCTGAGGGTGACGTCCTGAAGCACATCACTATGGAGGTCATTGCAACATTTCTGTGGCAGCATCATATGAGGATATAGATGTGTTTTTCTGTGGAATCTTGTTAGGGGTGATCGATTTGTAATATCGTGGGTCATTTGTCTCCTCTGCAGACCTACCGGCCTCCTCCCTCCAGTACTCGTGTGGATCGGTGGACTACCTCCGTTCTCCACGGCTGGCAAAGAAAGGCCCAAACACCAGACCATGTCACGACAAGCCCGCCATCGAACCGCGGCCCCAGACCTCCACCTTATGCAGACCGCAGACTGCTCAGAAACCTCAAGGTAAATTCCCGTGTCGCAGTGTGGCACTGGTTTCTGTAATTGAAGGGTGCCTGCGGGATCAGACGTCGACTATTAACCTGTCGTTGCTTCTGCTCTGACAAATCTCTTTTTCTCTGTGTGGCCTCACTCTGTCACTCACGCTGCTTATTAGGTCACGGCTGCAGGAGCAGCTGGTGGGAAAAGGAGGCCAGTGGCTTCCAAGTGTTTTTGTTTGGGATTAATTTGAAGAATGAAAAATCTAAACAGAATGTGCTACGTTTGAAGAGTTTTTGTGAAGCAGTACTGGGACACCACACCACAGACTTGGCCCCAATTTTTAGAAAGCTTGTTGTCCCGAGAGATGGGTTGAGATTAATCCCTGTTAACCATCCGTATTTGGTGATCAAAATCTTGACAACTTTAAAAGCTAAATCTGAGGGGAAAAAACTCATGGGAAGATCAATAATTAATGAGATCCCATTCAACTCTGCCAGAGCATGAAAAACTGTAGCTAGACTCAAAGAATCTGGGTACTGGTCATGTTTATTTAAAAGTGTTGAATCTTGATCATTTTAAGAGCACAGCATGAAATTGAAAGTCCCTATATAGTAGATTACCATAGCACTTTTTTTTAAATACTTAACCGTACAAAATGTTTAAATATTTTATTCAAAATCGTATTAAAAAAATAAAATAGGGAAAATGATAATCTTATTCACAATGTTTGAAAATAAAAAAAAGAGTCACAAAGTGTTCATATAAGTAAGAGGTAGACATTAAGCAGATATCATATACCGCTCTGGTATAACTGTTTGCAGACATATATGCTTGCATTGAATCAGCATCTTGCTCTGCATGGATAAAGAAGAAATGTTTGTTTTGTCAACAGTGATTTGTTGTGGGCTGGTATGTGTGATAACGTTCTGTATAAGTATTAGTTGTCACAGCGTGCTTTTTGTTCTTTATTTTTCTTGAAATGTGCCCCAAAAAGAGATTTTAAAAAAAAGTCATACATAAGTAAAAGTGTTACCTGTCGTGCAGATAACACGGCATGTTTTACTTTAGGAAGCTAAATTGCAGGAAATGCAGTTTAAAGTTCTTGTTCAATTCAATTTAGTTTACGTTTATACTGCGCCAATTCACAACACATGTCATGCCAACACATGTCACAGTTGTTCATGCAAGTACTTCCTTTTCTAAGTGTTTTATGGTCTGAAAAAACAACAATTAACTACTGTGGTTAACATACTGTATAAAGACGGGGAGCAAGACGTACTTGAATCAAGCTAATTAGTTTGGGGGGAAGAAAAAGTTTTAAAAGAGAAATTTGATGAAATTTGCATCCGGAAGTTTGTGTTTGGAGGGCAGATTTTGTCATGAAGGAATGGTTTTGATCAATGTAGTGAAACAAATAAAGCTAACCATGCAATGTTGTTAAAGGGTTGACATATAATCAAGTAATCTGAAATGCGGATTCAGCAATAATGGAAAATCCCGATCAGATACAAAAAGTTTGGGGTCTGTTATTGTTACATCCACATAGCGCAAACATTCATAAGTTCACTTCTCTACAAAAAAACAAACTTTAAAAAAAAACGACTGTGTGGTGAATCGCTTACGTCGTCCAGTTAGTCACAAGCAAACCACCTGGCAGGATTATAAAATAGTGATTCAATTCTATTTTTCATGAAGAGAAAAATGGGCGTGAACCTTTTTCCTGAGACGGACTTGGGAACAGATTTTGGAAACGGGCGTTTTACATGTCCGCAAAACTGCCTGTGAGTCAATGTAGGTTTGGCAGGTAGGAAGGGTTTATTATTCTCTTTAGATACAAAATAAGGTTGAGAGCCACTCCTCTAAAGGAAAATCCACATTTAAATATCTTAATTTATCTTAATTCTATTTGGTGTTTTTTTTTTTATTATTAAAAATGATCATTATTTAAGGGTTTTATTGAAGCTCCCCCTCATCATTAAAGTTTATTATGCTGTGTTAGATGGTTTTTCGAAGATTCTACAGAGACAAACCAAACAAAATTAAAATTTAACTATTGGATTTATAATGTATAATCAGTTTGTTTTTGTCCTTAATGAATATGAACATCCCGCATCATTAAATCGACTTAAAATATCAAAAACAATTCTCCTATTAAAATTTTGGTCGTATCTATTAAATGAAATTACCTTTTTATGTATCTGTTCCATATGAATGTGTTTTCTGCACCTGACAGAATTGACAACGTTAAATTAAAACATTTTTAATTTGTGGTTTACCCAAAACTGGTAGGACAAGTTGTGATGGCATTTTTCTAGTGGAATGTAGTTTTATAATAGTGAATGTAAAGTCTCAAAGCTCCAAAGATGGTGAATCGGTACAATAAAACGTTTGCAGATCTCTTATTATGACTTAGTCTAAATAAATTTGCCAGTGTAGATGCATCTTAAAAATCCATAGAGTTGTGACAAAATCTCAAAACATTTGCTAATTTAACATGCCGTTTCATAAGGCCAGCTTATCAGCTGACCTGCTTTGTGTGTGTGTCATCGATCCAATCAGACTGTAAAGCATGCAGACAGAGGAAGTGCTCGCTTGGAAACGTTTGCCATGAAAGTATATTTCCTGCTTTCAAACAAACTACATTTTCTAAAGTAAATGTAAAACCCATTGAGAGTGAAATAGTAGGTCAGCAATGTGGACGCATGCATGACACCAGCCTTAGTTTTTGAGAAAGCACTACCCTTTTTTTCCTGTCTGCAAGTGTGATGTCTTACGCACACTGCTCTGAGCATCCTGTTCCGAAATAAGGAAGTAGTCTGATCGCTGTCACCGACAGACGCTGTTAATCTGCTTTGGTGCTGTAAATTCTCTTTGTTTTGTGAAAGTTTTCTCTTTTTTCGACGAAGCAAACAGGTTTTTTGTAGCCTTCAGCCATGGAGATTTTCTCTCTGGGATTTATCCGCGTTACCTGATTGCGTCTCTTCATGACTCTTCTGTTGTTCCTGACGCTCCCCTCTTTTTTGGATTTATGCATGTGCAGTGCCCCCTAAACCTGTGCACCTGCTCGCCCTTGGGCAAGACAAGAAACCTAAGAGGATCCCACCCGCGCCCTCCAGACCTCTGCCGGCACCCCCTCCTCCTCCTAAACCAAAGCCTTGCCTGAGCCCCACTGGCCTGGTGGCGCTGCCGCAAAAAGAGCCTCAGAAGGTTGGACAGCTCATCGAGAGGTTTAATAACTCCAGGTAGGAGGCAAAGACGAAAAACGTACTTATTAACCAAAGCTATTATTTTCTCAGTGATTTGTTATACCATTCACATGCCTCTAACTTTTGTTACATTCTAGCTTTTTATTGGGATTTCATATGATGGACCAACACAAAGTATGATGTAACTGTGAAATGGGAAATAAGTGATACTTGGGAGCTTTTGTTTGTCAAATTTTTGCCCATTCTTTTACCTTTGTGATAGGTTCAATGATGTTTCATCCCGTAAATCTGTGTTCATCAACCTTAAAAATGTCCTCACTTACGGTTTTTAGGTCAAACAGGACCTCTTTCCACACTAATATCCTTTGATCAAGACAAATCCACCGTAGCTCCGGCTGTATCCCTATAAACCGACCCAGTCTCAAATTTTCTGACAGCGTCTAACAGCAGGCTCCATCCATCATCCCAACAACCCTTACCAGCTTTCCTGTCCCTGCTAAAGAAATTCCTGTGAATAACATCATGCTGCCACCACCATGTTTTAACATGGAAGGGTGTGTGGCGGTTATGTTCAGTATTACTTTGACGCAGCATTGACTAAATATATTCTATGTCCGGTGTGTCTCCTATATGGCTTGTGGCAAACAACACACAGGACTTCTTCAGGGCTTTTCTTTTGGCACTCCTCCTTAAACCTAGGACTACATTATTCCACTTGAGGTACAGATCTCTGCAGGTCCTTCAGAGTTACCTGGGGTCCCTTGGTTTCTTCCCCAATAAATAGTCTCCTTGCGCAGCACGACAGTAGAGGTGAGCAGGCATGTCTTGGTAGGACTGACGTTGTCATATTCCTGCTCCATGATCTTAATAATGCTCTTGGGTTATCAGAAACCAGATGTTTTAGAAATTAAGAAATTACCACATGCAAAGTGGAAGTCTAAGATACATACAAAAATGAATAGAAAATACATAAAAATAAAAATCCATATCAGAATTTCAAGATTTCTGTTGGCAATCATTTTTATTTCACTTCTAAACGATGGGCTGTTTTGTGTTGGTCAATCAACTTAAACACTATGGAGTTTGTGTTTGTAAATGTGATCAGATTTTAAAGCTCTAAAAACTTCTTGTGCACTTCTTCCTAGATAACACGATGTAAAGGGTCAGTTTCAATGTTTCTAGTGCATCATGAAGTAGTGATTAATAACTTCTTGTTTCCCTAGGGTCCCCATCCTGGGGGTACTCCCACGGTCGCAGCTGCATCTTTGTCTGAGAATGGACACTGCGTCTGACCTCCCTCTATCCTGCGCCCCGGACGCCACCATGAAGATCGCAGGAGACTCTTCTTCTGTGGACAAACTCGGCACCTAAGAAAGGTGAAAGAAAGAACTGACGGCATGTCCGAACTTTCCCGTCTTGCCTCAATGCACATCGACGGCTCGGACGGCAGCGGGCTGGACGGCGGCGGCGGCGTGGAGCGCGACATCGCCTGCATCAATGACGCAAACCGCGACCTGGACTCTTCCCATAAACTTAGCGCAGATCCAGACTCCTCGCAGCAGAACGGGAAGATCCCCAACAGGGACAGCGGCATCGACAGCCCGTCGTGCACCACCGAGGGGGAGGTGTTCCCCAACGAGGATGCCATCGACGAGGAGGACCATTACGACAGTGTCACGGAAATGGAGAGCGTGTCCTGCTGCGTCGCGCTGGACAATAAGAGGGACTCGACGCAGGACGAGGACAGTGACTTAGACGAGGGGAGCAGTGGGGAGATCCCGTCTCTTACCGACACACAGACTGGGTATCTGGCAGATACGCACTCAGACGCACATAAAGTGAGTACCATGCTGCAAACTTTCCCATAAAGACAACAGAATCTACTTAAAAGCCTTCATCTCTGCTGCCTGTTTAATTTCCTTGTCTTGTGGCGATATTCTGGATTGTTTAGCAAGTTAAAAACTTCATCTCGAGACAGTCAGACTGCCTCTCATGTCGTGGAAAAAACAACAGCTTCTGTCTATTATTATCCCAGCTTGGGTGAAGGGTTTCAAAGAGTTCGGAATGAAACGTTAGATGCTCTAATAGCCTGAGTTTTGCAGGAGAAGTGAGTGACTTCTATCTAAAAGCAGCTCCTCTCCTACATAAAAGGATAAATACCTGCCCAAGAGCTGTAACAGGAGCTGGAGCGGATCGCTCGATCAGAGTCCACAGGCGGAGGTTTTCCCACAGCAGAACTAAGATTTCAGCCAGGCTATTGATTGTAAACAGTGCCTATACTTAAAGCTGTGAGCACGCATTTCCCTCCCGAGACAGGGAATTCTGTAAGCACTCTGAAGTTTCTGATTTCACAGTATCAGATAGGAGGATTGCGGTATAGAGAGAGAGAGGAAAAGGGTCCAGAGAAAAACCTTCAAAACTAACGGGAAGTGTTTGAGACCTCTTTGCAAGCATTTCTCTCTGTCAGGTGATTTCTGTGCCGCTGCTGTTAGTCCACGCCCTGAGTGTT
>JAVLVB010000779.1:2933526-2978376 GCA_032876305.1 Orestias chungarensis | reverse complement strand
GTGTGTGTGTGTGTGTGTGTGTGTGTGTGTGTGTGTGTGTGTGTGTGTGTGTGTGTGTGTGTGTGTGTGTGTGTGTGTGTGTGTGTGTGTGTGTGTGTGTGTTCGTGAATGTGTCAAAAGCAGCAGCTGACATTTTGATGGCTGCTTAATGACGGCCTCGTCACAGAGGATGTGGGTTTTTCACTGATGCACGCTGGAGGAGAACAACCGAAAACAACTTCTGCTGAATTTGTGTAGCCTCCACCTGTAGAACAATGAATGTGCTGTATTTCGTTTTAATCAGTGTTATAAGTTATCGGTGTGAGCATTGAGGGGAATTTTTTGCTCTTATTAAACCGCCTTGTTGCGTTGGGCTTTTTGGAGTTATCTGAAGAATTTGTGAAACAAGCATTGTTGCATCAGACTCGGAAACCGGAATGAGTTTAAGCAGTGTTGTTTTGTTGTTTTCTTTAGATACAAACTGTTACAGAAAGTGGAATGTTGTTGATAATTTCTCAGTTTCATAAAATTAGCAAATAATGCTAGTTTCAATGACTTACTTTATAGTTACCTACTGCAGTTCTCTGACATCCTAAGTAAATGTCAGACATGCTCTGAAAAGCTGACAATAAATGAACTGAAAAATATGCATCTTCACCATTTCCTTGTGAAAACAAAGAACTTGCATCTGCCTTAGCAGATCTAATACACTTCCCATTTTGTAAAAAGATCTATTTCCCCAAACAGATATGTAATGTTTTGCAGCACCTTAGTGCCATCCAAAACCTCTCCAAGTTAAATGACACCTCCAGATTCAGGATGAGTTGTAAAATTATTTTAGGTAAACATGACATAGTGAGAGGTCTACCCACCTCTCACTAGGTGACTCACTAGTTAAGCACCAGAAAACTGCGAGGAGAAGATATTGGTAAACAATTAAAGATGTTGTGTTGCATTTTAGAAGCCTACTTTCCAGACAGGTCCCACGTAAGGAATGTTTTGATTGTACAGGCCAGACAGTAATCCTTATGTCAGCACGTTTTTGAAGCTAGTTCTGGCTTAAAACAAAATGCAATTTTACTCATTCGAATGATGCCAGGTTGGTGTAGGTGCCTATTATTACCTTGCAAATACATTATTTTTATTAATTAGGTGATACAGAAAATCAGAAACAAAGGGAACCTGAAGATTTTCTTCCCCCCCGTATTACTGTTTAAAATGATAAAACAAACAGTGAGATTGTCTTATTTTTCATTTGTACCCAGGCCTAAACCAAAACTAATTTTACACAAAATGTATTCACTCTCAAGTATTTAATATCCCAGTTTTCTAGTTGTTTATTTCAAACGACCTTGTATTGCCTAAATTACAATAAACATTTTTAAAATACATAACTTGCTAAAAAAAAAAAACCACACACACAAGTTTTTGCATTTAATGTTTTTAAAGCCATTCTGTAATTTTCCTGCATTTCTGGATCATCTATACAGATGAGTTCATAAGTTTATATGTTGTGTTTAGAGTGGCTTTTGTTTACCTTCTTTATTGTTTGTTTCTGGGTTTTCCTAAGTGCTCAGAGGCTCAGAAGCTCCTGAACATCGCCAAAGAGCTCCTCCACACTGAAGAGGCCTACGTTAAAAGACTCAACCTCCTCGACCAGGTAAACATCGGTCATCTTGTCTGGTGTGTTTGGACACAGGCTATGATTAGACCTGCTTGTACTGTAATCTAAACCTACCTGACTAGGTTACTGTAAACACGATCTTGTGAGATTATTATCATATTGTTTAATATTATATTTAAACATGACCAAAACAATAATAATTGTGACATTAGTGTGAACTTTTTTCTGGTTAGTACATATACATATATTTGTGGTAATGCTTTGACATGTGTTTGCTTTGCATCTTATCAGAAAGCATCACAATGGGAACCTTCTTCCGCCAGTTTAGATCAAATGCAGTATTTAATCTGTGTTAATCCAGTGTTATACCCATTGCTAAAATAGATCATTATTCATAAATTAATCAATTAATTTCTATAGATCCGCCTTGCTAAAACTTAGATCCAAGATACAAGCCATTAAATCTTTTCATATATTTTCCAACAGCAAAAAATAGAAACTTATAGGCTTGTAAATGCTTCATTATTTGCTTTATTCAGGATATTATTCTATCAGCTTGTACTGTAAACATATGAGTTGACTTCTTTCCTCCATTGGACCAATGGAGGAAAGAAGTCAACTCATATGTTCTGCGATCTGTTCTACGATCTCATTGCGTCGCGATGAGAATCCTCTGCCCGTGGTTGAGTCGTCTTCCTCTTAGCTCAGCTCATGTGGTGCAGCGGATAACCAGCCGTCCTGTCGCAGAGCAGCGTTGGTTAATTTGTTTCCCAAAGGCAGAGAAGCCTCATAGTTTGCTTCCTGTTTTTGTTTTTGCTACAGCAATACTCATTTCTGTACTTATTGTAAACCCCACCTGTGGTCGGGGCTGGCAGGGATGTAAAAGTGGATGTAGGAAATGCGAGTGCTTAATGTATAACAGTAGTCCCATTAAAGGTCGCGCGTGTGATTAGAAATTGTGAGCTTCCTTATTACTGTAGCTGAAAAAATGTAGCACCCACATCAAGCTGGTGTTTCTTTTTTTACTTTAAATTTATAATTGTTTTTTTTCCCACTTTCATTAAGTTCATGCCATTTAGGTAAGCCAGATCTCCGATGATAAGTCAGAAAATAACTGTAAAAACAAAGCTACTTTTCTTTAAATGGCCGTACTTATATGTAAACCGATATTCTTTTTAACAAATATTATCTTTAAAAAACTAAATCCTGTTGCAAACCAGTGAGCTGAGCTTTAGTAACAGATAATACCCCAACATCTAGATACTTTAGGAAAGATTCTGCAAAGGAGAAGTCTCTCTGTTTGCTTCAATCGTGTATAACTTTGTAGGAGAGCACCAAGTGTTTTTGTGTAACGCTCATTTGTGTGTTAAGGAGGCAGCAGGTTTTTTTGGTTTTTTAAACTAAACATTTAAATGCAATAAAATGGAATCTTACGCATCTTTGCCAAGTGTGCAAGCAGTGTGGAGGGCAGTGCAGTTAAAGGTTGTTTGAAACTATGCGTTGGTGGAATACACCCTTGTTGACATTGTGCTTTCTTTTAACTCATCTCAACTTTCAATATCTAATTCCTTCGTTGTGCTCAGTGATTAAGTGTTGTACTTGAGTCGGGTTGATGTGCTTTTAAACAAATTAAACTGCTACAATGGAAGGGAGAATATAAGCATTTCGCAATTTGGGGCGTCAATGGCATATAAACTGAAGTGCTTTAGTTTAACTATATCCTCCCTGTCTGTGGTGCATTTATCAGATACAATTAATCAGTGGTATTTGTAAGCCAGTATATGGGAACTTGCAAAAAGTGGTAAAATGTCACTTTTGTAGCAGCTTTTTTTATTGAATGATGAAATCTTTTTAAACTGAAAGCAATTAGATATTCTAATGCTCAGTGGAAGTTCAAAGTAAGTTTTTTTCCCGCTGTCAGTTTTACATATAACTATTCCAAGAACTTTTGGTTTTGTATTTGCAAACGATTTACTATATATTTTGTTTTTACTTTACCTGCTGTGGACAATCAAAGAAGGAACATGATTATAATTGGTCTAAAAAGGTTAATCAGTCATACTTTAAGGTCCATTTAGGAATTGTCTTTGACAAAAATAGGTAAATTGACTAGATTATTGTTGGCCACCGAGGTGGAATGTTAACTGTTATTTGTAACTGATCTGAACCTTAAATTATTTAAGACATCTTTGATTTTCACAAGGTTTGTTTTTTTCTGCACATGTTTTTATTTTTAGGTATTTTGCACTAAACTCACAGCGGCTGGAATCCCTCATGATGTCATTATGGGGATCTTCTCCAACATTTCCTCCATCTACTTATTCCATGATCAGTTCCTGCTCCCAGAGCTCAAGACCAGGATTACTGGAGAATGGTGAGGAGTAAACTCAGTTCAGTGGGATTTTTGCAGAGCAGTGATTTAGTGAAGATAAGATCCTTTTGTTACAAGATAAGTCAGCTCTGTCATTTGCAAAGTTCTAGACAACCAGCAGGAAGTCCAGAGCTCAGTTATTAAGTTCCTGGTGATCTTTATTTCTCCTCTGTGTGATTTCATACCAATCTTAACTACACTTGAGAGTGATTATTTCTCCAGATATCAGAGTTGTGGGTAATCACTTAAAAAAAATTCCTCTGCTTCTATTTTTATTCTGTTTTGTTTTCACACAACTAAAGCTAATGTTTCTGCATGCCAATCCAGGAGGAGTGAATTCTCCAAGCAAATGACTCGTTGCAATCTGCAGGGTTTCCTCAGATTGGAAACGCTTAAAACTAATTTGTTTAACACGTATGAATGTTTGACTGGAAAAAATTATTGTCTAAAGTGCCTTGAGACGACATGTGTCGTCTCTTGGTGCTATATTAATAAACTCAATTGAATGGTATTGAAAAATAAACCTTTCTATGAAAACATTTTTTGCCAGATCAGATGGCAAAGAAAAGTTGGAGATTAAAAAACATTAAAACCTTACCTGAAGAGAAGATGCCCGTTTTGGAAACTGTATGTGTTTTACTGCTTTAATTTAAACCAAGTCTTCTTGTCCTAAAGCAAACATTTTTTTTGTATTTTTTATTAAAAACTCAAAATTTTCTGCAATTATACTTTCTTTCTTTCTTTGATGTGACACACAAAGAGAAGTACAATAGAATACTGTTGTAACTCTGGAGGAGCTGCAAAGATCCATAACTCAGGCTACAAAATGTAGTAATTGGAAAAATTTCAGTTATTAGCCCACAAATCTGGTCATGATGGCAGCATAACAAGAGAATATGTCACTTTGAAGGAGGATTAAAGTTCACTACAAGTACTGGGGGAAAAGGTGGTAGTGGTGGTGGCAGCATTATGATTTGGGAATGCTTTTCTTTAGGCCAGACAGGTCATTCTGCTGGTCTGACTGCTGTATGATCTATTTAGTGACACCTGTGTTTTTGCTTCAGGGAATCAAACCCTCGCATTGGAGACATCCTGCAGAAACTGGCTCCTTTTATGAAGATGTACGGAGAATATGTGAAGAACTTTGACCGATCCATGGACCTGGTCAACACCTGGACTCAGAGGTCATCTCAGTTCAAGAGTGTCGTCCAGAACATACAGGTTTGTCTCTGTGGTTCAGTGTTTAAGTTACCAATATATTGTTGATATTGTTGTTTATGAAGTGTGATTAAATCAACTTGGTTTGTGTTAATTGTTTCAACCATAGTTGGTTTTCGTATTACTGATTTGACACCCAGAGACATTTGCATGGTCATGCAACTTAACAGTTGCCTTAAGATGACGTTTGTCAGCTTATGTAACAGGTTGCTCACTACTGACCAGGTTAGCAGTTGGGTCCCTGATTCCTCTGTCTGTTAAGGCCTGTTCAAGATTGACCAAAGGTTACTTGCAAAAGTAAATAGAAATGTTATGGCCAGAAGATACACAAAGTGTAAAATTAAATTAATCCATCAAAATAGTGACTTAGGTTACCGAAAGTTAAAGAATTATTTGGTCACTCACGCAGCGTGGAACCTGATGTCGGCTGAAAGCTTATAAAGGCTAATAATACAAATTCAAACTGTTTCAACGGCGTAGTCAAAGTCTACATGTCAACCTGAGTGATTTGCTTTTATGAGAATGTCTGCAAACCTCAATGAACCTCAATGTCTCAGCTATTTGGGTGTTTTAAAATATTTTAACCAAGGATAAGAACCATTTAAGAACCATTTATACTACTGTTTGAATCTAGCAAAGTTCTTAAAAGTTCAGGGAACCTTATAGTGTATATATATATATAATAGAATTTGCCTTTTTTTTGTTGTTGAGCCTGTTAATTTTAATTGATGGATGTAATTTGATCCGTACATTTAGTAGGAAAGTTGGCCAAGTTAATTTAAATTATGTGTAATGGATTTTAATCAGATTTATAGATGGCATTTGATAAAGTGATAAAGTGTGGCTGGTATAGTAAATATTTCAAATCAAATATCAAAGCATGCCAAAATGACAAGAATTAGCAAATGTGAGTTTAGAAAAGGGTGAGGTTGTGTAGTAACCCCTCAAAGTGTGTTTGGTTGTAATCAGACGACTTGAATGTCAACGTGTGCTTCATCCAACAGAAACAGGATGTGTGTGGGAACCTGACGTTGCAGCATCACATGCTGGAGCCGGTCCAGAGGATTCCTCGTTACGAGCTCTTGCTCAAAGACTACCTGAAGAAACTGCCTGACGACGCTCCAGACCGCAAAGATGCGGAAAGTAAGACGAGAGGAAATGCTGTTGAAATAAACACACACACACTGCTGTCAGTCACAAACTATAAGCTTAGAGGAAAACCATTTAGTATTTACATGTTTTGGGGATTTATTTTTATATTTTGTAAGTGCAAAGTGTAACACTCTTCAAGGAGCAAATTGTGCAATAACCGGGTGTAAGTAGGCTGAACATTTAGCATTTGCCTTCCTACAATAGCTGTGAAATAGCTAGTTTGACTGGTCAAGTTTCAGTAAAATAAGACTTAAAACCAGTCTGGTGACAGCTGTGGTTGTAACTCTCACAATATTCTCTGAACTGTTTATTTATTTGGGCACAAAGCAAAGCAGGACTAATGGAGAAATCAGACGGAGCCAATCAGAGTTTTATTGTCCCACAGTTTAACATACTGCATCATAACGATGCTCTGATGCTTTAGATGGGACAGAAATGTTTCTTCAAAGGCTAGTTACAGCTGTCCAGGCGCCATTAATTTGCATTGAACCAAAGACAGCTGTAGAAAGCTCAGATTTAAGAAGTATTGTGTCAATTATTATGTTTGCAGCTTTAAACATAATATATTCTTTATTTTTATGAAAGATATTATTGTTAAAAAATACAGGTTTAATGCAGTCCAAAAGTAAAAATATTACCTTTTTCAAATTTAGAAATTGCATTTGTAAGAAAAGAAAATCACAATTCTGCTCTGCAGTTTAAATAAACTTATCACATCAAGAATTTCATAACACTTCTCTTTCTAAATGTTTAGTTGTAAAAAAAAATCTGGGGTAATTGTAAGGTAAGAACTTTATTTTAGATATATAAGATATCTCAGGGGAAATAATATGTCCCTCAGTTCCACCAGACTAACGGCTTAAACAATTATCAAACAGCTTGTTAAACTACTCAGCAATATCCTGATTAGCCATTTAGAAAAAAAATAATATATATATATATATATATATATATATATATATATATATATATATATATATATATATATATATATATATATATATATATATATATATATATATATATATATATATATATATATATATATATATAATTATTATTATTATTATTTTTTTTTTTTAAATGGCTAATCAGGATATTGCTGAGCAGTTTAACAAGCTGTTTGATAATTGTAGTAATATGTATGTGTGTGTGTGTGTGTGTGTATATATATATATATATATATATATATATACATAGCATTTTTTTATAACTGCTGAAGGAAACCCAGTTACATGATTATGATATATAAAATAGCAATATATAATGGAAATATATAATTATGTCTATTCAGAATAGCAAAGGTTACAAAAACATTGTGCAGTTGCAGAGATGAGGTACAGGTTTTAACCTAATCTGATATTTTTAATCATCGCCGCATCCATTTACCAAAACCGTGACTGTTTGTTTGGAGCCTCCTGTCCACTCCTGCAGTGAAGCAATTCATCGCAGTTGCTCTGGCCTCCCTCCCCAGCATGGATGTCTCTTCTGTTTATGTGAATTTATGATTAATACAGCCAGCCTAGGTGCTCAGGGGTTATATTTGTGTTAGACTCCCTGTTTGCTGGAAGCCGGTTTTTAATGCACACAGTTGTTGCAAGTATTTAGTGTTCAAACTCTGTGTCGAATTAGAAATCCCCATTAACCTTTTGCAAACTACAAATAGCTTTTTATACGTGCGTAAGTTGGAAGTATATTAAGCTGAGGTTTCAATCTCAATCACATGATCTTGCCTGACACTTTTGCACTTTTTGATCACAGTTTTTTGTTTTTTCTACCACAGAAGCAGTGGAGCTGATCTCTACTGCAGCCAACCACTCCAATGCAGCAATCAGGAAAATGGTAAGCACTATAATTTTTCTTTTTTACACCATCTATTTTTATGTCTCTGCTCTTGTCTTGCTTAGCTCTAAGGGAACATGTTACGCAGTCAGATAGTTGCTAATGTTGTCTCCCTGTCAGCAACATTGCGCTAACCCAGACAGGAAGTAGCTGCTTCCTGCCTGATGTGTCAGTTCTAAAGTATCATGGCCGAGTGTCTTCAGTACGTTTTCTCCTCTTTTTTTTTTGCATCTCTTAAACAAGTTTTGTTGCCTGTTTTAATTAATAAACAGATAAAATGCCTTCTTTTCTACTCTATGTTATTAATACAATTACAATTAAAAAAAAGATGAGTCAGATACAGATCACAACCCGAGGGAGAGTCAAGCTTAGAGCTCCATCTGTCTCCTGACCAGAGAGCGTCCCGAATGTCCCTCTATGTCTGCTCCCCTAATCCTCCTGTTTTATTTTCTTCAGGAAAAGATGAACAAGCTGCTGGAGGTTTACGAGAGGCTCGGGGGAGAGGAGGACATTGTAAATCCAGCCAACGAACTCATAAAAGAAGGACATATCAAAAAGATGTCAGCCAAAAACGGAACAGCACAAGACCGATACCTTTACTTGGTGAGAGGATTGTGCGCCTATAGACGTATCACACAGTCCTGGAATGGTTTTTCGTTAGTTTTGCTAATTAATTTTTCTTTTTGAAGTTCAACAATATGGTGCTATATTGTGTTCCCAAACTGAGACTGATGGGGCAGAAGTTCAGTGTCAGAGAGAGGATTGACATTGCAGGAATGGAGGTATGATCCTTCATTTTATTTCAATTTTCTACTTTCATCTTTATGCTTTAAGTTCCATCCTCCAAGTCTAATCTACATTTATTTCTGTTTTTTTCTTGTTTTGTTTATCTCTCAGGTCCAAGAAAATGTGAAGCAGAACCTTCCTCATACGTTTGTCATTATTGGTAAACAGCGTTCACTGGAGCTGCAGGCCAGGTAAAAGAAATTCAAATAGGCCATTAAGGGACATGCATTTGTATTATCCTGTATCTACTTTGAAAGATAATGGTGGTTAATATTGTCATTGTGTCATAAGGATGAGAAGAAATGCCAGTTTCAAAGTATTTAGACATACACTTTAAACTAAAACGTCTAAAATTTTATTTAAAAACTGAGTTCTGACCCTATGAAAACCATGAGAAAACGTTTAACAGAAAAAAGCTAAATCTAATATGCAGAATGTGGTCATAGTTTTTCTTTAGCTGTTGGACACAATGTTGCACCTGTTTGGTGCTGCAGTCATATTTAGAAAAGGAAACAGTGCGAGCCTAAACTGTTTTATGGTCTGGCTGACTAGTCGGGCTTAGGTAGCCTACAGGCTGTTGCTGAACAGACTTTGCCTTTGTTGCCACAGTTTTAAAGTGATGTTACCTTTTGTTAAAGTGATGGCTTGTGAACATTGGCTGTTCCTGTTTTTCAAAACCAGGAATATTTCCAAACGGCAAATCCTCCTTAGTTGTAGGACAGATTTTTTTCAGCCAAATTGGAGAGTGAGCAGCACTCCGTCATTCTCTACATCACCTTGTAATGAAAAGACGTAAAGCTGTAGAAGTGTATTTCTGCCTGAGCTGTGTTATGGAGCAGTTTTTGCTTTTTGTTCATGTTAGCCATCTTTTTGCATGCAGAATGCTTTGTGTGGTTGACAAACAAGATTGAAAAGATTCCCTAGGGAAGAAATGCTTTTGCAAGGCTATGTCGAGATATTTTACTTACCTTTTTACATCCTTTGTAAGACTGCGCATCAAAGCAAAACTACATATCTAAAATTGGCTTATTTACGTGATGGACTAATGTGCTCGTGTTTGTAAATGTACCGTCCATTTTAAATCAAATTAAGTTAAAACTGGTGAAGTCCTAAAATAAATAACATTATGTATGTTTAATTTAAACAGTTTTTGCAGGTATGTAAGATTAGTAGCTTACATAGCTGTTAGTTAAGTGTTGATATATATATATTTTTATATATATAGAGATATATATGTTTTTTTTATTCTTGTGTTTATTCTTTGCTTTGCAGGACAGCAGAGGAGAAGGAGGATTGGATTCAGGCAAGAATCGCACACCCACTCACATATGAGCTGACCATCTGAGTCCCAGAGGGACAGATGGTGCTCTGGTCATTTTGCTTTACTGGGGAATGGAAATTAAATTGAATGGAAATCTCCTTAGATTATTTTGTCAGTGTCTAAGTTCTGTTAAGGCTATAATGAAACCTTTATTTTAAATGATTATTTTTTTTCCCTTTTCCTGCATCAAAGGAAAGTGTATTGTTACATTTTGCTGATTTGACAAGGCACAGTTTTAAACGCTGAGCTTAAAAGGGTATTACTAATATGTGAGTGTGAGTAAACAATGGAAATTAATATATATGATCATGTATGATGATACAGTAGTAGGTAAATGGAAAGCCTCTGCAGTATGATCAAGCGTTCATCTTCTGATAATTATGTTCTTGCCATACGCTGCAGATTTCCAATCTTTTTTTCTTTTATGTTTTTGTCCACTCTCCCACCCTCAGGTGATCAAGGCGAATATCGAGAGGCACAAACAAAACAGCGAAACGTTCAACAAAGCTTTCAACAGCTCCCTCTCCCGCGAAGACGACCACGTGCCAGAGTCTCCGGTAAGTGTCGATCTCCCCTTCCCTTGATCTCTCCGTTGTGAAGTCGGTCCGAGGCTCACGATGTCTACTGAGTCATGGTGGACAGATGATGCGCAAAAACGATTTTGTCATAGTCTGGCCTTTGTCTGACAGAACAGCCCACCATCTATGGATGTGGATAGAGTCACACAGACAAAACACTCCCAGAAAGAGGCTCTTTATTTCCACACTTAGCGTCTTTAAGTCTCGTCTGCCAGAGATGGCTCATGACCAAATACGGAGAGCACAAGTCAAAGTTTATACTGAAATGTTATGGATCGTCTTTGACCCACTTTGTGTTGGCCTCAGCTTGGAACCAAGCCAAGCAATTTCTCCAGTCAGGAGCAACTCTAGGAGGTTCAGAGTGACACCTAGTGGTAGTGATCGATTACTGAAAGAGGATGATGACATTGTGCTCAGTGTTTTTTGATATCCTGCTCAGGGTCCCTGGTCCAGCACAGAGCCTGATGGTCTGCATGAAAGGGTAAGATGCCGTCATTGTCTCTTGTATTATAGCTGTTTAAACAAAGTTCAGGCTTACTTGATTCAGCCACCAAATAAATCAAATCTTACTTGGACTATGCCAATAAAGATAAGAAAATTTTTGAAGAAAAAAAAAACTTCTCTGTTGGATGTGGAGCAGTTTTCTCTTCATAATCAAAGCTCTGACTATATGTGTGTTATTTTTTGATGTACCTTATATACAAATAAAAATAGATATACATCGCCGTTGCAACTGTTACTAATGTTAATCAGATTGTTTACAGTTAAATGTAAAGAATAAAACTAATGTCAGGGTAAAGGAACAAGGCACATTAATATTTGCGTTTCTAAAATATACTTTTAGAAATGTTGTTAAAATCAGTAATGAAAGACTTTAGCATATTTTCAAAAATACAACTTAACAATACATATAAAAAACTATTAATTATATTATAATTTGGTAATGCAGATTAAACAATTCTACCTTAGTGCAGTTAAGTCTAAAACTACTTTTTATATTGGAAAACGTTTGTGTGAAACATAAAGTCTTCTTTTTGTCTCGCTGGTAGCAACTGTGTTATCAGTAACATTTATCTATTATCTTTATGTTTATATGGTGGACTTAACGTAAAATAAAAATAAGTCGACTGGAAACGTGTAGCCTAGACTCTTTGTGTCTCTTTGTGCGCTCTTTACTGCAGCTGTATCAGTGCTTTCTGTTCTGCTCACAGTTTGTTTTTTGCGGATAAACTGACATAAAGCAAATTTTATTGAGGTTATTAAAATACTGGTGTGAAAATATGTTTTGATCCTCATAAGCAACAGGAAAAAAAACAAACTTCCGGTTGTTTCCTTGTGACTTCCTGGGTTTTTGAGTTTGTCTTTGTTAACAGAGATACTATAAATAGGAAGACAAACAAAGCAAGTCGTCAGACTTTGATTCCTCTTGACTTGTTACAGCACCTTGACACACCTTCCTGTTCTTGTTTTCTTTATTCCTATTAACCTTAGAAGAGTTCCAAGAAAAAGGAGAAAGAGAAACAGACGTGCAAAGGCTGCAATGAGAGCTTCAATTTCACAAAGCGCAAGCATCACTGCAAGTCTTGCGGAGCGGTAGGTTTTAAGAAAACGCTGGGCCTAAAGGCGTGATGGAAAGCAAATTGTTAAAACAGTGGAAGATCTAACCTAGACACTCAAAGTCAAACTGTGTTTTTACCACTGTGCCTGTCTGCAGGCCATCTGTGCAAAGTGTTCAAAGACGATGGAAAACAAAACGAGCCGAATGTGTCCCGAATGTTTCGAGGCCACCCTCAGTATTGATCTGATCTGTGGTGGCGAACAGAAGAGAAGAGCTGCAGCTGAGGTAAAATCACGCTAAACGTTGATGTTTTTTTATGAAGTAAGAAGTGCAAACATTTTTAGCATAGGTTGTAAGAATTTTCACACACAAAAAACTGAAGGAAAGTGGAAGGTACTAGTGCCCTGTTCACCCTGATTCCCCCTAAATAAAATCTCATTGACCAATGTCTTCAGAAGTCTTCTAATTATTAAATTAAGTCCATCTGTGAGGTATTTATTGTTAGCATAACTCTAGCTGGTCTCTTGGGGTCCTAGAGGTTACAGAATATTTGAAAAAGCTGCCTCATGAAGATCAAGGGAGCCACCATAGATATAAAACACGCATGGACTTCCAATGGTCCTCTGTTCAATCTTTCAACTAAAAATAGAAAGCATTTGGCACTTATGCAAACATACCAACCCATGGCTGTTCAAATAAACTCAGGAGGTCCAAGTTAACTGACAAAGCGCCTCAGAGATCAGCAGTTTAGGTAGAGGAACCTGATGAACAGAGCAGTTGGTTTGATTTTTGCAACTCAGGCCTTAATGGAAGAACATTAAGAAGACAAACTATAAAAGGTCCAATAGTCAGTTGGCAACAATGTGAAAGACAGAACTTTGGTCAAACGAAACTTCGCCAAATTGTGTGTTGTATGATTGTATTGAAATACTAAAAATTCACACCGCATTCCGACTGAAAAACATGGTGGTGCCAGCATCATACTATAGGAATGACAAGCCCAAGTCGCGAAGATGATTAACATGCTAACAAGATTTCAGCTGTAGACTGGATCAGTCGTCTCTGCTGACATGACAGTCTGGCAGCTTCAGGTGTCTTATTTGATTCCCTGTTTAAAATGAGCGATCGCCTCACCTTTCACCCTAAACGTACGACAGGCTATGAACCGCACTGTTTACTTTAGGGGGTTTAGTTCAGTAGTCACACTTTTGTGACTCAGTTTAATTTAATTTTGGGCCTAAATTACAAAGAAGCAAAGCTCTGGAAAAAGAAGAGTGCAGAGAGAGGGATCACCACATGGGGGAGCTGTGGGTTACATGAGATTTAGGCAAGGCCCACAGAAGCTTAAGCTCCTGTCCCTGAACAAATCCCATTGTGTCCTACATTGTTGTTACATAAGATTGGAGGATCTGTCTTATCCTTTACTCATCAAATTTAAATCCCCTTAAATATTAAACAGATGCACAAACTCATTTTGATCAATTTTGTCCATGATGCAGAAAACCATCTATTAACCCCTTGGTTTTTTCTGTTTAGAAACAGCTATCTCTAACAGGAGACAGTTGCCTGCTGTGTGGCTACCTCCAGGTACAGGAGAAGGGCAAGAGTTGGACCAAGATGTGGGTGGCTGTGACAAAGGCTGAGCCACTAGTGCTCTACTTGCAAAGCGGTGGACAGGTAAAACAAGTTCACACTCTGTGGAGTGGGTTTCGAAGAATTCAAGTCAGGCTTACATGTTCTCCGGGTATTTTGAGCAAATGGAAGAGGGAGGTGTTTGCCTCATTTAAGATATAAAGACTTCTTTAACAAACAAAAATATGGACAACTGATTAACGAACAGTAAAAAAGCACAAGAAGGTCACAAGTTACATGGATCAAACAAAAGAATATCAGAAAGAGAGTTGTTGATTTCCTTTAGGTGTTTTAAAAAAATTAAAATTAAAATTCTCGAACCTGATATGACAGAAATAGGTTTTTGGATTTGGAGCCATTCACATTCACTGAAACATTCCTGTGTAACAAAAACGGACTCTTGTTGCCGACCCCCACCGGGTTTAATGTCCATGAATTCCAATTTTCATTGGAGATATGTAAACAAACAGTCCCCTATGCATGGGTTTAACCATCATATACCAGGATTTTACCAACTCGATAATCTGTAAAGATAAACAATCATAGTTTTCAAGTATTTTATATTTTTTTTCATTTAACTGTTTGGTATTTTATTAGGGGTTTTAAAATCTAACAAAAAGTTGGGGAACTGGTGTTCGGTCGACTCTACACTTTGTTTAACTTTTTTTTTTTGTTTACAGAAAATAACCAGGAAGTTCACGCCAATGTGTGCTAGTGTTTATTGTATTTTGTCAACTGCTTAGAGATGCATTTAATTTGATAATTGTTACTGAACCAGTGATTTATAAAATATGTGTTTGATAATTTTAAAGACCAGCAACAAGGACTAAAACTGTACAGAACAGGAGCTGTGACATTTATCATAGTGAATTGAAATACACTGTGTAACCAATTAAATCCTTGGTGCAGTCATTTTATGAGGCCGATCAATTAAACTTTTACGGTGCTTTTTATCTCCTGCAGTGTTTGTTGAAATCCATTCAGATTTAGGGTTTTAGAGCTGATTTAAAGGGTTTCGGGAAATAGATTCAGGTTTTTTTTTCTCCTGAACTCTTTTTATGCTGCTCTCACAATCCAAATGACCATGTTCTTGCTTGTTTTTATAAAAATAAAACGGTCACGGCTTCATCTCAGCTGTTGTTCAGATATTCCAGTTCAGAGCTCATCTGTTTAAAAACAGAGCTTTTAATTCCTACATACAGGATATATAAGAGAGTAAAGCCAGGATTAAACAACCAGATTGGAACGGCGGTGTCATTTAACGGGAAAGCACTGCTTTCCTATGCTTAGCAAAGATCCTTCACTCACAAAACCAAACAAAGCTGGCTGTGCTCTTAACAGACGGGCTGTAAAACGTCATCTGAGCATCCAGGGAATCTCAATATTGACAGAGATTCATTAGTATATACACAATATTAAACCATGTATGAGGTTTCCAACAAGTGATTTAGATATTGTGTTGTTTTATTCGCTGTAGAGGGCAGCAAAGGGAGAAGCTTCCCTGCATTTAATTTTTAAGATTAATGTCCCACTCCCACAGCTGAGAGCTGCCATCCCAAAGATTAGGATTAATGGAAGATGGATGAGAATTTCCTGAATAAACAGAAAGATAGAGGGGGCTGGTAGAGATCTGATCCCTTATAAGAATTTTTTTTTTTAAAAGGGCATCTCGACAAACTTGATTTTCAATAAAAACTTACTATGCTAAATAAATCAATGAAAAAAAGAGTCTATTCTATTCTATTGAAATTAGAAGACAAAATTTCAGCAGGAAAATTAACAAATGTATCAGGAATAACCACAGCTTAAGTAAATTAACTTTTTAATAATTTTCTCATTCATGCACAGGCACATTAATCATATCATTTGTTTTAATTCGTAGATGTTACAACATTTTCTTTACTTCTTTCCATTTAAACACACAACCTTTTACTGTTGTGCAGGACGTGAAAGGGTCGCGGGCCGTACCGCTGCCCGGCTACGAGGTGAGCATGGTCGCACCGGCCGCAGCCGACAAACCAGACGCCAAGCACGTTTTCAGGCTTGGTCACAGCCAGCAAAGCTTCCTCCTAAGTGCCCAAGACGCGGAACTCCAGGCCAAGTGGGTGGAAGTCCTCTCCAAGGCTGCTTGTGGAGAAGCGCCCGCCGAGGCATTGATGAGCCTGACTGAGCACAGGAAGAGCCAGTAACGGCCACTCTGGAGCAGCCAACGTCTCTCCCTCTCCTGTGTACGGAAAGCACACATTACTTGAATTTACCTCTGCACTTTTTTTTTGTCTTCCCCTCCTCCTTCGAATGGACCACTTGTATACTTCCTAGTCCACCTGAATCAAACGTTCTCGACCACACAGCTATTTCTTTTTGTCAATCTTTGTGTCCCTTTGAAAAGACACAAACCAATCACTCTGATTTCAGCAGTCAGGATGTTTTATTTCTCATTGTTTTAAACAACTGGAGCTGATTCCTGAAGGACATTTACGCGCGATATAGCTGAAGAAAATCTGGTTTTTAAATGAAGTTGTTGTACATTATTCCAAGGTGTCATGAAGCATTAACTCTTATGTGTCTGTCTTTGTATTATTGTGCATGTGTGTGTGTGTGTGTGTGTGTGTGTGTGTGTGTGCGTGCGTGCGTGCGTGCCTGCGTGTGTGTCTGAATCCCTTCCTGTGTTATAATAAGTATTGAATGCGTGTGTAAAAAAAACGCTCTGTGCCTTTCACTCTTGCTGAGGGCACAGTGTCGGTTCTGTGGGTCTTGTACAGTTAGTGTACTATAATGTGATGTAAGGAAACAAAAGAAAATGGAAAAAAAACAAAAAACATTTAACTTAAAAAAAAAATACATTTGTGGCTGGCCACCTGCTGTTTTTTCCATTTTAGCACCCATCCCTCGGAGCCCATCGTGTCCATTTGTGGTACTTTTGTACCGATTCCCCGTCTCTCTGTCATCGTCACTGGAGTCTGAGACGTCTGATCCGAGTGTGATTCCCACTCCTGTTTTTGTTCTGCGATACATCTCGATCATGTGGCTTCTGTTTAGGGTCAGCCTTAAATATCTCTACCTGCACACGGACAAAAAGTAACCCCTTTCTGTGCAGCTCGGTCTCTCACTGACTTTTAGTGATGTGATGGAAACCAAGTACTGTACTGTAAGAAAAAATAAAGTTATTCTGCCTTTCCCCTGCGTACCTTTTCCCTATAAGCACCAGCCTTTGAATAAAAGTAGCAAATAAAGTCGTCCTCTGGACTCCATTTGCATGTAAACAAACTCATATTTATATGTTGTGCTATAAGAATTTCCCTTTTTGCCCCTGTTTTTATGATCTACTGCTTATTCTGGTTTTCTGTATGGAAGAAGAACCTTCACTGTTTTTCCAACAATTGTGCACAGTGGGGGAAAAAAAGAAAGGAGTTGAGCATATCAATAAAAACAAGCGTGGCTCCTTCAAAGCCGCGCTGTCCTGTAAGATCAGAACTTGTGTGAAGTTTCTCTTCATAAAAAAAAAATATATATATATATATATACATACATTTATCTCTTCTTGCAGGTATTTATTTACATACAAGCACACACATTATTTCCTAAAGTTTTGCAACTGGCTACATCAGTAGTGCTAGCTTTAGATCTTGCACTTTTCCAACATACTTACATTAGACAAATGGATCATTTTAAGGCCCTTGCTTAAGGGGGTAACTATGGCACATATAGAACATGCAGGATACAGCTTTTCTTGTGAAAAGTGGTGGATGATTCAAAAGTGGAAGCATTTAATGCATAGTATATATTTTCTTATCAGCTCTACAATCTTTTGCGGAACTACTTTTCACTGCAACACAGTTGCGAGTCTTGTAGGGTTTTTGCCAATTTTTTTTTTTTTTTGCAAAACAGCTCAAGCTCAGTCACATTAGATACAGTTTTCCAATCTTGCTACAGATTCTCATTTGGGTTTGGGTCTGAACTTTAACTGTGTCATTCTGACTAGTAAGTTTTGTTTTAAACCACTTAATTGCAGCCCTGGCTTAATGTTAAGGGTTCTTATCCTGCTGGAAAGAGAAACTCTGCCCCAGTCTCAAGTCTTCTCCAGTCTTCCATGATTGCTGTGTATTTGGCTCTATCTACCTATCAACTCTGACCAGCTTCCCCATACCTGCAGCATCCCCAGAGCTTGATACGCTTACCACCAAAAATTGACAGTGGGATTGGTGTTTAGCGTGATGCGGCATTAGTTCTCTACCACACATGGCGTTTTGCATTTTCGCTAAAATGTTGAATTCTGATCTCACCAAATCAACTCCCCAACATGGCAAAGAACAGCTGCATTTTTACAGAGATTAGATTCCACAGAGGTGGCCTCTATTTAGTAATTTGCAATAATTAGGCAGCTTCTGAAGGCAATTCATTACATACTGCAATTTTCAGTGTTGTATGTGGGGAAAGAAAAAGTTATAAATCATACATAATTCTGTTTTCACATCACAGTCGTATATCAACCTTGAGCTCTAACTCCATGCAGCTCAGCTCAGCTCTGCTGTCACATTAAATTGGGGAAGTTGTACATTTTATCATAATCCACCCAGCACCTAACAGTTGAGACATCTGACACGTACAACAGGAATTTGGTACATAAAACATTCTTATTATCTCCCACCCAAAAAAATAAAAAAAACACGTTTGTTGTTTTTGACATCTCTTCACATTCACAATGATAAATTCCTTGTATTTTAGGAGCTGTGCCAGCTTTTTAAACAGGAGCCCTAAATATGCAGTGCTTTGTTTGCCTTTGGTGTGAATAAATATTGCCAGCTGTCGCTATAAACATGAAAATTCCTTGCTCTAAGCATACCTATGATATCTAATCAAAAACAGAGAAGGGAACTGCCTGATAACACTTCTGAGATGTGCATGTGTGTGTAAACTTGAAATACTACATATATACAACCATTGTCACTTTTTTAAAAACTGTATAAAAACTGTTTTGTGGTTATATGGAGCTCTACCAGTTAGATTTAGTGGTATAGTGTTACATTTTGGTTGAAGTTAGGGATAGTTATGGTGATTATTAGTCTTAGGGAAAACATCAGGGTTTGGTATGAATTCAGCTAGTAAAATGAATGGAAGTAAATACAAAGTCTTCACTTTTAATGAAAGTATAAAGAACGCTCAGCATGTTTTTCGTTTGAAGGGTTTAAGCTGTTGGTTAAAGGTATCTATTCATTTCCTCTTTACAAAAGAAACTGGAAGAAAGAGGGAGAGAACTTTGATGTGTATGTTGAGCGTAACGTCTTTATTTTCTAAAGTCAAAAGATAGGTGTCGGAAAAGATAAAGTTGTAGTCTGTAGCTGTGGTGAAAAAAACAGCAAAATGCTGACTGCTTCCTTCTCCTGTGATTCAATGAGTTTGCACGTTCAGAGCAAAATGGAACAGATAGCACACTGTGTTTACTGGGAAATGAGCGCCAGACTCGAGAAAAACTCTCATTTTTTCTGTTGCTTCCTTTCTTTTTTTGAGAAAAAATGAGCAGCTTTCTGTTTATCTGCAGAATTGAAACTTCCAACCAAAAAACATTTCCCCCAGCTTTTTTTTCTTTTTTGTGAACCATCTGTAGGAGGGGAGAAAGATTTTAAAAGGGTGTCAAAAAGAAGCTGACTTCACAAAGGGATAATTGAAACTAGAAACGAGTTACCTTTTCCTCTGCTTCAGGCCTAAAGTCGTTTCTCAGATATTCTGATGAACATCACCGACCTCCTTCAAGGGAGCACATTAGACACGTTTGGTTGAATTTAACCTGGTTAGCAGAAAGACACTGAAAGGCGTCTAAAATAATTCTGCTGAAAAGGTTTTTGCCAGGTTTCAGGTCGTGACCACAACTTTCCACGGCTTTCCCACAGCAGCTGAGCAGAACAGATTGCATGGAGAATCTGGGGGAATACGCCTCTTTGCAGCTGTTTGTGTGCGATTATGAACATGCATTTGTGTGTGTACAGATTAAAACCAGATAGTAACATAAACTGTAGCAAAAGACACAATAACAAAATAAAAAATCCCAACACAGAAAAAGAGGGACCTTTGCAATGCTGACGATGCCATCCCAACTGTAAGAGTCAAGGAGTGATTTAATGTTAGGAATTGTGAGAATCTGCTTATGAGTCTATTTATAACTTGTATGTGAATAAAATCGCTTTTTTTATGGATTTTTGTGAAACAGAAGCATTTGCATTTTTCCCAAATTGACTCTTTTTCTCTGTGCCAATTTGAGTCATCATTATTTTCAATTAGCTCTATAAGAATATTTCATTGAATACATTATTTTGTGATATAACCATGTATCATTTACAGTTCTCTCTCAAATAACTGGGAGCTATTCAATTTTGCGTCAAACACACACACTTGTTTTTAAGCGTGACATCATGATGGTATTTAGCAACCGAGTGCAAATGTGGAAGCCCGTCTGCATGTTTCTGGTGAAACAGCTAGACATTTCATTCCGGCACAGGAAGTGGTTACAACTGTTTCCTGTCGCTTTTATGTCTTTCTTATGCTGGTTGGTATAGTTAGTGTGAGTTTCGTCGCTTGTGTCTGTGTTGTTCTTGTTTTCTCTTTGCAGCAGAACAATGTTTTCCTGTGGGGTTGGCCGCTTAAACTTGTGCATCTCATGTAGGACAACTTTGTCAACCACCAACCGTTTGGAGGTTAGATTTATTAACAATGGTGTAAAACACAAAACCAAAAACTCAGAGGGGAGTTTCCTGATATTTTTCTAAAATATAAAGAAGACGATTTTTTTTTTACAGCAAAGCTCATGTTCTGATTTTTTAGTTAGACAAAAAGCTTCTCTGTTTAATGCAGCTTCCCGAAGAAGAGAGGAGAGAATCATTGGGAACAATCTTTTGTTTGAAAACCTGATGGGTTATGTGGTACATAGCAGGGCCTGCGAGGCCACGTGGGTGACATCAGTGGTTTTGGTTGGTTTGTCTGTGCGTGTCTTGTGCAGGATGTGGTTTGTTTGTGCATGGCCAGGGGTTCGGGATGGAGTTGTGAGGCACGTTGGATAGTTGCTTTTGGGATCCTGCTCTGGTCTGCTGATTCGTTCATGTTGGTACTTGGAGTGGAGGTTGGGGTTCAGGGGGTTGGGTAAGCTGGTTGAATATTTTGGCTTGTTTGGACCATATCAACCCCATTTTTATATGTATATATATATATGTATAGAAACTCCAGATGAGACGATACCGCCAAACTTCTCATCAGCTTGTAGGTCAAAGTCTAATGTAATGTGAAAGTCTTTAAACTTAACACAAAGAAATAGTCGGTAATCTGAGATGATGATGTTCTGAAATACATCAGTGAAAAAACATACTGTCCTTACAACAAAAATAATATTATTAATAATAATAATAATAATAATAATAATAGCAGTGGTGCGTCTAACTTTTATGATGGAAACAGATGACTCAAATCCAGAATCTGGTGGCAAGTACGTAGCTCTAACGTGTGAAATAAAGCAAAACTAAATGCACCACAGAGGTAGGAAACAAGGATTAAAAGAACAAGAAATTATCTAAACCGTCATGTTTCTCACTAAGAGAGGGTTTAGTGAACAAAAGTTAAGGAAAACGCAAACAAAGAGGACAGACAAAACTATGAAATGGAAAAACAAATTTAACAAAATTCACAAAAATCAAACCCTAACATTACTCAATTGCATGAGAAAATTATTTAAACTGACTTGATTATATTATTTTAGGATGAATGGCGATAAGAACCTAATAATTAAAAAGTAAAAAGAGTATTGGAAACCTTTTGATTCAAAACAATAAAATAATTCTTGTTGTTTTAACATAAAATCCTTCCATACAGCTAATATATTGTTAGTTTTACCATCGATACTGGACTAAACAACCAAAGACAGACAGGGTCCAGCTCCTATATGTCCCAGCAGGGCGGGGGTAGAACAGTGGGATGGGATACTGCAGTAATGTTATTATCTGTTTCATTATTTTGCTATTATTTAGCTTAAATAATATTCAATATGCAAGAATGGCAGTGTTTCAAAACAAATGATTTAACCATGACATTTCAGTGGTAGTTTGGCTGTTTGACGCGTGACTGAAATTACTGCAATGGTCTAAAATTCCAGTTACTTAATTGTATTTGTCATATTACTCTTATTACTGTAATTAATTGTTAGAGGGTCTGTCCAGCTTTCTACTGTAGTTTCTACTGTAGTTTCTACTGTATTTAAATCAAATCTCTATTATGTAGTGATTGCTTTACAGCTCAGCCCCTTTTTTCACCAGTGTCCAAAATCAATCATCGTCGTTAGCCCACGTTGGGGTTTGTGATTGACTGCTAATGCCTAGCTCCAAAGTTAAATAACACAGCAGCTCAGGTTTAGATTGAGGAGGCATTGCTCCCAATCACATCCCTTTAGATGTCTCTATCAACTGCTGTATGAAGGGATTGCCATGATTACCAAGACATTGCCCCTTCCAGGACGGCGTGCTGAGAGTTGAGGGTCACATGAATGGTGCAAATCTCCAACATGCAGGCGCTCAGCCAGGGATTGTGAGTGTTCTCACAACCGGCCAATGAATCTCTCCCTGGGCAACTCTCGAATACTAAAGCGTTTGAGAAAGTCCATCCCTTCTCCACGAGTTGACTAACTATATCTAGCTGATATTGCTAAATTAGAAAAATATTTTTTTTTTAAAGATTGCAGACATAGACAACAGAAACAGAACCATCAGTGAGGCTGTGGAAGGATCATCACCGGATAAAGGGAAAAGCTGGCTTCCTTTCTCAAGCAGTGTCTTCTTGGAGAAGGTCGGTCTGACGCATGTACCACTCAGCGGCGCAGAGAGACAGCTCATATTTGATGAGGCTCCGGCTTTGAGATTAAATGGTTTTGTTTTAACACTCCGACATTTCAGGAATGTCAGCTATCTAAATGAAAGTTTATTTTATGATTCACTCTTTTAGTCAGAAATTTATTAATATCAACTCATCAGTTGCAAGAAAACGCCTTAAATATATTATTAAATGTATTATATTGGTCTTTGAATATTTTATCTGTTATCCCTTCTAACAATTTGGCAGTTTTCTTTCTTCGAGCACTTTGAACTGCTTTATAAGTGCTTCAAAAATACATTTGACTTAGAGTTTATTCAAAAAACCCATTATTACAGTTATACACAGAAAAAGTGTCAGGATCTTGGTGTTTGACTGTGTTTCTTGTCTTGAGTTTGAGTCTATTTGAAGTAATTCTGAAGCAATGGCTCGAACAAGGTTGGAGAAGATTAAGCCTTGATCAGTCATTCAGGGATTTGTCTATTTTTTTTTCCTCACGGCATAAATACTGTCGTGCAAGCCCACAATGCTTTATGTTCCCACAAACACCTGCACAAAAGAACACTTCTGCTTTTAAGGGCAAGATGAAGCAAGCAAACCTAAAGAAACTGGGCTTTATTGCGGTGAAGTTGATAGATTTTTCCATTTAAAATGTTGTTTTTATTTGGTTTGCTGTCACCAATACGTGTTATTTTAACACTTATCCTGCTGCAGCAGGCGATCTGTGCACATAAAATCTTGTTGTAGCATGCTGATGCTGTCTTCACACAGCTGTGAAGAAAAAACACAGTTTTAAAAGGTCTGAGGGAGAAAAAGAAGAGGAAGTGACAAAAACCTATGCACATTACACAGTAAAATGATGTTAAAGGCTATATAGCATAGGCATTTCTGGAGAAAAACAGGAAGATTATTATCTTGACTGCTTCATTTCAGTCAGCACAATACCTCTGCTTTTAAAAAGCCTAATCGTATTAAAAATGTTCAAATTAAGGAGTTACAGGACAGCTCAAGTGCCTACAATAGTACTTAAGTTCACATTTAGCCACAAACAACAAAGTTCCTTTTCATTTGAACTTGATGTGATGTTTATGATAATGATGTAAGATTTTTAAAAGTGCTGAAAGTGAATACCATTTATATTCTGTGTGTTAGTAAAAGGTTTAGGTCTTGCTAAAATGTAAGCTTCCACACCTCAGAGATACTTCCCCGTCCTGCTAAGTCGAAGCACACACGTGGCATCATACTGCAACCACCATTTTTTGTGGCGCGGTTGGTTTTTACAGGGTGTTCTGCAGTTTTGTTTTTCTGCCACACCTTGTTGCACTAAAAACAAAATCTTTAGATTTGGTGTAACCTGGCAAGAGCATGTGTGTTCAAAAATTTGCTGTGTCCACCTGCACATTTTGTGTCAAATGTTTCACTTAACTTATCATCTGTTCTGCTTTCTCTCGCTCTTCCTTTGTTTTTTTTTAAAGACCAGTCTAATAGTAGTCTTGTCATCAGAGTGTGCATGAGCATTGGTATCTGCAGCTCCTCCAGCGTCACCATAAACTTTGTAGCTGCTTCTTTAATTAATCCCCTCTCTCCTTGTTTCTGGTCTGGGAAGTAATCAAAATTTATGATGCAGAGCAACCCTGCTTTAAACTTCTCCACAATTTTATCTCTGATCTGTCTGAGGTGTTCAATGGTGTTAATGATTCTGCTTGTTCACTAATTTCCTCATATTATACAAAAAGGCCTTCGTAACAAAGAGATTAAATTACATGTGGGTGAATTATTTTTTTTAATCTGAAAGCTGTAGTGAGGTTTGTTTGTTTTTGTTTGTTTTTGCTTGTTTGTTTGTTTGTTTGTTTGTTTGATTTCTTACATATTCAAACCCCACGCGTCAATTCTACTTCCTGATTTTGCACATCTTTGCGCAATGTCTGCACTGTTTTATCCCGGATCCTCATTTACGCGGACTCACTTTACGTCAAGCTTCTTCGCATCTCGGCTGATACATATTGTGCTCACCCGTTGCCTTGCATCGCTTTGACCTGACCTAACCTGATTTAATCCCCGGAGCCAGCGCTGCTCTGGTTGCTCCACCGCGGCTCCGCAGCGGCGCGCAGCCCAGACTGCGCATTCAGCGACACGGAGCGGTTCGCAGGGAGGGCTCTCCTGCTGAACAGCTTCTCAACTCTTAGATAGTAAAGATCCTCAAACTTAAACAAATCAAAAGCAGCGGGTATATTCATATTTTTATTTTGTTTTGTGCCTGACTCAGGGTTTTTTTTTTATTAATTTTTTTTGAGTGCGGATTTTACGCACGCCAAAAGGAGCGCGCAGTGTGGGCGCATCTGCTGCCGCCACCACCACCATGTCCGCGGCCACAGCCTCAGTAGCAGATGTGAGGTTAGACAATAAAGAAGACAGACGTACCAGGAGTAATCCAGGTAAGACCGGCTGGTGGTAAATGGAATCCGACGTTTTATATGTATTGTAGTGTACAGTAGTGGCTTTTGGCTCCATTGTGTCAGCTCTCTTCTAGGTATGAGCACGTTTCACTCTGGATTATCTATTTTAGAAACTAAATGTACTGTATGTGTGTCTGACAGCAATATATACAGTATATTAAAACGCGTTTAAGAGTGGGCCTGCTTGTGCAGCACCTTTAAAATAATAATTTTGTAGTTGCACCAGTATGTCAAGAAGGAAACAGAAACTGAAAAAGGGGTTTGAAAATGATGCACAGCTGCATCCTTCAGTATAAAGATGCGACATTAAAGCCATCAACTTTGTGATCTGATCTAAAACATTTCAATGTGTTGAATTAGATAATACTGACTGTCAACATGGGAGTATGACTTTTTTTTTTTTTCAATTATCCCAGTTGTGCCATGTAAGTGTTAAGTAAAAATATGTGCATGTCTTTGTTTTCCTGATGGTGTCTATTGTGATCAGAACAAACATTCAGCCTTTCAAAAGTTTTCATAAGTAAAACTTTTTTAAGGTCAGCTCATTTTATTTTATTTTTTTTGGATGAAGGAACCTAAAAACAAAGTTGTTTATAATTGTGCAGTAAGAAAACTATGCTTGTATTTATATATGATCACTCTTTGCGCTGATATCCTTAAAAAAGAAAGCCAGGGCCACCGATTATCTCCAGAGAATCACTTTTAACAAACACACGCCATCATCAATGGCGGGATGTGATCATTTTCTTTAGCAAGAACAAGGAAGCTGGTCAGAGTTAGGGACTCCAAACCGCCAGAGTTACAGTAGAAGGGTTCTGATCCACTTCAGTGTTTTAATTTGACAAAAGCTGATAAAGGTTTGATGGATATGAATCACTTATGTGGATTTAGTGTTACATTAAAAGCAGTGCATGCTTTTTTTTTTTTTTTTTTACAATAATCAGTGTGACTTTGACCTGATCCTGCCTGGGAATAACTCTGTTTACCCCTCAGTAGCTTGATTTAATGAAGTCGTACAGTAGGTGGCTTGTTGTAGCACAAGCAGCCTGAGCAGCCTGCTAAGCATTGTGAGGTTCTGTTTGACAGCCAGTTGTTTAGGTTCAGGTTGGCTCCAGATGAGTTTCCAGGAACCTCGGGGGCGCTGTGTTTTTAATGATTTATCACACTTCCTGCTTTGATACAGTTTGGGTCTATGCAGCAGGCACGAGGCTGCTGGAAGGGATGCTGTGTTTTGTCACACATCGCTGTGCAGCGCCACAGGGTTTTAGTGCTGATAGCTGTGGAGTGACCGCCCCTTTTGCCTCTCCAGTGCTTACTTGTCATTTGTTGACCATCTGTTTCACCCAGACTCCATCTTGTACAAAACATTAACCAGGATTCATCATTACCATCAGTTTTTAGCCAAATTAGCATCATGCACCATGCCCATCACAGAAGATGTGTGTGTTATACAGAGTTTAGGTTCTAACCCGCTGACCTCCAAGTCTCTGCTTCAGGTAGTCCACAGGCTCAGTGCACGCCGAGGCCCCTGCCGGCTGTGGGGACCCAAAAGATCACCGGGGGCAATGGGACCAGTGTGGGCACAGTCATTTCCCTGCATTGTCCAGCTAAACACAAGCTGGTGGGAAAAGCTCTGACGTGTGTTTTGGGCACCAACAGCACCCAATGGGTGGGTGGGGAGACCTTCTGTCAGCGTAAGTTGAAACAGATACATTTTAAAACCAAGGCCTAAAATCACACTTGATGCAAACAGAGATTTACCTAAAGATGCAAACTACAATGTTAAAAACTTTTTTAAGGGCACAAGTCAGCATATGCGATGATACACAAGATCTATTGGAGAGAAAATGTTAATTGAGTCTATTTAGTGTTACAACCCATTTAAAAGTGGGAACGTGCTCCTTATTGGTTTCAGAATTAGAAGCATTATTTATGTTGAATTTTTAGAAGAGGTATTTAGATATTTCACACTAGAAATAGAATTTAAATACTGTTTTTGTTTGTTTTCTCACTTGATAAACTGGCATGAACATGGTCTGAAAATGCTTTTAAGCCCTGCTGGTCTCTATGGACTGCAGCAAAGACTGTGTTTGCCTATGTAGCAAATGTAATCTGCACACCTAAATCAGGGTGAATGTATATATTACATTATTCTCCTTATTAAACCGATTGAGGCTATTCTAAGGGTTGAAACCTAAAAATTTGTGCGCAAGACACAGGAAATAGGGTAAGAAAACGTCCTGGTGAACTTCCTGATGAACAATATGCATTTAAACTGTCAACTTTAACTTTTTAATATTTGTTTTCCTCTTTCTTAATGTTATGTTTGATACTTTTTAATGCACTATTTAATCTGCATGTGTAGCAACGTGTATTGTCTCTTAAATAAAATGTACTGTACAAATAAATATTCATTGCCTTGTCATGTAATTTGATTTTCTAAGTGCAACAAAACAAAAAAGATAAACTGATCCAATCTTATTTTTCTTGCTCTAGCTCTGAAGCCGTATGGGGACTACGGTTTCCGTGTGGCCGTCCTGGCCTCCATTGTAAGCTCAGGAATAATACTGCTCATGTCTGTGGCCTTCATCACCTGCTGCTTGCTTGAGTGCATTGCAGAGGATAAAGACAAAAAGCACAGAAGGTGACAGGATTTATGAACATTTCATCCAGTCTTCATGTAATAACTCTGTATGATTGGTCAACAAAATACATGTTAGGTAAAACAAGGTGTTCAAATTGTTATGACATTTTTGTCATATCATTACCACAGACATTAAGGAAGTTTTTGGGAGATTTAAACAAAACATCATGAGTCCATTTTATATTCAGTCCCATTTATGCTGAAAACCCCTAAATAATCTAATGTTGCTTTTATCCAGTAAGTAAATATCCAGTTAAATATTTCCCACAATACGTGTAGTGAAAATGTGGAAGAAAGTGTGTAGCACCCATCAATGTAATAAATGCCATTGACGTTATACCTGCTCTTAATTTTATAATTTTGGACATTTTACTTGTAATGAAGTTACTAATGTATTAAAGTAGTTGGTGTAGCATCAAGAAAACATATTTTTTAATTACAGCTGATGATAATTTGACATAAACAGTATTCAATTTTTAGAATATAAAATGTTTTTTTACGTTCTGTGCAGCTTTTCCAATGATCTATTGTGGATACAATAATCTTTTTTTCATTTAAGGAAATGTACAATACAATAGTGTCTTTCCCTAGTTATGGTTATAAGACCCAATATGATCATTATTTATTGCACTTTCTTTACATCGGGGCAATATAGCACATCTAAAGACCTTATATTGGCATCCTGTTGCTACGATAGTGGACTTACAAAATACTTTTTGTTGGCTAATAAATAACTGAATGGTTTGGCACACAAATACAATAAAAAACAACTGTTATTACCGAATCAACCTTCCAGACCACTCAGATCTTCTGATTCTAGCCTCCTCTGCATCCCCACAATCAGAACCAAACATAGCGAAACAGCTTGTTCTTTTTTTAGCCAGTGATAGTTTTCCTTTGCTTTGCAGTGTAATTTTTTTACATGTTGTAATCATGTAACCAACTATGTGAAAAACACTGTGTGGTCAAAAACTAACACCCTGAACGTGGCATCCCTGATGATTGGCAGAGATGCTTATCAGAGATGAAATGAATCTGCCAGGGGCAAAATCAGAATTTCAGTAAGACACCTAATAGAGGCTGCAAGACTTCAGAGTGGGGAAGAGTTTCAACTTCCAGAAGATAATAACACTAAACATGCAACCAGCGCCACAATGGAAGGGTTAAGACATATTATTTGCACTGATCTAAATCCAAATGAGATTTTCCTCTTATCTTATCTGACTGGCAGTCTTATTTAAAAGATTATTTACTTCATATACGAGCTAAAGTTCTAACATTTAGGTTTAAAAATCATTTTTGATTCCAGAGAGCCCGATAGTCTTCCCTGGGAGGGTCAGGATCAGCGTCAAGAGGAAACCAGGTCTTTTCATAGTCAAAAAACCCGAAACAACAACAACAACAACAATGCAGAGGAGAAGCTGCGTATTTGGTGGGAACCTGCAGACTTAGCCTTGTGTGACAGTGTTCCTCCCTGCAGGTAAGGTCCCACCTCTAACAAAAACAAATGAAAATCAGTCCTTAAATTGATGGCATCAAAGAAACATGAGACATATCTCCTCCTTGTCAGATGTCAGCAGCAGTACACCCACGGTCCCCCTCAACGTCCGCTTGCAGCTCTACCTGGAAAGGACTATGATCAGCCTCTCCTACCCCAAAACCTGCCCACGTGTCCACAGGAGTACCCAGGTCCTGCTCTGTCCTCCTGTCAATCTGCCGGCTCCGGGCTGGTCCACATCTCAGCCGCAGGGTCGGGGCTGATGTGGCAGTATGGCGGCCAACGTCATGATGGATCTGAAGTCAACCCAGCAAACCCAAGGGACGGAAGCAGGAATGTAAACCCCAAAGAAGGTTCCATTCGGATCATATCGATGTGAGGATCCATTGCTGTTAGAATAAATCTGAGAATATTGTGTGATGCCTGCTCATGTTTGACCCCATTATTTTCGAGCTTTGAGGGGAAATGACTATTGGCCGTTTTGTAGAAGAAAGCTGAATGTTTCTCTGACAGGCGTGCAACAGATCAAACTCGTATAACACACTGCCCCCTGGGGGAAACTTGAACCTAATGCAGCGGTAGTTAACCTGCTGTGCTGTGGACGCAAACTCACTGAATGATGGAAAACAAAACAAAAACTATTGTGCTTACCAAAAAAAAGACTCTTACTTGATTGTATAAAGTTACATTTGTTCATTGAAAAAAAACAAGTCTCAACTTACTGGAATCTGTTCTTGAAAGTGTTTGGATTTTTTAATAGCTGCATTCAACATGTAAATAACAGTTCACATAAATTAAATACTTTTAAATATGAGTGGTTGCACTTAATGCATGTGGGACTTAATGTGAAATGTGTCGGTGTCAGAGTGAGTCGGTATTTAAAATTGAAAGCTGCATCCTCCCCTGCTGTTTGTCCGGGTGTAATCTATGGTTATCCTGCCGTCGAGGTCAGTCGGGTCGCGGTTTGGGACCGAGCAGCAGAGACGATTTCCTAGGACTTTAAACTGAATCCCACATGCGGTTGGTTTGATATGGGACAGCTGACAATTGAAGGTAAGATGCTTGGACTTGTTGGTACTTTATATTATGCAGGTTCGTTGAAAATTGACTTGCTGATCACATGCTGAGCTGTGTTGCAGCAATGGAGGAGAACATGTTGGCTTGAACATCTCTATATAGACGTCTTAAAATGGTGCTTTAATGCAATTTTTAAATAAATTCTTATACAATATATTGAATATGTTTCCATGGATAACAGTGAGAGTGAAACAAACAGTGGTCCAGCTATATGTGCTGCGTCTGTATTCACTTCGCTAAATGTGGTGATAAACCTCTTAGACTTTTATTTCCAGAGCTGGCCGGACGCCAGGGCCAGATTAACTATTTAAGTCGAGACACAAAATCTGCCCCATTTAATTAGATGAACACTATCACTGGACTTACTGTGGACCACCAAGATGACAGACATAAACCACATTTGTACAAATCAATAAACATTGCTGACGTAAACAACTAAACAGTTCACATCTTGTGAGAGAAACTGTTTTTTTTCTCTTACAATGATGCAACATGTCCTGCAAGAGTTAAAACCCAAATGTGTTAAATTAATATGAAAAAGTGTTTGAGAATCAGTTGCTATTGCATAACTAACTAATTGGGGACCAGAACTGAGGTCTGTGTGCCTACAGCAAAGAGCCATCCTTCGTCTTGATTGGCTTTCTTCTGTTAGAGTTCAACTGTGGTGTTGCTTCATGTGTTTGAAACACACAGAGGCACAGCAAGACTTATTTTATTGTGACAACACCCCGAGATATGGCTAAAATGTCAGAAGATAGAGGGTAATAAAAAAAAAGAATAAAGAATTGCAAAAAATACTTTAAAAATGTTTCACATTTCAAGCTTTCTAAATATGAATGTTGTTTCACCAAAAGTATTACTTTTTTTTAATTTGTTTATCTATATTTATATTTTTGTTTCTTTTAGTTTTTTTTATCATTATTTCTTTGGAAAACCTTTGCAAAAAGCCTAGACTTTTAGAATCTAATTTTTGTATTTAAAATTTTGTTAAAATCAATTTAAGGTTTTATGTCTGGAAGTTCCTACCACTGGCAGAATGCAAAACCTTAGAATAACTTCATCTTAGATAATAGAAAAACAATAAAATTACATATATTTTGTACTAAAATTGTTACTGATTACCACTAAAAGTCAAAGCAGTGGTAAAAAATACTACAGTTTGTGAAGTGATAGGGTGGCTTTTCTGTCTGTTATATTTATGAATGTTTTCTCAATCTGTTTTGACCAGAAATGTGTTGCTATGATGAGCAGCTCCAGAGCGATGCTCAGTTTCTGTGCTCTGATCAGAGGATGGACACTGAGCTGGTCGACAGACTGGTGCTGCAGCTCAACAGGATCTACCCCCAGATACTCAGTGACAAGGAAGCCTGCAAGGTCACTATACACAAGTAAACATGCAATATTCTTTCTGCATGAATTATAAAAGACAACAGTTATACAGGAGAGAAAGATAACGAAGTAAATAACTTACATAATAAGTAAGTACCTAACTAACTAACTAACTATCTAAACTCTTGCTAAGAGCTTGTTTTCAGGTCTAGCAGCCACTGTATGTATCAAACTTTTATTTGACCAGCAGATTAGAAAGAAAAAGTAGAAAAACATACCTTACACATGCAAATTTTAAACCTTAAATAGTACCTTACCATTTTATATAGCAGACTAGAAACCAATGAGACTTGATGTAATTCCATCAAAATTGTTCTCAGCAAAAACTACAAACTTCAACTTTGACCCTTAAGATTAGCCCCATAACAGTCTGAGAGCTTCATGGAATGGAGTTATGTGGCCAAACAGGTGCATCCAAGCTTCACATCAATAAGCAATAAAACATTGAATGCAGTGACACAAGGAGTATCATGATGTAGGGATGTTTTCCAGGAGATTGGCTCAGCGCATTAGCTGAAGGGAAAGGAAAACGTATACTTTTACAAATCCCTGCTCCTTACTCTGTGGGAGCAGCTAGTGGACGATCCCTGCCTTTCCCAGCACGACTGCTCACAAGTGCATAGACGACATCCCTAAAGACATGCAAAGTCCTAAACTAAGCCTGGTCAAACACTTTAGGAGTGAAACATAGTCGAGACTCAAAATCTAGCTCTTTCTTCCAATATCATAATTATTGTTGCATAGGAGCTTGTTAAAAAAAACAAAGAAAAAAGTAGGCCTGAATATAATTTGCAGCAGCTAGTCAGATTTGTATTATAAGCCAGACCATCTGGGTTCATGAAGAAGCATTAAGAAAACACATTTTTAGAGCCTAACATAGATGTAAAGGTATAAAAAAACATTTTTTTTGTTATTCTTCCTCAAGAGAAAAACATAACTTGATTCTAAAAAGCAAACCCAAACACACCCACACACTGAACAAATTCATTTTTTTTATTCAGATGTTGATCTGATGAAGATGACTGACATAAGAGCTAAAGTCCGGCTAACTCACATTTCTTCTGCATTTCTGTCTCTCTGTAGTTCAGAAGCCTGATAGTCCCCACTGCAGCACGCCTGAGTGAGCTGCTGAGGTGCCTGCATGTGAAAGGTGACGACGCATGCTACGAGTTCTACAGAGCACTCCAGATCCACGCTGAGGACGTTTACTTCTGCCTCCCAACTAGAATTAGACTAAGAGGTAAAGCGCTGAGTTTCAGTGAGAATTCTCTCTCAAATTTGTGGTTTTATCCATTCAGAAATCATACTTTTTGTGGGATGTGAGCAGAAATGGTCAAGCAGTTTTTGGATGCGAAACACCAAAGTCAGGGTGGTTCCTTATCTGACTTTGAAGTTTGTATCGAATGTGAGGCTGATACAGTTGAACCTCTGTGACTCTTTGTTTCAGAGATCTCTGAATATACAAGTACAGTCAACGTGGCCATCATCCCAGACCCATATGTGCTTAATGACAGAGGTAAAATACAGCTGACTTATATAACATATATAATAACTTTTATCATGCCAATTAGAGCTTTCTTACCATTTTGTTAAATAAATGTTAATGTATTGTGTTTAGGTGAAAGACCAAAAAAAAGAAGTGCAAAGTTCTCCAAACATGATCATCTTTAAAGTGTCCAGTGCATTTGTATTCAATTTCATGCATAGTGTCATCTGTTTGTATTAATTGATTGTATGCCTTAGTGCTTGTTAGCGTATGTCAGTAAAAAAAAAAAGAGCATCATCAAAACCAGAAAACACAGCTGACAATCAGGGATAAAATTAGTTGGGTCTGGTTGTAAAACAATGCCTCAAGCTTTGAACTTTTCACTACTAACAGTACTATCACCAAAACATGGCCGTCCACATAATCTGTCAGGATTAAAAAGGAAGGCGTTAATCAAACCTCCAGGCAGGAGGTCAAATCTGGGCAAATCTGGAGGAACGGCAGAGGTTTGGGAAATTATTGATACTCACACTATACTAAATTATTACTTTATAAATCTGGCCTCAAGCAAATAGTTGCAAGAAAACACTTGTGGGAACCCAGGTTTAAATCCAATCGAGAATCTATAAGATTGCCTGAAGCTTCCAGGTGTTATTCCGACTAGATCCAATCAGACAGGGCTCAGCTATTAAGCAAAGAAAAACAAACAACCTTTTCATTTTCAGTCAGCAGATCTGCAAAAGCTAGTAGAGATTGAAAAGATTTGCTGCTGTAGTTATAGTAAATGCCACACCTTTCGGTTTATGGGAAAACAAAAATGGAAATTTGTGAATAATCTCTTCTAATTTATAATTTTGCACACCCTTCACTCACTCTTCAGTCTATCATATGTATCCCTTTAAAATTTTACAAAATATGAAAAAAGGTTCAATGGTGGAAATACCGCTACAGAGCTTTGTTGGTTTTAATTTGTTATCTCCTAAGATTAACATGATCCAGGTAAGGGAGCTGAAATAACAGGCAGTCACAACACACACACGGTAGTAGACTTTAAAAAAGGCATTACTGTCAATTAGCCAAAAATTTTTAATTATTTCTTCGTGTCCCTGCTGTGGGAAGAAAATGTTTCTCTTTGTTGATGCATACTTAAGCTTTATAAACTCTACTGAACCTTTTAACCCCTGCAGTATCCGAATGTGGGGCCCACCGCATTGTACTGCCCCACCATTCATCATCATCCCATTAAATCCAGGGTTTTGTGGGTCAGTTGAGTTTACATTCAAAGAGTTCACCGAGTCTCAGTCGACATAAACAGAATATTGCTCTCTTCACAGTAATGGTGCTCTTCATTGTACCTTTAAAATTGTTTTTTTTCTTATGATTAAATTGTGTGTTGTCAAACATAATTTTTTTTTATTTTTTTATTAAAGGACCAATTTTCTTCCTGAGTTGTTTCAGTGTTGCAGCTGGTATTGCAATTCTCTATTATTTTGGAGGTGGGTCATGCAAAAATGAAAACATATAACTTTCACTCATTCTTTGGTTTATGTGTATAATTCTATTTCAATCCTTTTTTCCCCCAAAAAACCCACAGAGGGTCAAAGACTCAGATGCACTGAAGCATTCCTCCACTGCTCTGCGGTGCGACTTAGTAAAGATGCCAAGGATGTGCTCATTTCCTACGTGGAGGTTGGCAAGCAGAAATACCCAGGCTGAGATGTAAAAACAAACTAACAATTTCACTTGCTGTGCCAAACCACTTTGTGGTGCATCCATTACTCTTGATATTGAAAACCATGTTAACTACCACTGATAACTTTAACTGTAGCTAACATCTCTCTTTCTCCCTCTCTCTCTTTCTAGATCTTTGTTCTGTTCTGCTGTTTTGGTGCTGCTATTGTCTAAATGTAGGAAACCTTTCCTAACGTAAATCTAGCAGTTTATTAGAGATGCACCAATCAATCTACCAATATTCCTTTTGACAGGCTCTAATTTGTGATCAGCAAGTGAAAAAGATAAAAAAATATATTTTTTCCTCTTAATTAAAGTAATCTAAACTTAGAACTCCCACAATTTCATGTCTTACATCAACCAACAGGTACTTTAACACTTTTTTACTTTGATTAAAAAAAAAACATGAGGATTATGGCCGATTTTGTATTATTTTTTATTCACAATCTTGTAATTGCTTAACAGGACATTTAGTTTTCTCATTTTTTGATATTCTTGTCCTAGAAATCAGGATCAGAAAATATGAGAATGATAGTGGTCAAGAACAGCATGATCAGTGCATCTCTAGAACCTGCAGAAGACTCTTAAATGTATTATTTTTGCACAGCTATGAACTTCTTTGGTAAAATGTATCATTATCATATTAACATGCAGCTGTACCTTCTTACCAAAAGTGTTTTTCAGTCCCTTTTAGTCAATATTGCCAAACTACTGCTATGCAACTTTAGATATTTCCTTGCAAATGTTATCTCTCCAGCTTAATTAAAAATCCTCATCATCTAAAATGAGGAAGACACCCATCTGCAAACTGGCGTGGTGTCTGACAACCATGCTGTAATTTATTTTATTTAAACTACCAGTGGAGGCTCTCAATGTGAACATGTATTCAAGTTGCGTACATTTATTGCTGCATGTGTCTGTTAAAATCTCCTGCAACACATTTCCTTCAATGCGCAATACCTTGCCTGTTAATAGTGGTGCCTTTTATTGTATTTGGAGCATGCTTAAAAACGAGGGAATAAAGAAAGAGAAGCCTTACTCTTGATTTTATTTTTGTTTTTGCTTGATTATTCACATTTTCTCCAACTAAGCTTAAAGTGATGTAAAGTATATATGTGGTACTTTAGGAAGTTCATGTTATTTCTGTTTACACCAGGGGGCGCTCGTTTTTCATTCACCACATCATAATGTGAGACAATGTTCTAGACTGCCATAATTACCACATCAAAAACCAGCAAACAGATCACATAAATAAACAGTGGATGAGTAAAGTTACCTTAATGTAAAGTAGCGTATAAAACATTTACTTGAAGGCCCAGGTTAGAGCTGGGAGCTGAACTGATGCATTTAAAAGCTGACTTATGACACTTTGTTTCTTGTAATGCATTTTAAATAAATGTAGCTGCAGCTGGATTTAGATGTTTAATCTTAAGATATTTTCTAAAATTCCTAATGGAAAGTTTGAAAGAAAATAGATAACAGAAATCACATGTAATCAGTTGGAATTATTGGGTTTAATATTGTTAAAAAATGTTATTGTTTTACTAGGTCACAAAAGAAACAACTATACTTCTCAGTTACCAGGATTCTGATCTTTGAATGTATCTTTGCTTAACTTTAAACTACAACATTCACAAACCTGCTATCCAAATTTAATCTTACTGTTGATGTCTTCTTATCCACAGAGGATCAAATAGATACTCCCACTATTTGTAAAAATTACCTTTAGGAAGTTCGAACTCAACCACACACTTCTCATAGGGTTCAAAACTCCTCTGGCTTAATTCTGCCTGGATCTCAGAGCTCTATTCACCAAGCTTTCAGTGGGTTTTGTGGAAGGTATACCTGTACACCGCATTGGTTTTAATTCATAACTGAAACACACTACAGTTCCCATGTTTTATCCACATTCTCCCAACCATCACACTTAAAAGACAGTTGGTTATGTCTGTTTAGGTACAACCTAGGAACTAAAGCAAATCATCAACAGGAGCTGAGCTGACTTAGCAACAAACCACTGCTCCAAACTCACCATCTAGTCTAGTGAAGGCAAAAATTGCAGCTATCCCCTTAGATAAGCCAAATGCCTAAAATAAGACTCAGCAGTGGTTTCACTGAAAAGAAGACCATCTGGATGACAAGGTGCAGCTTTAACTCTTAAAAATAGATGTGCAACCTATCATCATGATGAGGGTCCATTTCATCAAAACCAATACCAATACCTATTTTATTGTTCTAATTGAACAGATAGTCAAATACAAAATTTCACTTTTTGGGCTAAAAGTATATCATGTAACCAAATATAAATAAATGTCAGTATCAACTTATGAACTTTAAACCCTGTGGTTATTAAGGAAGATTCTGTCAAAGCGGTAAATTGCAAGACCCAAACGGATAGAGGGGGGAGGCAGGTTGAAGTTGATAGTTTACTTTAAAAAAAGTAAAGCCAAAAAACTGAAGTCCAAACGGTGAATCGAAAATTACAGCACAATAGGAAAACCAAACTTCGAGGGTAACAGAAGGATTTAACAAAAAACTATCTGAATGAGAGATTTTTATGCAGGAGAGTTGATTGTTGAACCAGAAGCAGTAGGGTTGTTTAGAAACTGAGTGCAGCTATGAACTGCGCAGAAGTTGAACTGAGGAAATAGGAGACATAGGTAATCAAAAACACAGGGAATTTGAAGAAAAAGAAAACAGTCTAAACACACAAACAGAAGCATCCCAAACACACATAATCCATCAACCAGCTAAACTAAAAGGCTCCAAAAAGAAGATTACGTTAACATTAAAACCATGCAATTAATATGTGTGTAAAGAGTTTGTAAAATGTGCATGAGTATCATTTAGTTAACAATGTAAAAAAATAATCTAAATTGTTGTAAAACGTGTCCTGACCTGCTCACATATCTTGGTGGAGGTGACACGGATGAAACCGTCTAATTAGCGCCTCCAATTTAAGAAGCATCCCTGCTGGAGTCCGAGTCGTGTAGATTCTGACTCATCAGATGCTGCTGGCCCTAAAGCACACGGTCTATCTCTGCTCAGAGCAGATGGATTCTGGGTAAAGCCAATCCTTCGTTATAACTCAGATGAGAAACAACCTGGATGAACGCATATCTTCTGCAGATCCATCATTTCCATAAAGTGAGCCGAAAGCATAACAGAAACTGAACTGTGCTTAGTATTGGGTCAATGCAGGACAGCTGGGGAGACAGTCACATGTGCTTAACAGGAACAAATATGTTGTTGATGCACCAGACCACCTTTGCCACCATAGCTGTTTCTCTCTGGTTCACTGTTGTCTCGGCCTGCCAGCAGCAGAGCGGGACAATGATTTACAGGTAAACAACCAGTGGCTGGATTTTGTTTTAGGTTGTTTGGTGGAAACGTCCGCAACAGTCTGGAGGGATCCGAACGTATTTAGGTCAGATAGGCTGTCGTTGTTGGTTCAGAGATGCAGAAAACATGCTGAATGTGTGGATGCAGGTTTCACATACAGTAAGACTTAAATGTAACATAGAGGTTTAATGTGACAATAATGTGATCACAGAAACATATTCATGTCTTCTTGGTCAGTTGCTGTGATTTGGTTGATGGACTCCCAACGCCGTGATGAAGATGTTCACAACCACGATGATGAACACCAGGCCTGTGGCCAGGTTCTCCATTAAGTTCAGCCTCCAGTGCTTTTGCTGTTGATGTTCCATCGTACTGCAGAAAAGTTTTGAACATTTCACTACACAAAAACACTCACCGGCTACTTTACACAGGGACCTAAGACAACTTGTTAATGCAGTTTACTGTAAGCCATAAATAAATGCATACTTCAGTCTTAGCACTCAATGGTCTTTGTGTCTTTAACTGGCAAATAACGTTTAACATTTAAATTCTTAATAAAACGTCTCTGTGTAAGCTAAAATATAAAGAACATTGCTTCATGCATTTGGTGTTTAAATAAAATGTGTTTTTCTTCTCATTCACAGAGTCTTGCAAAAACATTTTGCTACATTACAACCAAATGCTCCAAAGTCATGTATTGTTATCCTAAGTGCTGGGAGAGCGTCAGCATCTCAGGTGGTTTTGGGGTTTCTCCTGCATTTGCATTTTGTATCCCATCCTTATTTTATTTCTGCTCAACTTTAATTTCTGTCTTTTTTTTATTTTTATGAATTTGCTTCTCATACCTCAATATTATTATTTTTTTTACTCAATGACTGTATTTCATTCCATTTATTATTACAAATACTGTTAGAATAGTGTTTTGCCTGGTGTTTTTCCTGTTGATCTGCCGTCTTTCTAAATGTTCCAGCAGTGCCGTGTTTTACTTGACACTGGTCATTGGTTCGGTACAGCAGTTTCTCCCAAGTTTTTCATGCCGGGAGCTATATTTTCTGGACCCCCTTTCCAAACTCACAGGCAATACTACAAAATGTCTTCCTTTCTTAATTATTAAAAGAGTATAGCAATTTAATAGATACATATTTTGAAGACTGTAATGTTAAAGCCAGACTTAATGTGTACTGCCAGATACTGTCTTTAAGTGCCCATAAGATTTTTGGGCTGGTCAGTTCTTTCTTTCCATTTTGTGCTAATTCTATTCTGTACTATTCTGTGCTATTCTAGTTTAAGTAGCAAAGCAGCTTGAAATTAACTGGCAGCCAATCAGAAAAATGGGTGTAACATTTACAAATATTATCGTAAAATATGTGTTATAATAAAGATTTATTTCATTTTTTATTATTTAAATCTTCCATCCAGCTTTCTGAGGCCACTAGCACCTCCTGACTGTCCCCACTTAAAAAAAGAAAAACCACTGGTCTCGTAATCAACGTCACATTATTAACTTGCTCTCTTTAAATTATTCTACCATACCATCATTCTTCCATTCCCCTGCAGTTTCTGTTTCCCACTTGTTCCTGACCCACTGCGTTACCCTTGTTTTTCTGCTGCTTCTTTCACCAGTTCTCCTGCCAGTTCTTAATCCCATTCCTCCGAAGTCTTTTTACGTTTTTATCATTTTCATTAAAACGTGTCAGTTTATGCAGACAGGCATGTGTTGAAAAGTTTAGATTTCTTATCTTTGCTGTAAAATTATCCAAAACTTACTGTGCACAGGGGCAGAGTTTATTAATCAGTTAAGAGACTTCTGAGTACATTTGGTTGCAATGAAGTTTATTTAGATGTATTATCAAAGGGAACTGATTATAGTTGCACATTACTTTTCAGATTTGTATTGAGAAAAACTTAAAAAGCATATACCATTTCGTTTTTACTTTAATTGTGCAGAACATTTTTCCCCTATAACATAGATTCCCAATTTCAGAAATGCAAAAAGGTTACAATTCACAGGATGTATTTTACAAAAAAACAACAAAAAAATCACATCATAACTCACAGTCAAAAAGCTTAACCCTCAGGGTCTCATGTGAAAACAATTTGGAAGCAATTTGGGTCAGTAATATACTCTAAATAGATGAAAATTAGAAGAAGATGACATACTGTAGTACGTTATGAAATTATTACAAACTGGATTAAAGTGCAGAAGGGTGCTTGAATGGCAAAGAACAGGTAAAAACTCAACAGCCCGCAAAACCAATGTTTTCCTGTGATAACTTGAACTGTTTTCTTCAGGATGTTATCTATTTTTTACATCACTGTAGAGGAAATCTGGTCTCCTCTTCTTTGGAATGTTACTCAAGATTTGCAGAAATGTGTTTATTGATTTAGTCTGAAATTTGACTGGGTTATTGAAACACCCCAGGTTCTATGGTTTCCTACACACTCTGTTGATATTATCTGTTGTGTTTGAAGTATTTGCCACAATGAAACGGCCCAGTTTGGTTTCCACTCCATCAGTCAGACCTACATTTAATATAGTAGTCTTTAAAAAGAGTTGAGGATTGAATCAATGTTAGTAGGGTGCTGGTGCCTGTCAAACAAGTAAAACAAAAAGCACAATTACTGTGCCTAATAGTCTATTGCAATAATATTCAGCATTCTTCAGCTTTTTCTGAATTTTTTCAAAACCACGAACTTCACGGTATTATTTCCTGTACGTAGGCAGAAATAATGTAGGATGTAATTCTTTTGGAACTTGCATCATTCACAGTTTTTGCAAATGACCAACTTTGAGGATCTAAGGAAGGATATGTCTGCCTAATCTTACTCTTTTTGCCTTTTTTGTAGCTAAAACCCAGTTAAAATCTGGACTTGAGTTGGTCAATTCTGTGGTAAGTCTTGCTGCAAGTTTTGGTTGCATTTCTAGGGCCATTGCCATACATGGCACAAACACAAACCCTAACCACAAATTTTCGAGTAACATTTTAGCAAGATATTAGAGCGTGGTTTAAGTAAAGAATTATTGAAAATTGATTAAAAACAGTATAGTTCTGTTTGCAGATTTTTTAAAACTTAAACAAGTTTAAAAATATTGAACAGAGTGAAAAATATCTTCCAATTAGTACTTTCTAATACTATTTAAGTATTATTGACTTAAAACAAGTCCCTAGATCCTGCTGAAAAGGTACTTGTTCTGTTTCAACTCGTTGCAATAGAAACCAGACCAAAATGCTTGGCAAGATTTTACATTTTTGCAGAGTAGTGGTAGGTTAACATTTGTCCATGTCTTATAAATCCTTCAAATAATCAGAAAAGTCTTCCAAAACAGCCCTGTATTCAGATCGTGAACATCAACCTTGACCTGCTATTATCTTCACTGCGTAGGTAAAGTATCCTCACAGTTCTCACCCTCTAGATTTTTTTTTATTTACACATAAAATCCTTTCCATTTTATATTCATGCACAAATGTAATAATTGTGCATGAATAGGTGTGGGGTTCCAATTTAGTGTCTTCTGGCCGAAGCATATTTCTTCAAAGCTGCTGTGGGGTGTTTAGATTAAACTTCACATGTGAGATTTTAAAAAGAAAACATTGTTTAAAAAAAAAGTTATATTTTGTTATACACTTAAAAGCTGTGAGAGCTAATAAGGACCAGATACTTTGTGAAACGTTTTTCTACATAGAATCAAATATTTGGCAGAGACTCTATTATACGTTAACTGACTATAAATACAGTGTAAACAATGTACATATTAAGATACTGCATGTACATTTAGCAAAGGCAGAACAGAGAAACCAGACATGTCAGTCATGCAACTAAAACAATATTCACCTTTGCTGCACATATATCGAACAATATAGAGGAAGAACAACGTCCAGCTATGGGAAGGTTGCATTTCCTGTATTTAAAACATCCTAACATGTTTTAGGACACTGAATGTGCCAAAATGACAAAACAGTACTCTGACCTTTTGTCATCACAGAGGAGAGGCTTGTGAATAATGATCAAATTAATGTGTGCTGCCAGAAAATAATTTTCTCGTAGATGAAGACGACGAGTGAGCAAGCATTCGTAATTTGTTGCTGACCGACAAAAGATCAAGCAGGGCACAAACTCTGCTTGACTGTGCAATGTCTGATTCAACTGGGAGGGGGAGGAGAGGGGCTTTGGGAGCAGTATGTAGGCCACTCAGATCACGCACCGCTGGGTCTATTAGACTGGTTTTACCCATGGGTAAAAGAGGGGAAGGAGGAAAAGGGAGGGACAACCAGGTTTCAGGATATTTAAAGAAAAGACAGGGGGGGGGGGGAAGTATTGAAAAGTGTAATATTGAAAAACAGTAAAACAAAAAGTGGGGATGCAGGAAATGTGAATGAGAGCAAAATGTCAGGAAACATCTGATGACTCGCGTTTGCTTGACTATATTTTTTTTCACTTCAAGATTAAGGATTAGAATTTAGATTTATAGTGTGTTTTACTTTTAAGTCTGAGGATAGTCACAATCTAAAAATAAAGCGTAAAGCCAAGCCTGGGGTTTGGAGAAAGTAAAAAAATTAATCTGCGTTTTCTCTGAAATTCATTATTTTTAGGTCAGCACGCAGATTCAGAAGAAGAAAAATAAAGCAGTTTTTTTGTTATATGGAAAATGACAACATGCCTCCCTTTATCGGCTCATTCTGGTGTAGCTGAGGTGATTCAGTGTGACCTCACAAAGGTTCAACAACCTGCTGTTTAGTTCGTTGGATCCTGAAATCCAATTACTTCTATTTATGCTTTCTGCTTTCTAAATGGAGATTATCAAATTAATCCAAGCCTTGAAGTGACTGTAAATGTAGGCAATATCATAAAACCTGACCTGATGTCTTTTACAGGTGACAGGTGACATTATAGGTAATTTATTTAAGTTATTTAGCTGAGGGACTAAAACAAGTGTCATGACTCAAACTTGTCTGATTTTGAGTTTGTCTCTCATAACTGGGATTGTTTTTATAACGCAAAAACTGAATTTAGCTTCTCAGGAAATGGAAAGCATGATTTGAGTTTCAGAGCGGGAGTACTCCATGTCCAGGGTAATTTTGAGATGCACTGATTTCAGATTTCAGCTCTTAACTTTTTAATGGGCTTTGCTCACTAACAATGCAAAAAGTACCAATACCTGCTTTAAAACAATGTACTGTATCAGAGCCCCTGGTTGAATAGCAAACCTGCCTGAGGCACACAAGAAAATGTATTTTATATTCAAAACTGTTTCCTGATATGTTTATTAATTAATTTATTTGTTTTATTATTTGTGGACCATTTTATTTTTTGGTGTAATCTGGTATCATCAGAACAATAATACCTTAAATACATCACTGTGGTTAATCAGCGTGTGTAATGAATGTATAGTCATTGTACACTGTTTGTTTTGTGGTAAAGTCACATGATTCCAGCACATTTTTAGGCTCTTATTGAGATTTTCTAACACGTATGCCAAAAGAAACACAAGCGACCTTGCTTAACTCCCACATATGCTGACAGACCAAAACCATGTAAACCCTGACCTGGTTACCAGGGCCACAACAAAAGACTAGTAACTACCAGGGTTTTGGCCAGAAATTGTGGACCTGACATTTGTGAGGCTTGATGCTTTAAAGCACCAATTTTTGCAAAATAATAGAAATTGGGCTTTTTAGTGGTGCAGGTAGATATAAAGTGAAGCAATTAAAAAAATATAAAAAGCTTAGTCTTTATTTATTTTCTTATCTGTGAAGATTAACAAAATCCCAACCGTTACCTGCAGACAAAGAGATATTCAAGAATCAAGAATCAAGAATCAGTTTATTTATATAGCACCAATTTACAACAGGTGTCGTCTCAAGGCACTTCACAAAAAATCAATTAAAATCAAAGATACATTCTAACAAATCAATTTGAAAAAGTTTCCAATCTAAGGAACCTCAGCAGATTGCATCGAGTCATTGACTTGCAGCATTCACTCCTCTGGAATCAGCAGGCAGAAACAATGGCTTGTGTTGTCGTTGACTTTACAGCAATCCCTCATATTGAGCATGCATGTAGCGACAGTGGAGAGGAAAAACTCCCCTTTAACAGGAAGAAACCTCCAGCAGAATCAGGCTCAGTACAAGCAGCCATCTGCCACAACCGACTGGGGGTTTGAAAAGACAGAAAACTAAATTAGATGCACAGGATACTGAAATAAAAGAGTTTATAGCAGCAGTTGTAGAACGTCACTGGAAGCATCTCAGCCCATGTTCTCATCCAAGAAGCTGTCTCAGCTAACAGAGCGCCAGCCCAGGTGTGGTTACTATGGAGAGAG